>CM030361.1:122961796-123390335 GCA_017893485.1 Hemerocallis citrina | reverse complement strand
AGGAGATATTGTACTCAGTTATTTCTCAATTCAATATTCAGTATTGTTTTCATCTCTCTGGTTTATCTTAATAAAGGGGAAAGAGGGTAAAGCTCGATCGGGGAGGGGGAGGGGGGAGGGCTCCCTCGTCCTCCTCAGCCTCCTCCCCCCTCCCCCCCACCATTCCGATTGCGTTGTAGGGTGGTGTGGCCTGCATTTGGCCGTTGTTGATTTCGGTTGGGTTTTTGAGGTGCGGTGTGGAGTGGTCAGCGCGGTGGGATGGTCAGCCCAAAAGAGCAAGGTCGACGGTGGGAACAGCGCCGCCCGTGGACTTCGGTGGTGTGCTATCGGGATCTTCCAGTGCTCGAGTCCTTGACGATAGATTTGAGAGCTGACAGTGAGGATTCAAGTTGTGTGTGGCAGAGGAGAGGTAAGGGTTTGTGGGCGATGAAAAAGTGGTGGCTGAGGTGACTAGGGTTACGGGCCGATGGGGCTGGTGACAAGCGATGCGGGCTCCGGGGTCGGGATGTTCTCTTGCTTTTGTCGACAACATAGAGGGCTGTCGGGGAAGGAGTAGAAAGGGGTCGACCGGAGTGAGGCTACGGGAAAGGGAAAAGGTGATAGATCTGATGTTGATGGATTGATTGCTTGATGATAGATCGATTGACTGATTGATTGATTGGTTGACTGGATTTTGAATATTTGAATGTCAAATTAGGGTTTGAAATTCAAATTATATTAGAGGATGAGTTGGGGGGGAGGGGGGGGCAAGCATTACATTTGTTGGGCGGTGATATTCGTTGGTGGTATAGATCGTCTGTACCTTCGGCCTGATGGTTGAAAACAACGACTACTGTTGATGGTTGGATTTGGTGCAATCGGAAGAGGGCGTCGCAGTGGGTTTGGTTAGACTGATCCAATACGACAACGACATTGGGAAAGGAGTAAGTATGCCAGCAAGAGACGGTGGTTGTGATTGTTGTCATGGTGGACGCTTGGGGGAAGATGGAGGGAGTTTCTGGGGTGGAGAGTTATTTTGATGGAGTTTGAATTTCAATTTAGAGTTTTGAAACTCAAACTGCATTAGGGAGGGGATGAACGTGTGCGGGGAGTGGCAGTCGACTTCATAAGGTAGTCGGTCGACTGTCTCGCGTAAGATCCAAAACATAAGAAAACGTCAATCGGAGCAGTAGCAGTCGACTGCATAAGGTAGTCGGTCGACTGTCCCGCGTAAAATCTAAAACTCAAGGGAAACATCAATCAGAGCAGTGACAGTCGACTGCATAAGGTAGTCGGTCGACTGTCTCGCAGAAAATCCGAAACTCAAGAAAATGCTTCAGCCAGGACATCGACAGTCGACTGTCGACATTGGTCGGTCGACTGTAGGACCTACAGACAGCAGTTTAAAGTTCTGTGTATGTTTTACCGATACATCGTTATATTTCACAAAAACACAAACTTGTAAATACTAAATTTCGAAGATGGTCCATTATGACTTTTATAACATATTGGAGTTTTAAAACACATCAAAACCAATGAAGATCTTGAAATAGGAAAATTTCACAAAAATCTTTCAAAGCAACAACCTATATATGTACACGTTCAAAATAGGAATTTAAGCAACAATTTTAGTATCAGAATTCACCAAATAGAAGTTGGGTATATTTCAAAACCATCTCTATATCAAACCCATCGAAATTCAATCAAAACTCCATCAAAACTCATAAAAACTCTAAAAAGAGTGGATTAAGAATGTGAAGGTGTGTGTATGTGTGTTTGTGTAATTGTGCATTAATTAATCATTGTGAATCCATTGTATATATGTAGTATATTGTTCCAAACAACCTCAGTATCAAACAACCCAGATCCAAATCAAGATTTTTACAAAAAATGCATCAAGGCAATCTTCGGCCTGCAAACTGCAGACCCGAAAAGGCAAAACCCCTCTTTTTACTTCAAAACTTAATCTTTTTGATCCAACAAATCCTTCTATAACTTGTTATAGACATAATCAATCACTTACCTCAATTACTCATGAACATATGCACTCACAACATGCAAATAATCAAATTTTTAACCATCGCAAAGTCAAGAGCAGGACAACATATGCATACACAGTAGGGTTCTTCTTTAAATCAATTTTTGTTTACTTTTATGCAATAATCAACATACAATCTTCTTATAGCAATCAAAACAGCAAGTATATGAAGGAAAATGACCTACTCATCATTTCTATTAGATTCTTTAGCAATCACAATTAATCAAATTAGGGTTTTGGTCATCAATAGTATAGTTTCAAGTAAAGATTCAATTTTTAACTCATCTACTCATCAAATTCTTTATATCTTCATCCAAACCCTAATATGTTTTCTAATAGACAAATCATCACATACAACATGCAGAAAACAAAAGAAAACAAACACTTTATGGAGAATCAACCGAAGAGAAATAAAGAATAAGAAAAATTCTCCTTCGCAAGAAAACCAAGAATCCTCGCTTGAAAAATCCAAGAAAATAACAATAATAAAAATCCCTGTGTAGCACATCAAGAGACAGCTGTACCCCACTCTTAAATAGGCCAGAATAATAGGTCTAGGGTTTTGTAAATAGATTTGCAAAAATACATCTTTTTAAATATACATTTACATATATAGATCCTTATATTTGTAAATTAAGTAAAACCAACTTAATTGAGTTTTAAAAACAAAAACAACCATCTTAATACCAGCCGGCACTTTTTGAAAAACCCAGAAAATGAATTTTGCACTTTTGCCCCTCTAAGTGGCGATTTTGCGAAAATACTCTTTTTCATCAAAACTTGTCAAATAAACCAAATTTGTTAAAAAAAAAAGGTAAACTCTTTACCTATGAGTTGACTAGGCATTATACCCAGCCCAAAAATCCGAAAATCTGAATTTTTCACTCCAAGTGGTAATTTTGAAGAAAAGTCCCTCTTTTTGTAATATTTGCAAATAGTTCCAATAAATATCCGAAAAATTCAGAAAATTCACAAATAATATCTAATAATAAATAATGAGTTTTTCCAAAATAATTTTTTACTTTGAAGTTCCTAAGAAAATATTTGCATGTGTTTAGCACGTGTAAAAAGGTAAATTTTCAGAAAAAATTATTTATTAAATCACCAAAAAATCATTTTAATTCATTTATAAATATTAAGAACATTATTGTAAAATCTGGGGTATTACATGTAGTCGATCAAGACAGCAGGTTGTTGAACTTGTAATATCCATAACTTCCAAAATACAAATTGGAATTGTATGATATTACCCATTCTGGAAAGCTAAGACCCTAAACTATAAGTCTCTAGTTAACCATTTCTTCAATTTCAACAATCTAGAAGCTATACAATCCCTATACGTTCTCAGCTGTGTATTTCTTCATACACTTGCTGCATCTTGTCATCAATATAAAAACTTGTTTACTTGTCGAAATTACTTGATTCTGGTATCTATGAAAAGGGGGAGTGTCTAATACAACTTTCTAGTTGAACATACTCTCAGATTCATCCATTAAAGTCTTCCAAAACTCTAATCTCTATCAGTGTACACACAGGAAATGAGTTTCCTTTACAAAAGTTAAGTCCTTCAATTTAGACTGGTTCTGCCCCAATATAAAAGAAATCATAACTTTTGCTACACAAACTAGAATTGCATGATTCTAGATGTTTTGGAATGCAACGACTCTCTACTACCAATCTCTAGGTGATCGTTCTTCCAAATTCTTAACACATAAATCCAGATTTACACAAATTCACAGACCATACAATCTGAGCTAGAAAATGAACACAGTCTAGTTAAAATTCAATAACAAATCAATCCTAAGTCCAAAGCATATGAAATTTGATATTCTGAAACTAAACATATACTATTCAGTTTTGTCTAGAAATTGCATCTAGATTCATACTACACAGGGAGTTATGACCCTTCAAACTTGGCATAAATTTTATTGTGTTTTTCAGACACGGTCTCTACCTCTATATACAATTTATTTTTGAAAATCTATCAAATACTGTCTAAAAATTCTAAAATTTTAGAATCATGATAGAGACTCATACTACAAACTACCGTAAAAGTTTCATAATAGTATCATGCACCCAAAAGTAGTTATGAATTGATGAAATTACATCTTAAAACAGACAAGTTCAACTTCTGATTTCCAGACCAGTTGCAACTCATAATTTTTTTGAGGCATCAAACAATCTCAGAAAAATGCGAAATCTGAATCTTTAGTTTTAGACATATACAAGAGCATCCAGTAAAAGTTTGAGCTTAAAATAACCTACCAATACTGAGTTATGATTTTTGAAAGAAACACCAAGTTCTCACACAACAACAGTTTTTCAGCCTCTCCTCTATCCAAAATTGAAGTGAGTGTTTGGGCTACTATACGAACTCAGAAAAATAAGATAAAATTAGAGGATACTCTAAGCTCATCCTAGAACATTCCACACAAATTTCATAATCAAATTCTAAGTCATTTGCAAGTTACAAATTTCTATTATAAACATACGAAAATTGAAGAACACCCACATTTGATGCACATGCTTGTTGTCTCCTCCTCCTTAGCTCCTAAGCAACAAATTAAGCTCCCTCTTTCTCACATTCTAACACTCTTATTATTTCTCACTTTCTTTTCTCTTTTTTTTTTGGTTAAAGCTAACACATATGAAGAAGTGAAGAAGGAAAGTAAAGCTTGAAAAAATTGAAATAAGGAGAGATGGGGGGGGGGGGGGGGTTTATGTGGCTGGAAATTGAGTGGGTGGGGGTGGGGGTGGGGGTGGGGGTGGGGGTGAGGTGATGAGGTGGAGGGTGTAGATGGAGGGTGGGTGGGTGAAGAGATTGGATGGTGGGATTGAATGCCAACACATTAAGCTAGAACATTCCACAACCTTCTCATTCTTTCATGAAGAAAATCTTTATGGCATGATTATGGCCATAGGATCTCATCAAGATTCTACTCATAATCATCATGATGGCTAGGGTTTCCTAACCCTATGTTAGGTCAAGTAACCCCAATCGTAGGTTAAACAACCCTGACCCTAATGAAGAACAATGTATGGTTATATTCAATTCAGTCAATTGTCTATATATCTATATATAAAAAAATAAATTCAAGTATTTAACTTGTAGAATATATATACGGACACATACATTCAAAATAATTATAGATCATATATCATATATGATCCAATACGATCCAAACAAATATAGATATCTATCTGTATACTTAAAATTAAGATAATTTGAATTCATAAAAATATATGTTTATAAAAATTATTATTTTTTCCGAAGATTGTCCTGTCAAAACAATCAGGGCAAATTCATAGTTTAATTGAGAAGATATCCCGAGTCTATCTCATCGGGTTTAGAATAACTAATATATCTGAAATTTCTCAATTAAAACTAATAATTATTAGAATAATATATAATCACATGCAATTCTCAACTGTGCACGAATTATGATGTAAAATAGCTATATGCTAATTTGCCGAGTATTACACATTCGGGTGTGCCAAGAATCCGATCCACATCCAAATCCAAAATGGGTCGGATCTAACCTAGACCCGAACCCGCAACACGAAACCAGAGCCCCCGTATGCACGGTACATGCTACATTGTGCCGGGTCTGCACTAATCCAGACCCAACCCCACCCAATTTGCTCGAAACACGCATAGGGATAAGGTTTAATTTTGTACGCCCTAGTAGCAGCGGCGGGGGGTGGTCGGCGGCAGTCAGCGGCGGGCAGTAGTGGTCAACGACGATCGATTCCGGCCGTCGCCAGCGATCCGGTAACTTTTTTCTTTCTTGGAATGTAAGACCCAAGCACCCACCACCAAATTTATTTATTGACCAGATAAACATGAAAAATACTTCAGCCAAGGAGTTCTTAAGATGTCTAGAAAATTATGAAGATTAGGATAAACATATATCTGAGTCTCAGGTATGTAAGTAAAAATAATACTTATGCTTACAAATGGAGTTATATATAGTGTGTCAATAGAGATGACTTGAACAGTACATTGTGGTTAAAGTTAGAGAATTGGCAAGCAAGTTATACCACAATAAGTAACTGAGCATGCTCTATGTTCATGAAGTCAGGTAGTTCAACACCTAAAAATTTTCAGCCACAATGTCTAGTATAAAGCGTACCATTCATGACAACTTAGATTAGAGTTACAATACACTCCTTGCATCACTTAGATTAGAGATAGAGATGTAGCCAAATCCAAGTGTTATGACTCTTTATTCATAATATATATATAGGGGGATGTTAGGGTTAGGGTTTAATAGATGGACATCTCCCTAATAGGTAATCACGGTTTCACAACAGAATGATGGTTTTCTTAATCAAATAATTACACTAGTGTAATCTGTGCAATATTGTACATAAATTTTCAAAAATGAGAAAATAAGTAAACTATTTAAAAAAATATCATCTATTAATATCTATATAATAGTGCACAATTTTTTAGGTTTGATTCAGTTCAAATTTTGAATGGAGAAAGAGTGGGTGGTTGCTTCCTAGAATTGCTCTACATTTTTTTTTAAAGATAAAGAACAATCCATGAACCGAAAGTGATCTTAGAATAATATATCGTATAGAAGGGGATGTTTATAATGGAAATTTTAATTTGTGAAAATCATGTTTTCTTTAGCAAGATAGATGTTTTAGGGTAAAACCCCATTTTTATGAAAGACATTATCATGAACAACCCTAAGCCGATTACACCATGTCCAACCTTCTTTAGCTTCCAAAGAAAATAATTAGTTTTGGTTTGGCATCTTCATACCGGAGAGGTTAACATACATACTCAAGAGGATATTAGGAGAGAAAAAAATGGAAAGAAAAAAAACATTTAATATAAATAAGACACGAATAATTTAAAGAACCTAAACTTGTGTTTTACTTGTATCAAATTTGTTTATCTCACCTCTTGCGGTACCTTCAACTTTCTATCTTCCTGATAAGTGTAACTTGTTAAGATGGGTGTTTTACATTTTTGTTCAAATCAAAGTTTCCATTATTTAGTTCTAATTTCTATATCTTAATTTGAATATTGGGCCTTAACTCGTTAAGATGGGTGTTTTACATTTTTGTTCAAATCAAAGTTTCCATTATTTAGTTCTAATTTCTATATCTTAATTTGAATATTGGGCCTTAACTCCTGACAATGTGTCTTCCAAACCTGCTACTTTTAATTTTTCATTCTTTCTCGAGCAAAAGACAAACAAATAAATTTCCAGGGAAAAGAAATTATTAACTAAACCATCAACATATTTATAACTGCCACTGAGAAAATGATTATACAGGAAATAAATTAGAGTCTGTCAGCATAGAAATAAGGTAACAAGGGCATTTAGCAACATTGACATGATGAGAGAAGGTAGGCAACAAAGATTAAAAAATAAAAAGAAATTTTTTAAAGGATTGAGCATCCAGACAATCTCCCACATCTCTCCAGCTAAGATTTACGCATAACCCATGTGGTTCCACTACTATCGCAAACAAATTATGTGCCTTCAGAGAGAGATTTCAATTATTGATAAATGCCTTGGCCTCCTCAGCTACTATCTCCGAATCCAGTATTTCTTTTCGCAAGTTGTGCAATAAAAATGATCTTTCATCAGCCATATTGCGTGCGACTTACAACGATCACAAATTTTGTCATCTGCAATTTAAGGCGATCAAGAGTTAGATAGTAATTAAAGAAAAAGAAGAAAACCACAATTTGAGGAAAACAACAGCTCATGATAAATATATCTCCAAAAAAAAGTTTAAAAAAATAAAATAATGATACTTTTTCTTCTTCCTTTCTTCCTTTTTTTATATTTATGTTTGTTGTTTTTTACTTGGACGGAGATTTCTATGATCTTGTGTCTCCACTACACTAGTTTATGATGGAGAAGGCCAGAGAGATGTGTCTCCTCTACACTAGTTCATGATGGAGAAAGACACTAGTTCATGATTGAGAAGGCAAGAGAGATGGGATATATATATATATATATATATATATAGAGAGAGAGAGAGAGAGAGAGAGAGAGAGAGAGAGAGAGAGAGAGAGAGAGAGAGAGAGAGAGAGAGAGAGACTAGATTTGCTCGCGGACACGTGCCCCAGAGAGACGTGTCTCCTCTACACAAGTTCATGGTGGAGAAAGATTTGCCCGTGGACACGTGCCCAGAGAGACATGTCTCCTCTACACTAGCATGATGGAGAAGGCGAGAGATGTGTCTCCACACACACACACACACACACACACACACACACTAGATTTGCCCGTGGACACGTCCCCCAGAAAGACGTGTCTCCACTACACTAATTCATGATGGAGAAGGCAAGAGAGATGGGATATATATATATATATATATATATATATATATATATATATATATATATATATAATAAAACACAAAGAAGAAAGCTATCAAGTGGCTCTCCTTCAATCCCCCCAAAATCAAAGGCCTAGATCTAACCTCACAAAACACATTTTTTCCTCCCAAAAGTTTCCCTCCAAAACTCAAATTCAAATCCCCCACCCAAATCAACACCTTTATTTATTAAATTATTTCTCTCTTTCTCTCTCTCTCCTATTCAAAAAATTAAGAAAATAAATTTTTAAAAAAACTAAAATTCTAAACAAATAAAAAATTTACAAACTTTAAAAATAATTCAAAAATATAAAAACTTTTTAAAAAATTTAAAATTTTTTAAAAAATTTAAAAAAATAAAAAATAATAAAAATTTCAAATTTTTTTTGGCTCACCACTCAAGAAAGACAACTAAAGTAAATTTTTTATATATCCATTTTGATTTTCTTTTTATAAAGGTGCAATGGGGAGACAAAGTAGAGATAAAAGAAATGATTAGCTTGGATTAAAGTTTTGAGAACTTCATGTATTTCATTTTGGTTGAAATAATAATAAGAGGTATTTTAATTGCAAACTGAGTCTCAGACAAACAAATGTTTAGATTATTGGTATTGTAGATACCTTCACACCTGCACTTGTGTTACAATTGTATTTAGACATGCTTATAGTGATTATGAGATTAGAGTAAGCTCTATAAAAGCTATATGATAATGTTCGTGCATAACGATTAAAAGCATCTAAAAGTGATGTTGAAGTTAAAAAAAACTTTATGCACTGTTTCGAACAAACTATATATATTTCAAATAAGTTCAAGCTAATGATCAAGAAGGCGATGGTTGAGCTTAAGGTTGATATACTGCTTCCTCAAATAATATGTTTGCTACATCAATTAATTTGTTGGACTTCCAAAACTATTTTATATAATCAAAGCAGGTGCACCGTTCCGAAGACGTGCCGTAGGCATGTGTCAAAGGGCAGACCTGGTATATATATATATATATATATATTAGATTTGCCCGTGGACACGTGCCTACGGCACGTCTTTAGAATGATACAGCATATGAAAAGTCTTGTAAACAGTAAATCAATAATTATGTAACTCAAATGTGAATAGTATGACAATAATTAGTTGTAATTAAAGTCCATGTTTCCATATATATATATATATATATATATATATATATATATATATATATATATATC
The DNA here is from genome assembly GCA_017893485.1 of Hemerocallis citrina. Taxonomy (NCBI): domain Eukaryota; kingdom Viridiplantae; phylum Streptophyta; class Magnoliopsida; order Asparagales; family Asphodelaceae; genus Hemerocallis; species Hemerocallis citrina. The sequence continues at coordinate 123,380,764 of CM030361.1, read as the reverse complement.
TAATATTATAATGGGAGAAGGCCTTAGTGTCATTTGTAAATATTTTGTCATTCTACCAACCCGTGCAACGCACGTGCATAACTATTATAAAGGAGCTCCTAGGTTCAAATCAAGACTACGTCTAAATTTTTATTTTAAAAAACTATATTTATTAAAACATGTACTGCACGTGTAAACTACTAGTATAAAGAGAGAGAGAGAGAGAGAGAGAATTAAATAAATGAAGGAGTTGTTTGGGGGAAGAGAGAAATAATTAAAGATTTGAATTTAAGTTTTGGGGAAAAATGTGTTTTGTGAGGTTAGATCTGGACCTTTAATTTTTTTGGGGAATTGAAGGAAAGCCACTTGATAGCTTTCTTTGTGTTTTATTATATAGATATACTAGGTTTGCCCGTTGACACGTGCCCTACGGCACGTCTTCGGAACGGTGCATCTTGTTTAATCATATAAAATAGTTTTGAAGGTCCATCAAATTAATTGAAGTAGCAAACATATTATTTGAGAAACTTTTGGGGGTCAAAACAAAAAATATATTATATGTTTTTTTTTTTGAATTATTTTTAAAGTTTTGAAATTTTAAATTTTTTAGTTTTCAAGTTTTTAATTTTTTTAAAATTTTTTTAAATTTTTATTTTCTTAATTTTTTGAATATAAGAGGGAGGGAGAGAGAGAGAAAAAAAAATAATTAAATAAATATAGAAGTTGTTTTGGGTGTGAGATTTGAATTTGAGTTTTTGGGAAAAACTTTTGGGAGAAAAATATGTTTTGTAATGGTAGATCTGAGTCTTTGATTTTTGGAAGATTGAAGGAAAGCCACGTGCATAGCTTTCTTTGTGTTTTATTATATAGATATATACTTGGATCTCCACTGCACTAGATCTTGATGGAGAAGGCAAGAGAGCTGAGTGTGTGCAAAACTGATCAATCGAGCACTTTATGATCAGCATGCATGTGATATATATAAAACTGATCAATCAAGCACTCTATGATCAGCATGCATGTGAAGGGAACTATTGAGTACCTTATGAAAGTTTAACTGAAGGCTTATCATATGTATTTTGAGTTAGAGATAATTTTATCAAAATAAAAAAAATAAAAACAAACCTCTGTAAAAATATTTGTTTCCATCGTCCTCATCAAACTCCACCTCAGACTCCTCAGACTCCTCATCATACTCTTTCTCTTTAACAGGTTCTTCTTCTTTAACAGGTTCTTTTCCTTTTTTTTCTTCTTCTTTTTTGTATGTTTCCTGCAATTTTGGAGAGGATGAGGGTTCTTTTTCCTTTTTTTCTTCTTCTTTTTTGTTTGTTTTCTGCAATTTTGGAGAGGATGACTCTGAACCCGACATATTGGATATCGCTGATAGTAACTAAAAGGATGATAGGATGGGATTGGATCATGGGAGGGGAGGAGACATTTATAGGAGTTTGTGGTAAAATTTAAAAATATGTCAATTAATAAGTCATTTAATAGGTTTAAATTTAGGGATATTTATTTTCATTACAATAATATAGGTTGAACAACTTAAATTGTGGAAGGGAGGGTGTACAAAGATGTATTTAATTCAATCTTTTAATGAAGCGAAATTTATTTCTAGGCCCAAAACTACAGCGTGGCATAATACTAAACTCTCCAAAAATATGAGAAAATCCAACAACTTAAAGTGAAATATTTTTAGACCAATTTTTATATTCTAATTATATTTACTAGTAATTTACACATGCGATGCACGTTTTAATAATTTCAAAAAATAAAAATAAAAACTCTGACGTAGGGAGGATTTGAACCGGAAACTTTCTTCATATTAGTTATGTACGTGCGTTACACATGTTGGTAGAATGACAAAATGACAAATGACACTAAGGCCTTCTCCCATTATAATATTAGAGATCTACTAGTTTTAATATTACTTTCTTAATTTTCACCTTTGCCTTCTCTCAAAATTAAAATCTAGTGGATATTCACATTGATCTTCTAATTATATTTTTCTACTAATTATGATATTACTTTTTCACATTCCCTTCGTTGCCTTTCTCTCAAAAACAAAATTTAGCGGATATTCACATATAGCACTATTATCGGGTTGGGCTGGGTCAGGTAGTTAGATAAAAAAAAAAATTTGAGGTAAAAGGTGGAATAAGGCCACCCTGTTTCATTAATAAGAAGTTAATAAAATAACCCCGGCATACCAGGAGAAAACAACAGTACAGAACAAGGTACAATGCAGGAAGAAACTGAAAGAAAACAAAACATACACCCCCAACAAACCCTGGGGGGTGGGTCTAACAATTCAAACTACAAGCCACCAGAGAGAACAGCATGCTGAGACAAAGACATAGGCTGGCATAATCACAGTCATGACTGGTGAAGCCAGTCCCTCAATCCAGCGTCGGCCCGATCTCTACCTCCTCATCGTCAAACTCCTCTACCTGGAATACTCTGGCTATCCTTCCTCTTGCTCCCGTGACCGCAGCTGTAGCCCAAAAAAAGATAATATGCATGATGTGAGTCAGGTTACCAGAAATACTATTACATGAAGCACGAAAATAAAAATTATTTCTGTCAAGCCATAACACCCATGTTGTTGCCGCAATTGCGATGTACCACGCCTCCTTCATATCATGTCGACTCGTTACAAATTTGGGGCCGATCCACAAATCCTCATATACGCAGGGGTAATCGCTTGTTCCTAAGGCTCGGAGTACCTCAACCATTGTTGCCTTACTTCTTGGGCAGTGAATGAAAAGGTGATTTAGATCTTCCACATGTACTTCGCAGAAACCACAGTTGGTCGCCACCTGTGGTTGTCTTTTGGCAAGGTTTTGCCTAGTGAGGATAGCATTATTTAGCACTAGCCACAAGAAAACTCTGACTTTAAGGGGAGTTTTTGCCTTCCACAACACTTGTGCCCAGCTGGGTCTACATCCTCGAAAGTGGATCCGAAGATACAGAGATCTCACTGAGAAAGCTCCCTTTTTCTCGAGACCCCAGCGCTTCTGATTTGGGCCTTGTGTGCACCTTGTGCCTGCCCGTGTGATGTGTGCTTGCATGTCAAGCAATTGCTGGTGTAAATTTGGGGTGAGTGTTCCTCGGAACGCTGGTCTCCAGCCTCCCTTTTTCCAACCTTCGGCAACAGACATATTGGGTCGACTCGACCTCTCATACAGCTCTGGGAATGTATCCTTCAGGGTGTGGGCTCCACACCACCTATCCCACCAAAATCTGGTGGACCGGCCATTGCCTATATTCGACGTAACTGCCGAATTGAAGGGGCCGCTAGCCTTGGCAATTCCTTTCCATAGTCGCGAAACTTTAGCCCCTACTCGGAAGCCAAGGTTTCTCGTGCCTTTTCCTCGTAGATAAGGCTGAATGACTCCTGCCAACCTTCCCCGCTATTGTGGAATACCTTCCACCACCATTTCCCCAGCAGGGCAAGGTTCATATCTCTGAGGTCGATGATGCCTAGCCCTCCATGCTTCTTCTTCATGCAAGCGATACTCCATTTGATAAGGTGGTAACCTCCTTTATCCGAGTCTGCCCCCTTCCAAAGGAATCGTTTTCGAATCCGGTCAATCCTCTGGATCACCCATCTAGGAAGCTCGAAAAAAGACATGTAGTAGATTGGTAGGTTAGACAACATTGAGTTGATGAGTACCACTCTGCCCCCGAGAGACAATGATTTACCCTTCCAACCAGACAGTCTGTCCTCCACCCTGTCAATGATAGGCAACCAGTCTGCTTTAGATAATTTTCCTGGTCTGAGTGGTAGTCCTAGGTATTTAATAGGGAAGTCACTCGTCGTACAGTTCAAAATCGTAGCGTGCTCCCCTGCTTCATCATCGGATAGGAAAATTGGCGTCAGCGCACTCTTGAAAAAATTAATCCTAAGGCCTGACCAGGCCTCAAAACAGTATAGTGTCCCTTTAAAGCAGACAGTTTCTTGTGTAGACCCATTACCAAAGAGTAGTGTGTCATCTGCGTACTGTAAGATCGTACACCCTTTAGTAGACGCGGAATTAGCTACTGGTGTGATCCATCCTTTTTCCTGGCAATTCTCCAGCATAACCCTCAACGCATCTGCTACGATGGTAAACAGGAGTGGTGACAGCGGGTCCCCTTGTCTGAGACCCTTCCTGCAAGAGAACGGCTGCCCCGACCTACCATTCACTACTATGGCCGTCTTGCTAGTCTGCAAGCATTGCCGGATCCAGCAGATCCATTTATTCCCGAAGCCCCTACCCCTGAGAACTTCCAGCAAGCATTCCCAATCGACCGAGTCATATGCTTTCTCAAAGTCCAGCTTAAACAGAAAGCTCTTAGAGTTAATCGTATGGCAGCGGTGGATAACTTGTTCCGCCATTGCCACACAATCTAGGATATTTCTGCCCTTAATGAAGCCCGATTGAGATTTGTCGATCAGACTGTCCATAATACTCCCCAGGCGGATGGCTAGGATTTTTGTGATAATCTCCGCCGAGCAATTTATGAGGCTGATCGGCCTAAAATCGCCCACTTTCGACTCCTCTTCCCGTTTGGGAATGAGGACTACATCCGAAAAATTAAACATACCCAATCTGAGCTTGTTGTGAAAGAAGTCATCTAGCAGTGCCATATAGTCCCCTTTAATTTCTTCCCAGAAGATTTGGAAGAACATCATTGGGAAGCCATCTGGCCCTGGCGACTTGTCCGCTCCCATGTAGCTGATAGCCTTTTTAACTTCCTCCTCCGAGAACGGGGACTCCAGGCCGGATAGCGAAGGCGATGACTCGCTCTGGTAAGTTTGCCAGAAATCATTCCTAAGTGGGATCCGGAAGTCATTCTTCTTCCCCAAGAGGTCCTTGTAGTATCCTTGGAAGGTTGTGGAAATCACTTGTTCATCTTGTATTGTCCCCGAGCTTGTTTCTAAGGATAAAATGAGATTTGACCTGCGCCTCGCACTAGCCACTCGATGGAAGAAGGCCGTGTTCGCGTCTCCCTCTTTGAGCCAGGAAATTCTAGATCTTTGTTGCCATTTAATTTCTTCCAGCTTATAGAGATTGGCAATACTCTCACGGAGCTCCAGAAGTCTATTTCTTTCCTCCTGTGACAGGTCTCTTGCTTCCTCCAGCCTTTCGAGTTCATCGATTCCTTCCAACAGGGAATCTTTTGCGCGCCAGATGGTCGAGAACCTAGATCGGTTCCACTTACATAGCCGCTTTCTTAATCTGCGAATTTTTTCATACCATCGGCCCGCAGCATCATTGCCAGTCACTGGGAGCGCCCAGTTTTCCATCACCATGTGGTGAAACCCCTGGATCTCCAGCCAGGCCTTCTCAAAACGAAATTTTCTGTGCCTTTTGGCTCCCTGAAGCCCAATGTCAAGAAGGATTGGGGTGTGATCTGACGTTGGTCTAGGGATCGATCTAGCAGTTGCAAGGGGGAACTTTGTCTTCCAATCTATCGACACGAGAATCCTGTCCAATTTAGCTATAATCGGAGTAGACTGCATGTTAGACCACGTAAATAGTCTATCATTAATAGGGATATCTATCAACTCAAGATCCGAAATCACCCTATTGAACTCCGCTCTGTGCCTGTCGCTGGAACCTCTACCCTTGTGTTCGAACGCAAATCGGGTAATATTGAAGTCCCCCCGACAATCCAGGCCCCCGGCCACCGGAGACGAATACTGGCCAGTTCATGCCAAAAGGCCTCACGCTCTGAAGCCATGTTCGGCCCATAAACAACTGTGATAGTCTGCATATACTTATCAGATCGTTGTTCCAGACGTGCAGTCAGGGAGAATGTACCATTATAGACCTCTGAACACTTGAGCAGGTCCGAGTTGAAACCAATGGCAATTCCCCCTGAGGCTCCCACGGATGGGCGTAAAACCCATTCCCTGAGTCTGTTCCCCCCTATTCTCTTAAGTTTGGTCCCGTGTGTGAGTTTGGTCTCCTAAAGCCCAACCACTTCCGCCTTGGACTTCATGATAACGTCTCTAACCATATCTCTTTTACCTTTATCCCCCAGACCCCGGACGTTCCAGATAATTGGACCCTACTCTATGGCAATGTGTTCGGTTTGGGTCTATTTAATATTACTTTTTTTTATTTTTCATCTTTGCCTTCTCTCAAAAATAAAATCTAGAGGATATTCACATAGTTCTAATTATATTTTTCTACTAATTTTGATATTACTTTTTTACATTCCCTTCATTGCCTTTCTCTCAAAAACAAAATTTAGCGAATATTCACATATAGCACTATGGCAATGGGTAGGGCCGGGTCAGGTAGTTAGATAATCGGACCCTACTCTATGGCAATGGGTTCAGTTCGCGTAAAAAAATACACAATAATAATTTTATTTTTCATTGTTTAACAAAGATTTCAATATTCAAATTTATACCATATATTTTTTCTCTAGAAGGTCACATGAATTAGCTACATAGAGAAAGTGAAAATAAAATTAATTAATATGTAAATGCATGTAGATAAGTTGATTTTTTAATATAATGAGTATGAGATACAAACTGGGAGTAAAAGAAAAGATCGCACATTATCTATTAAGTTATGTTAACATATTAAACTTTATTTTCTAAAATTAAACACATGCAACTATCATATTCTAATATACTAAAATTTAAGTTATTGATCTACTATCGGGTCCACAGGTCGGGTCTAAAATCATCAGACCCTAATGCTAATCATCTATATCGAGTTGTTCTGGTCTAATGTTGTGTCCGTGTCAGGCACGAGCTGGGTCCGAATTATGGGTAATTCTGACATTGCTATTCACATGGCCCTCTCTCTCTCTCTCTCACACACACACACACACACTTCCTCCAATGGGGTGAAGGTGAAGCCTCTCATTTGTTTTTGTCAATCCTTCTTTTCTTAGTGGATGCAAAGATGCGCGTCCAATCTTAGAGGGAATGCTAATGTGGGACAAAATTTGATGAAGCGTCTAGTCCATAAGGAGGGGTGAATGTGATATCCCTAAAGTTGGTGGGCTTAAAACTAATTATTATTGGGCTCATCGGTAGGTACACTTTAGATTTTTATTCTTTGTGGGCATGTAAGATGGGCCTAATTAGTTGGTTTTAAAAAGGTTAGAAATAAACGTGCAGTGAATTAGTTAGCATGGGTGTGCGAATGTGAGAATTTAGTCCCACATTGGAAATAAGAAAGGAATGAGAGTGTCTTAAATAGTATGTCTCTGATCCCAATAACACCGATTAAGCTAACTATTTTGGGTGAGGATATCCATGTGGTGGGCCATGGCTTAGGTTTTCTTGGACAAGTAGGTGAGCACGAACCAGGGGCGTTACACCAGCGTTCGAGGTTGCCTCGAGTTAGGTGTAGTTCAAAGAGAGGATGACATCTTGTAGAACCCCGTATTTTCAAATATTATTTTTATATTTGAAAATGAATTTAAATTTATTTTTGGAGATTTGATAAATATTTTCAGAAAAATTTATCTTTTGTATACGTGCAAAACACGTGCAAATACTTTTTGAGAAGTTGGAAATTTAAGTTTTCTTTATGAAAAATCATTATTTAATATTTGAGATTTATTTAGTATTTTTCTAGATTTTTCTGAAATTAATTGGAACTATTTGCAATTTTTGAGAAAAGAAGGACCTTTTTTGCAAATTCGACATTTTTAGGGGTTAAAGTGCAAAATGTGATTTCTGGACGTTTCAAACAGTATTGATTGAGATTTATAATTTATATTTTCTATTAAATCCAAATTTAAATGAGTTTTGATGGAATTTCCAAGGATAGAACTATATATGCAAATTGTATTTTGGGAAGGATTGTTTTCCAAAAGTGTGGGTAAAACCCTAATATTCAATCCCAGATATTTAAAGGATTTTTTCTCCAGCCGTCATTGTTGATAACATACAGAAATTTTGGAGATTTATTTTGGTGGAGAAAGGAGTTTTTGGATCTAGCAAAAGGGAGACTTTTCGTGGACTTTTCTCAATTCAAGGTGAGAGATATAAAAATTGTTTTTGTTGTTTGATTCATGTGAGTGATATAAAAATTATTTTGTTGTTTGATTTATGTGAGTGACTTTGTTTTGTTCGTTTGATTTTGTGAATATTATAATTCGTCTTGTTGTTGATCTATGTATGCAAGTATCAATGATGTATTGATTTGATGTTGTGAACAATATAGATCTTGTATTGTGGTATGAATCATGTGAATAATTGTGGATGAAATAGTAGATCTTTATTATTAAAATTATGTGCTAAAGGCATGTTAAGATTTGAGTATGAACATCTGGACATTAGATTTATAAATCAGATTTTGATTTAGATTTATGAAAGAAATTCAGATCTTGTAAAACCCTAATGAAAGAATTTGTGATTTAGAACATGAGAACTTGAATTTTGACATATTGATGTTTTGAGTAATATATACATATACGTGATGAGGAATTGTTGAGATTTATCATTTTTCCTGAATACGAACTATTTTCATAAACATTGAATCATTAGAAAGCTCCAGATTTAATTTTGTAATCAGACCTGAATTTGAAAACTGTAGGCCGACAGTCGACTGGCCTACTGTACAGTCGACTGGTACGAGTCTGATACTGTATTTTGGAATCTTTGAAAAAGCCGTTCTGGACAGTCGACCTAGCTTATAAGCAGTCGACTGGTTCGTTGAGGAAATTATTTTTGTAAAAAAAATTATTAGTCCTTCTGGACAGTCGACCTATAATCCTTTAAGTCGACTTATATACTTAGAATAATTTTGAGAAGATTATTGAAATTTACCTCGGGTAAGTCGACGGATTCCTTTTCTTAAGTCGACTTATACGACTTAGTTTATTTTTGTAAAATTTTGGAAATTCGTCCTCTGGACAGTCGACTTACTAAAGTATAAGTCGACTGGTACTGAAGGATCTTTGTAAACTTTAGTGCTATTCCGAGTGGTTGGTTTTTCAGATAATTCAGTATATACTTGACATTCAGTTCAGTATTTGATTAAGCATTTGATTTTGAGATATTCAGTTAAGTATTTCATTTGAGACATTTAGTTGAGCCACTTTGTTTAGTGGAACTTTGTTTGACATTTGAGTTGAGTCTCTAAAGGTGTGTGGCCCTAGTATACCAGTGTTGAGTATTTTGTTGAGGCCCATTGAGGCATTTCGGTTATTGAGTTTTGAATTTAGGCCGGTAGGGTATACCACTCTAGGAGATTCGTTAAGTAATTAATTAACCCAAAATGATAAGGACAGGCACTAGTGGTGATATGATGAACGGGAACATGAGTCAAGAACCTCAGTATGGCTTTCGGTGTGGGATTTAATCTCCGGAATTATCACAGTAGATTATTAGTGGTGTGGGATATGTCTCCGGAATTATCACAGTCTTATGGTGTGGGACAATCTCCGGAATTATCACGGTAACTACTTGTGGTGTGGGATTGATCTCCGGAATTATCGGAGTCGAGGTGAAGCACATGTGGTAATCGTGTGGTGACGTGTCAATGTTTCGGTGTGGGATGATCTCCGGAATTATTCAAGTAAAATATCTTGGGTGTGGGATCCATCTCCGGAATTATCGGGCATGAGATACTATCCATAGTTTATCTTTATCTCGTAGTAGTCATCGTGTTAGGATTAGTTCATAACGCGGGGATTGAACCCTATGAAGTGAAGACGTTAAGGGCTTGCACCGAACCTATGTAGAATGGGATGCATAGACTTCGACAAGTACGCATTAGAGAGTCTGCATATAGAATATGTGTTCCTTGACTTGGTTTTATGCACTTGGTTTCCTGTTTTTTTTTTTCACCTGACACTTAGCTTAGTGCCACTTGATGTTTTATGTTACCTGTCATTTCGTACTTTCCATATTCTTTTAGTACTTGTTGTTTAAGAATTTATGAGGTATGATCTTTTATGTTGTTTGTTTGTTTTTATATTTCTCACACCATTTATGGCTGACCCCTTTAGTTTGGGGGTTAGGGATCATCTCTAGCCTCACATGTTGCAGGTAGTTGCTTAGAGTTGGAGATGGGATGCTTGAGTGGTTTTGAGATATAATTGACTCATAAGAGATTTGTGCAAATTTGTAATAACAGTTTTGAGATAAATTTGTGTTGTAAATAAAGAAAATATTGAGTTGAGTTTGTTTTGAATTCCGCTGTGATGTGTAAAAAGATTTGTTGTAATAAAAGTTGAAAATTTTAGTGGAGTTGGTTGTGTTTAATATTATATTGAAGTGGATCACTGGGATTGTGCCACGTATTTTCTAAGATATCTTATTAGAAATTCGGGGCGCTACACATCTCCCTGTTAACTCCTACCGAGGAAACACTACAAATATAAGCAAATGTGGATATTATTGGGTTTATGTTTCACATTTGACGTGACAAATTCATTGGTTGGAAAAATATCACAATGATAGGAAAAATCAGGAGTCAAAACAGGGGGTGGAAGATTTTTTCCAGTTTATGAGGCTTTCCAATCTCTAAGGATTTAGGAATGTTGGAATTTAATTTAAATATTGGTTAATTTGATTGGAGTCCAATTTCATTTTTGTAATTTTATTATGGCTTAGGATAAACATGAAATTCAATTTAGAGATGACAGATATTTATACTTAGGAATTCTAGATTTCTATAAATATCAATTGTGGCCTCTAATAAGAAGTGAGTACTTCATATGAGTGTTTTTATTGTAAACACTCGAGTATCTTCTATTGAGACTTGAGAGAGTACTAAAACCTCTTATGTCGTTTATAGTTATATTATATATGAGTTATTTCTTTCTCGGATTAGGTTGGCCGAAGCAGGACAATTAAATTGTGTTATACTTTGTTTGGTGTAATCTACATTTTTTCTTAGTTGTTCATTGTAATCCGTTGTAGCCTCTCACTTCTGTTGCACCCATACTTCCAGAAAGGTAGCAAAGACTGAATTAAATGTAAGTGTCGAGGAGTTTGGTAGTAGTGAAGGAAGCATTAGCATGATGACACAAACATTTCTCAGTTTAGGATCATCTTTTCTTATCCCTTCGCTCAACAACCTAAAACTAGATACATAGTCTACCTCCTATTCCTCATATTTGTGGTGCAGGACACTAGCTAATTGTTGCTGCTAATTTTTGTGTGGGAGTAAACAGATGTGTGAATTCTTTTAATAAAAACAATAAAGATCAAACCTTCGCAGTTCCTCAGTGTTGACTACCAAAAACTGCACTTCACTCTGAGATTTGATTGTAAGAAACGGCTGATATCGCTCATGTGGACCTGCAAACAAGTCTGAAACACCGATGGTTAGCCCGGCTACAGACCCTTAGTCACCCAAGTCAGAAACTCAGAGATATGGTGCGTTTTGAAAGTTGGATTTGCAATTACCTGGTTTTCCCAAATTTTAATCATTTTTTAGAATTTCAATTAATTAATCTTGATTATAAATTAATTTATGGAATTTAAAACTAATTTTCCTAAAATAATAAACATTAATAATATTCCAAATTTTTAATTATTTTTAGAATTCATAAATTAATTTTTCATAATTTTTAATTAATTTTAAGATTTTTAAAAAAAAAATTCTGAAATTTTTAACTGATAAAAAAATTAAATACTGAATGAAATTACCTAGATCTTCTATCGATAGAAGTGCAGATCATGAGGAGATCGTGTGACATCGTTCATGAGAAGCAAGCGCTCTCCTCAGATGACAGATCGTGCCGAGGAGAGCATGGGACCCATGTGGGACTCACTATCAATGAGACAGTGGTGCAAATGTGGGTTCCGCTTGCCACGTCACCTTCTTTCCTCTGTTCACGTTCTCTCTCTGTGATTGCACGTGCATATAAAAAAATCAAACATTGGCCCACTGTTTGGAATGACCAAGATCGTCGATCAAGAGTGATGCACTTTCGAAGCGATCAAGCGGTGGAGATGGGGCAAAGGAAGCGCACTCCTCCGACGAAAATTTGAACCGAGGAGCGCATGGATCCCGCGTGGGGCCCATGTGTCAGAAAGAGAGAGAGAGAGAGATAGTGGTTTCTAAGTTGGCAACAGGCCCACGTGGGCGAGCCACCACATGCCTGCTAGATTTCGAATACAATCACAGATTAAATGCACATCAGAAAAATTACAAAAATATCGAAACATAGCCATAGATCCATGCGAAATCCATCAATCATCTTTAGGAGTTATACCTTAAAGATGGATCTGCTGTCTCCACCCGTATGTCGATCACAGCAGTACAAATATTGCAGTGCCTCTACGGTATCCACACGAACGAAATGAAAATGGCTCTCTCCCAGACCGCGGTACTAGCTGCGGGAAAGGGATGTTCCTCCTCATGATCTATCTCTCTCACTTTCTGTGACACCTAGTTCTTTTTTTCTTTTCATGTGTGCCTTTTCCACAGATACATATTACATACATAGGTGCAGAAAACCAACCCTAAGTGAGTAACGAGGTTGTTGGGCTCACAATCTGATCTAGGTTAGATTTGTGTGTGGGCCTTTGAACTTTAGTCGGTCGATTTAATCTAATTAAATATCCAACCAATGTCAGGAGTCCAAGTCCTACTTGGATCCTTAATTAAATTCATCTGATGAAAATGTTGACAGTAATACTAAAATCATATTTGAGTATTACAAATAGTGAGCGGTGTCTAGCAATACATCACTGCGACTCAAGTAACACGAATGTCAGTAATTTGACATAACATATCAGTGACCAATATTACCATGTAGTCTATTCCTTTTGTCCAGATATCTTAATTGACCACAAGGCTTATAGCGTGTCACCCTTGTACAGTTCACTCTTTGGTTTCTTGATGTCCGAGTAGACTTACTAAAACAAATGATATCAATATCTCATATTGACTCATTTGAGTACGGCCATGCATTTTGTAGTCTCACTCAATGGAGAGGCTCGTACATATCGCTCCTGTTATATAAGAGGGACAAATCCTATCTAAGTCACTCACATTCCTCCGCATTATTTGTAGTATATCCAATAGTCGACTTTATAATCACCTTATTACAGGTAACATTTGACGGCATTAAGACATATAACTTCTCATGTAGAGAACTGTAGTGACTTCAAGTCAAAGGACTACGTACACCATGATCACTGTGAGAACCGCTTATGACACCTACATAACAATCCATACAGCATTCTCTTGGTAGGTCAGTCCAGTACATTATTACTCTAATAAGTACCCATGTGAAGACTTGATATCTCATATCCATGACTCGTGAGAATGGTTATCAGACTACGCACATACTAGTCTCTATATATTAACGTTGTCCTAATTCAAAATAATACTTGATTAGGAAAATTTAAGAACAGTGTTCTGATTTTAGCCAATAGGATCTCACAATCAAGTGATGCACTTGATATCCCATGACATTGAACTTACTATTCTAAAGAGTTCGTTATGTTCATTTAAATCACAATAACACAATAAATAAAATGCCTAAATATGAAATAAATGTCATGATACAATGTAAACTAGTAATGTCAATACACAACTGGCCTCTAGGGCATACACAAACAATCTCCCACTTACACTAGAGCCAATCAGACATACATCTAATGCCTATAAACTAGTGTGGCCCTCATGCTTTCGGTGTGCAAGAGGCTTTGTCAGTGGATCAATGATGCTATGATCTGTAGGTACTCAGCATATATTCACATCTTCTCTATCGACGATCTCTCGAATGGGATGGAAGCACCTAAGTATATGTTTGGATCTCCGGTGAGATCTAGGCTCCTTAGCTTGTGCAATGGTCCCATTGTTATCAAAATAGAGGTCCACCGGGTCCACAATGCTAGGAACTATGCCAAGTTCAGTGATGAACTTTCTTATCCAAATGGCCTCTTATGTTGCATTGGATGTAGCAATATACTCAGCCTCTATAGTAGAATCGGCTACTATCTCTTGCTTCAAACTCTTTCAGCTTACAGCTCCACCATTTAGGCGAAACACAAAACCTATTTGTGATTTGGAGTCATCTTTATCGGACCGAAAGCTAGCGTCAGTATAACCCTTTACAACAAGCTCTTCCTCAGCTCCATATACCAAGAACGATTCCTTTGTCCTTCTTATGTACTTAAGGATGTTCTTGATAGCAGTCCAGTGACTCTCATCGGTATCTGACTAGTACCTGCTCATCATGCTCAAGGCATATGAGACATCTGGACGAGTACATCATATGGCATACATTATAGATCTAATTGCAGATGCATATGGAATCTTAGTCATGCGGTCTCTCCAATCTTGAATGGAATTACATTAAGCCTGAGACAGGCTTACACCATGCAACATAGGTAGAAATTCCTTTTGGACTCCTCCATATTAAAACGTTTCAATACTTTGTCTATGTATGTACTCTGACTCAGGCCAAGTAGTCTCCTTGATCTATCTCTATAGATCTTGATGCCTAATACATAGGTAAATTCACACAAGTCCTTCATGAAAAAGTATTTTCCTAGCCAAGTCTTTATAGACTGTATGATAGGGATGTCATTCCCGATGAATAGTATGTCATCTACATACAACACTAGAAATACAACTGTGGTCCCACTAAACCAAACTCTTTAATCCATAAATGAATCGTTGTAGTTTACATACCTTTCCACCATCATTTGGAGTGATAAAACCCTCAAGCGGTGTCATGTACACATCCTTAAGAAGATTTTCATTTAGGAAATCAGTTTTGACATCTATCTGCCAGATTTCATAATCGTGATTTCCTGCAATAGCAAGAAATATCCGAATGGATTTAAGCATGACAACTGGGGGGAAAATCTCATCATAGTGTACACCATGAACTTGCTTGAAACATTTGGCCACCAACTGCCCCTTCATGGTTTGCACGTTACCATCCATGTCAGTTTTCTTTTTGAAAACCCATTTGCACCCAGTAGGTTTTACCCCTTCAGGTGAGTCTACCAAGGTCAATATTGGTTGGCATACATGGATTCCATCTTAGATATCATGGCTTCAAGCCATTTCTCAGAGTCTATGCCTTTTCCAACTTCCTCATAATTCATAGGCTCATCTTGATCCATGAGCAATACATCACCATGTTGAGTCACGAGAAATCTATATCTCTCGGGTTGATGAGGTATCCTACTAGACTTACGTAGGCCTTATGCTACTTGAGCAGGTTGTTGTTCCATAACGATTGTGGAGTCTGCTTCATTTCCACCATTGGTTCGCTGCTAATTTGCGAAGTTCGAATTTCTTCAAGTTCTATCGTTCTCCTACTGGTTCTCTTGGAGATGAATTTTTTCTCTAGGAACACAACAGTTCTTACGACAAACACTTTGCCTTCAACGGGATTATAGAAATAGTATGCCTTGGTTTCCTTGGGATATACTACAAAGAAGCACTTATCAGATTTGGAACCAAGTTTATCTGATACTTGGCATCTTACACAGGCTTCACAACCCCATATCTTCATAAAAGACACACTAGGATGCCTCCCAGTCCATATCTCATATGGTGTCTCTTGAACCGTTTTAGATGGAACACGGTTAAGTGTGAAAGAAGCTGTTAATAGAGCATGCCCCCAGAAGGAGCTTGGAAGACCTGCATGACTCATCATGGATAGGACCA
Organism: Hemerocallis citrina; assembly: GCA_017893485.1. NCBI lineage: Eukaryota > Viridiplantae > Streptophyta > Magnoliopsida > Asparagales > Asphodelaceae > Hemerocallis > Hemerocallis citrina. The sequence continues at coordinate 123,365,174 of CM030361.1, read as the reverse complement.
TGTCTAACAAGGTCCAGTTCCTCCTCCCAGAGACACCATTCCATTGCGGTCTTCCAGGGAAAGTGAGTTGAAATATTATCCCGCACACTTTTAGATGGTCATCAAAATCTTGACTTGTCACTCTCCGCTTCCCAAAAGGAATGCGGAATACGAGAATGCGACACATGTCTAGCGAATGGCTTTCACCATTCATAAGCTGTTAGGATCTTTACAACATATACAAGAATAAATAAGAGATATACAAGAGGAATAGTCAACCACGCATGCATAACTGAATCAATATAGTCAACATGATTACTTGAAACAAGAAACAAGAACACAAAATTTCAAATTATCAAGTCTGGAACAAAACACAATTCTGGGACAAAATGCCCAATACAAATAATCTAAGTAACAAGTTACAATTATTCAAGGTAAGCAACAAGAAATAAATAAATGTAGCAAGAATCCAACCAACTAGAATCTTTGATCACCTACTCCATCAGGCAGCTAGTCACCAAAGTCTGCAGGTGACAAGTTTGCAGGAAAGGAAAGAGAAAACAAATGCCCGTCAATGCAAGTTACGGACCGCTTGTATTGCAGGCAGCAAGTATAGGAAAAGACAAACAGACAATAATAGAGTAACAGTAGAAACAAGTATAGCATGGAAAGTAGTAACAGCAAAATAGAGCAACTAACTCTAAGTCAAGAACAGAAACGAATAGCATGGCAAGGTAAACGGGTGCAAGTGGCATGCAACAAGTGTCAAGTGGCATGTAAACGAGTAACGAGTAACAAGTGTCAAGTAATCAAGTATCATGTACAAGTAACAAGTAGCAAGTGTCAAGCGATCATGTTGTTTTCAAGTCTTGTATCTAGTCCTATCTAGGTAGCACTTCATTCGTCCCAGATTTTTACCACATGGTTGCTACATTCATGCAAGTTACGTTTTAGATTTTACAGTGGATCATAGAGGACAGTGTACTCAGGGACAAGTATCAAGATCCAAGTATCAAGTATCAAGAATCAAGTATCACGTGTCAAGTGTGCAAGTGTTAAGTAATCACATTTCAAGTATCAAGTATCAACTATCAAGTATCAAGTATCATGTAAGATCTATGAATCCCCTTCCGAGTACACGTTTCTGTATTTTCCACGATTAGATATTTCTCTTTAACCCCGGCTTGGTTTCTTGTAATTAATATTTAAACTAAGTGTTGACGTACAAAAACAAGTCAAGAAACATGGTAAAACAATAAGGGACAAGTACAAGTTGAAAGAAGGATAAGAACGGATGACAAACGACTCATCAAGGGCTAGGACAACGAAACTTCTAGTTCTGGACAACAAGATACTACTGTACCAAATCTGAGATTCCCATTTCCACAAACATGCAAATTTGGATTCGTCAGAAAGTCTAGAAAATAGACTTTCATCCGAATCCAGCACATATATACAAGTCATAATAATCACAGAAACAGGGCTCAAAACAGAATTATACACAAAAAATATGTTCAGCCAGAAATCACAAGATTGCATTCACATGCATGAAAATGGCATAAAAACTTACTGATTAAATTCAAGAAAAATCTGGAGTATTTCCAAGTTTGTCTAGTACCAGCAAATATAATTTTATAATATTCCAACATGGATAGAATAGTCAAAGAAATTCGGGAAACAACAAGATACAGAAATTTTGTAAATCTAAAATGCTTGACATAGCAGTACTAAAACAGCGATAGATTACATAGTATAGCTCAAAATCTAAATCCATCAAAATGGTGATAGAATAGATACAGCAGGATACATTTTATATTTACAAAGTTTTTATCAACAGCAACTAGAATCAGGTTGAAAACATGGTTATTTACTGAACAACATACAAATCTGTAAATATAGTACTTGTTCACAAGTATAGAATAGTTTATAAATGTCATCAAATAAATCTACAAAAAATTGGGGTTAATCCTAGTCAAGTCTAGTTATAGCCAGTAAAATATTAGATCCAAATCTTATCTTTAACATCAGTATTAAAATAAATAACTCTACAGAATCCACATAAAACCAAATCTGGAATTCCTAACACATCTGTAACAAAACAGCAATAACTCATAACTCACAAATCGAAACTGAGATCTGTCAAGAGATTCTGAAAAATAGACAACGAGATCTACGATTTATATTCACAAATTAATTTGATTTACTGATCTCAACATGGTCTAAAATACTGAACAAAAATGGGGCAGGAGAAAAAACAGAAATCTTTTCATGTATTAAATCAAATAGTTCATATGCAACAAATCCAAATAAAAATGAAATACAAAGCATGGTATAATAGATGTCCAAAACAACATGGTATGGGTGTTTTATAAGTCTACCACAAGATACTACTACTAACACATCAAGCATGCAAGATTCATACAACATATCATTGATCACGAAGATCATACATACATGCATCAAGAATTAATTAATCTAAGTTAAATTCATGTCGTGTGAGTAACGAAAGATGACCACGGATGGATCAACAAATAAAGACAACATCTTACAAGGAATTTTCATGAGAATGAATCTAGAAACAAAGAGTAGCACTACAGGTGGTATTTAAAACTTGTATATTCAACAAAAAGGAATACAAGATACTTGCCTTGTAATTGACGACGAAAACGATGAGAAGATGAGAATAACAGGAATAGATTCTCAGGCACGAACACAATATCACGAGCGAGAGAACACAAACAAGATCACGAACACCAATTACAACCGATCATGAACAAGATGAAGATGATCGAGATCACAAACACAATGAGTGGCTAGATGTGCTCGAGGTGCTCAACGCACGTCCACACGAGAAGGGGCAGCCGGGAGGATGTGGATGCACTGCGGTGAGGGACGACGGTGGCCAAGTAGTGGCATGATGGCAGGAGGCTATGGCGCTGGCTGGCGTCGCTGCTGGCTAGTGCTATCACTGTCTGGCTGGTGTTCGGAAAGGCAGGGAAGGAGGAAGGGGCTGTCATGGGTGGCGTCGGGGCTGTAGGGCAACAGGGGGCTGTCGTCGCTGCTGTTGTGCGACGCTCGAGAGGAGGGTGGCGCAGCATGGTCATCGAGGCAGGGCACGGTACAGGGGGGCACTGCAGTTGGAAGGGGATCGGGATGTTGCGTAGTTTAGGGAGAGAGAGATGAACGGGAGTTAGGGTGTGCAGAAGGTAGGGAAAACGGGAGATGAGCGGGATGATGTTGATGGGTAGGGTAAAAGTAGGATGATTAGGGTTTTGTTAACAGTGGTATATATAAAGGGTTTTGAATTAGGGTTAAGGGATAAAACGGGTTGGTGGGTATTTGGGTTATTAAAACCAATAAGAACATAGAATAGGGTATGTTGGGCATTGGTAGTAATTGGGTATTATAGAGATCCAAAAAGAGGTAGGATAATAGGGTATAGGATTAAATAACAATTGATAGGCCATGAACACTAATAATTAGAATTAAACAATTCAACCGGAGACAATAATTTGACAGGAAAAAAAATTAAATCAAGAAAATATTCAAGGCCACAAAATAGAATCAAAGGCAAGAAAGATATATTTATTGAGAATGAATGGCAAATACATGGTTCAGAAGGAACAGAAGAGTACAATGTGAATAAAATATTCAGAAAAGATAAATACATCCAAAATACAAGAAAATGGAAAATATGGGTTACATGACTTAAGTACTCACCACCTCGATCTGATCGAAGAGTTTTAATACTTTTACCAAGTAGGTTTTGTACCTGTTTCTTGAATTCTTTGAACTTTTAAAATGGCTCTGATTTGTGTTTCATCAGCTACACAAACCCATATCTACTGAAATCATCAGTAAATGTAATGAAGTACTGAAAACCTCGTCTAACCAATGTATTGAAAGGTCCACGACATCACTATGTATGAGACCTAAAAGATCACTAGCCCTTTCCCCTTTTTCAGTGAATGGAGCTTTTTCATCTTTCCCAACAAACAAGGTTCAGATACCTCATACTGTTCAAAATCAAATGAGGCCAAGAATCCATCTTTATGGTGTTTGGATATGCGGTTGTCATTTATGTGGCCCAAATGACAATGCCAGAGGTAAGTTGGGTTCATATCATTTGATTTGAACCTCTTAATATTTATATTATAAACGGGCATTTTGAGGTCAAGAATATAAAGTCCTTTACTCAATTGTGCACTAGCATGACAGATATCAATGAAATAGATAAAACAACTTTTGGCCTTTATTATAAATGAAATATCCTTCTTGTCCAAACAAGAAATAAAAATAATATTCCTACTAATAGCAGACACAAAATGAAAGTTCTCTAACTCAATGATAAGCCCAGTGGGCAATGATAAATGACAAGTTCCTACAGCTAAAGCAGCAACTTTTGCTCCATTCCCAACTCGTAGGTCCATTTTGTCCTTAGCCAATGGTCTACTTGTCACGCCCTGCTTCCTAAAATACGGGAATACGAGCACGTAACAAAGGCCCAGCGAATGATTTATTCATCATTCATAAGCTGTAACAGATTAACTCAACAATATACAAGAGAATATAACCACGCAAGAAAATAATAACCACATAAATAATGAATAAACTTAAAAATAATCATGAAATAAATTCACCAAATAATATCCAACATATGGAAAAAAGTAAGCTTCGGGACACATAAGCCCGGAATACAAAATACAATAAAAATATCAATGTTCAAAGGAAAGATAGCATAAAAGACAATTCTAGCAGTCTATTGTTGGGCTCCATCTTCTAAAATCGTTGCTCACCAATTTCTTCTGGTAACTCATCTTCGATACCTGTAAACTCGTGATCTAAAAATAGATAAAATAATGTCCTTAGAGCAAGTTACGGGCAGCAAGTAGTGGGAAACAGAGAACAATAAAAAAACATGGTATATCAAGAATGAAGGATTGGATCAAAGTCAAGAACAAAGACAAGGATTGGCAATAAGGTCAAGGGTCTATGTTTACTTATGCAATAATCAATAATTACAATTCAAGTTCAATATCGATGACAGTATATGGGATTAAGCACGAAATGTCAAATGAGGGTTATTATTCATTTTATTAACCTATTTAATGCACGTACTACTGCGTCCCATTTCACAGGCTCGGTTCATACAATCAAGTAATGTTTAGACTCTAATGGCGAATTCTATAGGTTCATGTACTCGGGTCTTGCAATAAGAATGACCAATGACCAATGACCAATGACCCATGACCAACGACCAATGACCGATGACCGATGACCAATACACAATACAATCGGGATACTGTAGTCAGTAATCCACAATCGATTGAGGACCAATAATTAATAACATGTCCAATAATAACTACCAATACGGGAAGCACGGGCCCCCTTCCGAGTACACTCTTCTATAGTACCCACTACTAAGTCTTTTCCTTATTACCCCGGCTAGTTGGTATCTTATTTTATCCTATGTGAGAATAGAAGAAGATGTCAAAGGTTGTGTAATTCTAGGTATGACTAATTATACTCATTATAGACAAAGTAAGAAACAGTTATATTAAATCAGCACAATTCATACAATCTGGACAGCAAGACGTTACTGTACAAAAACAGATATTTCTGCTTCTACAGGAAAGAAAATCTGGATCCGTTAGAAGTTCTAGAAACTAGACTCTCTGTCAATTCCAGCGAATATACACACGATATATAAAAATCACAGAAACTATGTTTAAATTTTTATTCTTTACAGATTTTATGTTCAGGCAGCATGTTATAGATTGTGTTCACATATATGTATCAAGTCAGAAAACTTGTCAATTAAATTCAAAAAAATTCAGGGTGATTCCTAAGAATGTCTAGTCTCACAAAAATTAATTTCACATTTTAATTTTACTTTTAACATGTTCTGTGTATTAATAAATCTAGGTGATACACATAAAATTTGTGAATCTGGAAATCTAGAACTAGCAGTACTAAAAGTCAGATATCTAGCAGATTATATATCAGAATTCAATTCCATCAAATGTTCTGGAAAATAGACACATGGAGCTACAATTTATGTTTACAAAGTTCTTTCAAATTATTACAGTAACAGGTTCGAAAGTTTGATGGAAAAAGAAGTAGACAGCAGGCCAAAAAAATAAATTAACATGAATAGACGATAATTTTCATCATACAAACATACAATTTCATGATAATCTATATAATAAATCACAAAGAAAAGCTACCAAGTGGCTCTCCTTCAATAGTAAGGAAGTCAATGGTCCATATCTAAGCTCCCAAAAGATATTTTCCCCCAAAAGCGCCCCCCCCCCACCAAAACTCAAATTCATATCCCCCCAAAACAACTCATTTATTTATTTAATTATTTCTCTCTCTCTCTCTCTCTCTCTCTCTCTCTCTCTCTCTCTCTCTCTTATTCAGATCAGCTTTCTCTCTCTATTCCTTAAACCAGAGAGCTCCAATTTATCTCTCTCTCTCTCCCTAAGGTTTTTAAGCTGCTAACTCCAAATCCCTAAAATCATTTTCTTAAACCTTCGCTTCCATTCCATTGACGAAGCCTCCAGTGTCCTCTCAAGCGCGAACCTCAAAGCAAATCCAAATTCAAATCCAGTGTCGAACCCCAATCAAGTGGTCATCGCCGATATCTGACCCACTACTGATTCCGTATCTGCGACTCCCCTTAACCAAATTGAGCGTGAATATCAAGCGGCTCCCCTCCATCGAATCGAGAGCCTCTACATGCGATAACCGAATTCTCATTCTAATTTTTAATTTTGTGTGTGCAGGGGATTACTCAGTTTTTTACTGACTCGAATTTTGTGTGTGCATGGGATCTAAATTCAGAGAGGTATGATTGTTTTATTTTTGGGTTAAAAAAATTTACTTTGGTGGTTTATTTGATGAGTTTTTTATTGGTTTTGATTTAAGATGCACGCAAGTGAGAGATGGATTATTTCGTGGCCTCGATTTGGGCTTCCAAACCATAACAGAACAGGTAAGCTTATCAGCAACCTAAAATAACTTGGCAAATATGCAACATTAATTTCTTTACTACAAGAAAATATACTATCGTGAAGTGTTCCCTTCACTGGTTATTAGAAATCATGGATAACATAACATATAAGAACTTTTAGTGTGTGTTTGGATATATAGGATTTGGATGACTAAAGTTTACCTGTGAGGGTGCAAACTCTCCACTCAAGAAAGACACTAAGTAAATTATTATTGATCCATTTTGATTTTTTATTATAAAGGTGTAATGGGGAGACAAAGTGGAGATAAAAGAAATGATTAGCTTGGATTAGAGTTTTGAGAACTTCATGTATTACATTTTGGTTGAAATAATAATAAGAGGTATTTCAATTGTAAACTGAGTCTCAGACAAACAAATGATTAGATTATTGGTATTGTAGATACCTTCACACCTGCACTTAGGTTACTATTGTATTTAAACATGCTCATGGTGGTTATGAGATTAGAGTAAGCTCTATAAAACCTATATGATCATGTCCTTGCATAACTATTATAAGCATCTAAAAGTGATGCTGAAGTTAAAGAAAACTCTATGCAGTGTTTCTAACAATATGAATTTCAGGTAAGTTCAAGCTAATGATCAAGAAAGCGATGGTTGAGCTTAAAGGTAGATATGCTGCTTCCTCATATAATATGTTTCCTACTTCAATTAATTTGTTGAACCTCTAAAACTATTTTATATAATCAAACCAGGTGCACCGTTTCGAAGATGTGTCGTAGGCACGTATCAATGGGAAAACCTAGTTAATAAACAAAGTGCTATTTGATGATTAACATGCAATTTTCAAGTTTTATGATGCAATTTAGAACCATGGCAATTAATTCATCAAATCAAATTCACTCGGAAAGACTCAATTTATCCAACAATTCTATAACATGGATTTAGTTATTTTCATGGGTTTCATGCATATGCAATGTGCAATAGGGACTGGAGTTCGAATCAAAGATAATGGCACGAAGTCAAGGATATCTTGGGTTAGCATGTGTAAACCCTCAATATACCCAACTGAAGATGAATAGTATAACAATATGATAATAATCGGGATTTACTTGTGGAGATCAAACGAATTCTTGAACAAGAAAAATAAAACTAGTTCAAGAGAGGCTTACCTTTTAGACGGTTAATTCGAATATATTAGAATAATGGGATGAGAATCCTGACGATGACACGTGCAAGCTACGTGCACGCAGGAGACGGTAGCAACAGCAACACGTGCGATGAACATAGCACGCACAACAGCAAAAGCAACCCAATAGCACAGCGGATCTAACAACAACAGCGATTCACCCCCACAAAATAGCAAACAGCGAGGGGCAAGAATAGCAAATAATGATCTTTCTCAACATAGCAACACCAGATCTCCAGACAGCAAATGACAGCAATGGCAGCGCGGGGGCTTCGGCCTTTGACGGTGGCTGGCGGCTGCGATGGGCGGTGGCACTAGCGTGGAGGAGGCTACCGCGGTGGAGGAAAAAGTCACTTGGAATAGGGACAGCAAGTGGGAGGCTGGAGCTCAAAGGGGATCAACGATGAGGTGACAAAGGTGAGGTGGGTGGTTGAAGGTGGTCGGGAGAGGATGAGGGGCGACGAGGATGGTGGAGAGGTGATGGGTTGGTGGAGAGGTGATGGGTTGATGGAGAGTCGAGGGAGCACAGGTCCGACGGCGCACAGGGCTAGCGATGGCAGGGTGTAGGGACGACGGGGATGAGTGATCAGGCAATGGGTTGATCGGGGCTGATGACGAGGAAAAGGGTGAAGATAAGGCGAAGGTGAGCGGGAGTAGGATGAAGAAGATGATGGGGATGATGGTGGCAGTGGCGGTGAGCAGCGAGGATGGGGCCGATGAAGGTGGCTGCGATGGGATGGAGATGGGTGGCGATGAGGTTGAGCAGCGGAGTTGGTTTCGGCTGCACTCGAAGAAGGAGGAAGAAGAAGATAAGGAGGTGTGGTTACGGGGAGAGAGAAAAGTGGGGAAAGTGGGGAAGGCGACTAGGGTTAATTAATATTAGGGTTAAGTAAACTGAGATATATATATAGGGTTAGAATCAGGGTTTAATTAGAGAAATGGGTTTCGGGTTTTAGTAAAAATTAACGGGTTAACGGGTTTAGTAATAATTTGTTTTGGGTTTAATAATTTAATCTAAAAATACATATATAATAAACTCATATAATATAAACCAGTATTAATAAATCAGTTAATATAATATAATATCGATTAATATTTAAGCTTATTCAATAGAAAATATACAATACTAATAACAATAACAAAATAAAATAATTTATGTAGAATAGGTTGAAATTTGAAATTCGATTCTGTATTTCACAAAATAATCAAATAACCAACTAGTAATAATATAATAGTATGTTCTAAAATTTCTGGATTCTATTATATAAATAAATAAATGAATACAAAAAGAAATAATAAAATAATCCGTTTGTAAGATGAAATATGATTTCGGTTTTATAATATAAATAAATACTTAAGAAGACAAGAATTTAAATTATACAATGGAATATAATTTCGGCTTGAAAATCAATAATCATTTGAAAAGAATTAGCTACAATATAATTTTCGATTAGAAAACACTTTAATAAAAGATCCGAAACGAATTTAGCACAAAATAAATTTACATATAATTAAGGTATAGAAAATACATAGAAAATACTTATTGGTGGGAATGGGGGTTACACTACTCCTTTTGGAGATCCTGCACATGTACACAAATGTGAGATTCACATCCATTATTTAATACTCAATATGCAGAAGTAGATAAATTGACTTCTATAACAAAAATACCTGTAGCGGAAGTCTCACTTTCTTTCTTCTTCTTAAGATCATTCAGGTACTTATGGATGGTCCTCTTCCAATGTCCGGTCTCACCACAGTGGAAGCACGTGCCCTCCTTGGCCACCCTACCCTTAGGTTTTAAGGCGGAAGTGTTGGGCTTCAAATTGCCTTTGCCTTTGCCCTTGGATTTCTTAATATGCTTTTGGCCCTTGCCCTTACCTTTGGCCTATTGGACAGTCATAATTGTCTTTTCCTTACTAATATTCTACTCAACAGTTCTCAACATGCTTAGCAGTTCTGGAAGAGGTTTGTCAATTTCATTCATGTTGTAGTTCATAATGAATTGACTATAACTTTCCGGCAACGATTGCAGGACCAAATCAGTGGCCAACTCTTGACTTAAAGGGGAAACAAGTCTTTCACGGTCCTCTATGTACCCAATCATCTTGAGCACATAAGTTCCATTAGGGCTTCTTTCTGACAGTTTGCACTGAAACAATTCCTTTGAGACTTCAAATCTCTCACGCCTAACCTGCTTTTGGTAAGGCCTCTTGAGGTGTACAATCATATCATAGGCATCCATGTTCTCTATGTTGCTTCTAAAGCTCATAGTTCATGGTGGCTAGCATGAGACAACAAGGCATCATCTTGATGCTTCTTATGAGCCTCCTTTTCGGTGCGAGGGGCACTTGCAGCACGTGGCTCAGAAATAGGCTATTCTAGAACATACTACTTTTTCTCATGCCTGAGGACTATCTTCAGATTCTTGTAATAGTCTGGAATATTTTTCCCAGACAGTTTGTCCTTCGCAAGGACAGATTGCAATAATAGGTTATTTGATGTGTTGGATGCCATGGTAATCTATCAACAAAAATATACAAAGTAAATATCATTTCGTTGAAATATTAAACAGAAATATGCAAAGTATGTATCATGACATTGAAATATATTTAATAAGGACTTTTATTTAATACACCTCGTACTATTTTTATTCAAATCGACGACCCTCATCATTGACTCGGAAAATCCCATCGAAAGATTTTCTAGTATGCCAAGATCCATATTTCATCTAGTTCTGAGTCAGCTTTGGCTGATCACCCAAAATTCAGTTTTTTAGGTAAGGAACATTCCCAATTACATCGTATGCAACTCTTGGATAGTTGGGTGAATAATACTTATTCTAATTTATCTCATAGACTAAAGCCCAACTCTATGCCTCTAAACTTTCAATCCTATTGAAATAGCCTAGTTAAGTCAGACCCAATGGTTGGCAATTGAATATTACTTTTACCCCAACGCGTCTTACTAGGATAGATAAAGGCACCCTGCTTTGACAGACTTATACTTAATCGATCCAAGCCTAGACGAGTGCCACACATTGGAAGACGTCTTATTGCGACTTAATATGTACTTTGAGGAATTTTGTTGTTTTTTTAATTGATATCACCATTTATCATTCATTAGCATACAATTAAAATAATGCATCTCATACAAATTAAAAGCATAAAATATATGTGACACGGTTGTGGCCCCAACACACTGAATCTCCCAAGCCAATGGGAGTATCAAAAACTGAATGAAGGGATTATATCGTCTTCTCCAAGCAGCTTCACAATCATGTCTTTGTGTGGTTGCCAATCCCTCACCTCCCACTGAGATTACATCTATATAATAAAACACAAAGAAAGCTATCAAGTGGCTCTCCTTTAATCCCCCCAAAATCAAAGGCCCAGATCGAACCTCACAAAACACATTTTCTCCCAAAAGATTCCCCCAAAAACTCAAATTCAACCCCCCCCCCCCCAAAAAAAAACAACTCATTCATTTATTTATTTATTTTCTCTCTCTCTCTATGTCTCTCTCACTCTTTCTCACTCTATCTATATATACTAGATTTGCTCGTGGGCGCGTGCCTACGGCACGTCTTCGGAACAATACAAAATACGAAAAACCCTGTAAATAGTAAAACAACAATTATGTAGCTCAAGTTTGAATATTATGACAATAATTAGTTGTAAATAAAAGTCCATGTTTCCATTAGTATATGTAGAAAATAAATTATAAAAGGGGGTGTAAAATCTAACTTCATAGAACTTTAAGTGTGGAAAATGATGAAATTTAACTTTTAAAGAGATATTTGTTATTTTCAATATAACATGTGCAATATAAAAACATAAAAATTCTAAAAATTTACAAACCTAAAATCTTAAATCAAAATTTCTAAATAAATAAATAAAGGTTGGGAGAGAGAGACAGGGAGAGAGAGAAAGAGAGAAATATGAAAAAGTGAAGTGAGAAGAGAGAAGAGAGAGATAGTAATAAAGTAATGAGTTTTTTAGTTTTAGGGGGAAAATATGTTTTGTGAGGTTAGATCTAGGCCTTTAATTTTGGGGGGATTGAAGGTGAGCCACTTGATAGCTTGTTCTTTGTGTTTTATTATATATATATATATATATATATATATATGCAAACATGGACTTTTAAACCAACATGGACTTTTAAACCCCAATTTATAATTAATTTTCACCATATACTAATGGAAACATGGACTTTTATTTACAACTAATTATGGTCATACTATTCAAACTTCAGCTACATAATTGTTGATTTACTGTTTACAAGACTTTTCATATGCTGTATCGTTCTGAAGACGTGCCGTAGGCACGTGGCCATGGGCAAATCTAGTTTGCATATAAAGAAAGAATGTACAATCAAAGTTTAGAGTGAAAGAATTACATTGAGAACGTAGACAGAAAGGCACGACACGCAGGCTGTATTCAAAATACCAAAATATAAACAATACATCAAAGAACATAAATCTTGCATCACAGAACTAAACCATGCATCACAGAACTAAGGCTACAACCATGCACCATGCATCACATAACATAATAAACAAAGAATATTTTGTTATGATTTTATTTAGTTTATTTAAAAATGATTTGTTTTCGGGGAATCAATATTGCCCTACGCAGAGTTGGCACGGGCACTCTGGAGCAATAATTTGCCTCATCATCTCTTACCACAGCCAGAGCATGAACTCTTCATGTTTTAAGAAGCCCTAACGCAACTGTAAACGACGCAGGTGCATGAACGCTTCATGCTTTAAGAAACCCTAACGTCACTGCAAATCACATCTTACTACTGCAGGGTTCTGCAAATCATATCTACTACTGCAGGGTTTTCAATGGTTCCAAACCGAGCGCTACCTTGGTATGACATCTATGTTAACAACCAACACATTAACGAATTATTATATTGCAACTGTTGCAAAAATTATATCACATATAAATCTTTCTTACAAAACTACGAACATATCATGAATAATCACATATCATACATAAGCGAATTATGGTTTTGCAAGTGGCTCTGATACCAATGTTAGGTTTCGAATGCAATCACAGATTAAATACACAGCGGAAAAATTAAAAAAATTTCGAAACCTAGCCCTGGATCCATGCGAAAACCATAAATCGTGTTTAGAAGTTATACCTTAAAGATGGATCTACTGTCTCCACAGTATGCTGATCACAGCACTGCAATATTGCGGTGCCTCTACCGTATCCACACGAACAGAACGAAAAACGACTCTCTCACTGACTGTGGTGCTCGTTGCGGGAAGGGAATGTTCCTCCTCACGATCTCTCTCTCTCACTTTCTGTGATGGCTAGGGTTTTTTTTCACGCATGTCTTTTCCACAGATACATATCATATGCATAAAACCAACCCTAAGAGAGTAACGAGATTGTTGGGATCATAATCTGACCTGGGTCAGATTCGTGTGTGGGCCTTTGAATTTTAGCCAGCCCATTTAATCTAATTAAATGTCCAACCAATGTCCAGAGTCCAAGTCTTACTTGAATCCCTAATTAAATTTATCTTATAAATTTAAATCCCAATTTCGAACCATTCTAAGTGTGTGACCCTGTAGGTTCCCATTACGTTGACAGTAATACTATCATATTCGAGTATTATAAACAGTGAGCAGTATCTAGCAATATATCACTACTACTCAAGTAACAGGTTTGTCAGTGAATTGACATAACCTATCCTTGATCAATGTTACCATGTAGTCTAGTCTTTTTGTCCAGATATCTTAATTGACCACAATGTTGAAAACAGATTTGGGGAAAAATAATTGTTATTCGTAATTTTTCTTATTCTTTACAGTATACATCTATATATAGGGATTACATACTTAGGGGGGAAGAAAGAAGATTGAGAGAAGATTGAGGGGTGAGAGATTTGGGGAATCTGTTTCCTATAGATTAGGAAACAGAATATACATATTAGTACTTACTACATTTCAACACTCCCCCCAAGTTGGTGCATAGATATTGAACATGCCCAACTTGTCAACAAATTTCACGAAGAGCCGACTCGAAACTGCCTTGGTCAGGATATCTACGAGCTAATCTTCTGACTTCACTTTAGATATTTCAATGACTTTCTCATCCAATTTCTCCTTGATGAAGAATCTATCCACCTCTACATGTTTCGTCCTGTAACTCCCTGTTCCAGTTGTACGTATTTTATTACGTCAATTTTTGTACTTCAATTTTCAGAAGTTTTATTTTTCTCTTTGGACTCTTTATCTAAAGCCAGAATATTTTTCTGAATATTTTTCTGATCAATTCTATAATTTTGTGAATTTTTCGATTAGAGTTTAAATACAAATTTTAAACCGTGATTAATCCTAATCCTAATACTAATCCTAATCCTAATCCTAATCCTGCCTAACTTTTTCATTTTCTCCTACAACCTAACTTCTACGCCTAACTCTTACTTTTTTTCCACACATTTGATTTTTCTACACCTCCACCACATTTTTCAACACCCCATCTCTTTCTCCCCTAATTTTTCCACACCTTGTTCTCATTTTCCACCCTACACTCCCATTTTTCTACACCCCCATATGCAGCACTCCTATCCCTTGATTTTCTACACGCCTGCACATAATTTTTCTACACCCCATCTCATGCATGCATACATGCATGCATTCACACCTCCCTTCCCTTCTATATATACACACACACACCTCACTCTCTACATCCCATTCTTCTTCATTTTCCCTTCTTCTTTTCCTCTGCCTCCTTCACACCCGAGAGCAAGCAATGCCCAAGCTCCACTTCACATTCCACCTTCGAGCCAACGACTCCGCTTCTACGATCCCGTGAACCCCGAAAAATAACCCGACGCCGCGCCACCTTGTTGTTGTCGTCGCTCACCGTTGCTACCGTTAGCTACCGTAGACCGCCATTCTTACCGCCATTGTGTCGTCGTCCGTTGCCGACGTCGCTTCCTTCCGTGGTTAACACTACCACCGTAATCGTCACATTATAAGGTAAGTACCTTGTACATTCTTTTTGTTCTCGTACAAGCATTTTCCTTTGACTCGTGGCAAGTAGTCTAGTTATCATCATATTTTATTGTCAAACTCTGTTCTAGTCACTTGTTCCATGTTATATCAACTCAAGAGTGAACCGTTAACACATTTCGAATCGTGTTATCGAATATCGAATATTCAACCTTACTATCTCTAAAATTTCTTGACCTTGCACTAAGAATTCGACCATGTTTCCAATACTGGATTGAAGATTTTCTACATGGAAATCGTATCCCATCGAGTCCCGAATCCAGAACATCTTACGGTTTCTCAATCGGATGTATGGATTGTGAGATATCGCGATTTTAGTACTGACATATCAGGAATTTCTGAACCTACAAGGGATTACGAACGGTATCTTGTACTGAGAATTTGACCATGTTCCCGACACTGGATCGAAAAACTTTCTACATGAAAATCGTAGCCCTTTGAGTCTAGATATCCGAAACATCCTACAGTTTCTCAATCGGATGTATAGATTGTGAGATATCGCAGTTTTAGTATTGTGACTCCGAATTTTCAGAATGCGCGCGAGACATCGAACCAGCGAAGAATGAATTTGTACGCATCGCTACTGTCCTTAGAATGTATCGTGTGAATATGCGTTGGAACCGGGAGAGAGTCTACTTTCTAGAATGTCTGACGGAATCGAATTTGCTTTTCTGTAACAACGGAAAAGTGAATTTGAATGCAGATATGTCAAGTTGTCTGAAAATTCATTTATACATTTTTCATATAAAGCCGTTAGTTTTTCATATTTAATGAACTAAATGTATTATTATTCTTGTAATAATAACTTGCATAGATATAATAGGTTGATAGAATGTATTTTATACCACTTGATAATTTTATAATAACTACTCTTGATTACATGTACTCGTTTTACGTCTCATGTCCATGATTACTGTCCTTGATATTTTCCTTGACTAAACTATTTGATTACACCGTTCCACTAGTCGTACCAACTGTATGTTCATAATTAATTATAAAAGAATAACAAGCCGGGGTTATAAGGGTACGACTTAATTGTGGACAATATAGGGGAGTATACTCGGAAGGGGGCCCGTGTTTCCCGAAATAGTGATTCTTGATTCTTGATTCTTGATTCTTGATTCTTGATTCTTGATTCTTGATTACACAATTCTTGATTACATAATTCTCGATTACATGATTCATGATTACATGTCTTGATACTATCACTGGAAGACCCGAGTACATAATCCTATAGAATTCACTACTTAAGTCTAAACGTTACATGATTGATATGCACCGAACTTGTGGTATGGGACACAGAATTGCGTGCATTAGATAAGTTAATAAAACAGATAAACTCGAGATTTACACTAAGCATGATTCTTGATTACATGATTCTTGATTACATGACTCTTGATTACATGACTCTCGATCCTTGATTACATGATTATCGATTAACTGAGCCTAGGTTATCAATTGCTTATATCTGGAAGTCTAGAATACACTAGTTACAGTTATTACTTACATGATCATATTGTCCCAGTTCCTTGCTTACTTCTATATTGTATTTGTACTTCTACTTCTTGTTTCTCTCATGTTATATCTTGTTATATTACCCCTTTTACTGCTTGTTGCTACTTGCTACCCGAAACTTGCTTTAACGAGAACTTTTCTGTTTTTCTTTGAGTTAATAATTATACAGGTACTGATGGACCCGACGAGCAGACTCTCTAGACGATCGTTGCTGCTTCCTTACTACTTCATGTTGTTTCGGTCGCTATTTTATCTAGTTGTTATAGCAAACTGCTTATCATATTATTTTAATTCTGGCACCTTGTACTCCAGGGCATCTTGACCCGATGTTGATGTATTATCCAAATGATGGTTATTCTATTTTCAGCTCATGTGATTATTATATTTGCCTGCGTGATTGTGTTATAAAGATCTTGTTGAGCTTATAATTGTACAGCTTATGGATGATGTATATCATTCGCTGGGCCTCAGTTGCGTGCCTGTATTTCCGTATAGTGGGAAGCGGGGCGTGACACGTCCTATCATGTTGAACTAGATTGGCGACAATATTACATGTTGCTTGACTATTACAATACACATTCATAGGTTCATTCGGACCACAGCCTAAGTCTTGCAACAAGAGTTTCAGCCATAAAGCTTCCGCTATACATAGAGCTATTCCGCGATACTCAGCCTCTGCACTAGAGCGTGCAACAATATTCTGCTTCTTGCTTCTCCATGTAACTATATTTCCTCCAACAAAGGTGAAGTATCCTGAAGTTGAGCGCCTATCAATTATAGATCCTGCCCAATCAGCATCAGTATATGCCTCAACCTTTAAGTGATCATGTTTCGCAAACAGGACCCCTTTTTCTAGAGCAGACTTAATATATCTCAGAATTCTCATCATTGAATCCATGTGATGTTCCTGAGGTGCATGCATAAATTGACTTACCACACCTAAAGCATATGATAAATCTGGCCATGTATGTGCAAGATACATCAGTCGTCCAACCAATCTCTGATATGTTTCCTTATCACAAGGCACATGATCAGATTCGTTGCAAAATTTTAGTCTTCTTCTAATGGTGTACCAATCGGCTGACAAGCAGACATTCCAGTTTCCTTCAATAAATCGAGAGCATATTTTCTTTGAGACAGAAATATACCATTTCTTGAGTGCGAAACTTCAATACCAAGAAAATATCTCAAAGAGCCAAGATCCTTTATTTTGAACTCTTATGACAAGTAACTCTTCAATGTCATTCTCTCCTCAGGATCATTCATAGTTACTATCATGTCATCCACATATATAATGAAAGCAGTAATCTTACCTTCTTTCCTTATCAGGAATAAGGTATGATTTGAATTACTCTGACAATATCCGAATGTCCTCATTGCTTTTGTAAACCTCCCGAACCAAGCTCTTGGCGACTGTTTAAGTCCATACATTGCTTTCTTCAAATGACATACTTTATTGCTGTGTTGGACTGGTCTGTTCGACCCTGGTGGAAGATCCATATAAACCTCTTCTGTCAATTCCCCATGCAAAAAAGCATTCTTCACATCAAATTGCTCCAACGGCCAGTCAAGATTTACAGCAAGTGACAGTAGGACTCGAACAGTACTGAATTTTTCCACATGTGTGAATGTATCTTCATAATCAATTCCATACGTTTGAGTGTATCCTTTAGCAACTAGCCCTGCTTTGTATCGCTCTATTGAACCATCGGACTTATACTTCACCGTATAAATCCATCTACATCCTACTGGCTTCTTCCCTGCTGACAGCTCGACTATCTCTCAAGTCTCATTCTTTTTCAAGGACTTCATCTCCTCATTCATTACTGCTTTCCACCTTGGATCAGTAAGGGCTTCTTGCACACTGTTAGGAATAGATACAGTAGATAATTGATTTTAAAATGATTTATTTGATTCCGACAAGCGGTGAGTGGATACATAATTACTCATGGGATATTTGACATTACTAGTAGCATCAAGTTCGTAAGTGGGTTTTGGAATACCTCTATTAGTACGATGCGGGAGTTCTCTTCTAGGAGCTTCGGACAACGATGACGATTGGTTTTGAGGTTCTGACGGTTCACTCTCACTGAGATTTGGTACTGGTTGCAATTCTTCAAGAGGGTCTTCTTCAAGAGAAAGTTCTGTGCATGTTTTACTGATACATCGTTTTATTTCATAAAAACACAAACTTGTAAAAACTAAATTCCGGAGATGATGGTCCATTATGATTTTTATAACATATAGGAGTTACTAAAACGCATCAAAACCTATCAAGATCTCGAAATAGGAATATTTCACAAAAATCTTTCAAAACAACAACCTATATATGTACACGTTCAAAATAGGGATTTAAGCAACAATTTTAGTATCAGAATTCACCAAATAGAAGTTAGGTATATTTCAAAACCATCTCTGTATCAAAACTCCATCAAAACTCATAAAAACTCTCAAAACAGTGGATTAAGAATGTGAAGGTGTGTGTATGTGTGTTTGTGTAATTGTGTGTCAGTTAATCATTGTGAATCCATTGTATATATGTAGTATAAACCTCAGTGTCAAACAACCCAGATCCAAATCAAGATTTTCACAAAAAATGCATCAAGGCAACCTTCGGCCTGCACATTGCAGACCCGAAAAGGCAAAACCCCTCTTTTTACTTCAAAACTTAATCTTTTTGACCCAACAAATCATTCTATAACTTGTTATACACATAATCAATCACTTACCTCAATTACTCATGAACATATGCACTCACAACATGCAAATAATCAAAATTTTAACCATCGTAAAGTCAAGAGCAGGACAACATATGCATACACAGTAGGGTTCTTCTTTAAATCAATTTTTGTTTATTTTTATGCAATAATCAACATGCAATCTTCTTATAACAATCAAAACAGCAAGTATATGAAGGAAAATGACCTACTCATCATTTCTATTAGATTCTTTAGCAATCACAATTAATCAAATTCGGGTTTTGGTCATCAATAGTATAGTTTTAAGTAAAGATTCAATTTTTAACTCATCTACTCATCAAATTCATTATATCTTCATCCAGACCCTAATATGTTTTCGAATAGACAAATCATCACATAAACCATGCATAGAACAAAAGAAAACAAACACCTTATGGAGAATCAACGGAAGAGAAATAAAGAATAAGAAAATTCCTCCTTCGCAAGAAAACCAAGAATCCTTGCTTGAAAACTCCAAGAAAATAACAATAATAAAAATCCTTGTGTATCACAGCAAGAGATGGTTGCACCCCACTTCTAAATTGGCTGGAATAATAGGTCTAGGGTTTTGTAAATAGATTTGCAAAAATGCATCTTCTTAAATATACCTTTACATATATAGATCCTTATACTTGGAAATTAAGTAAAAACAACTCAATTGAGTTTTAAAAACAAAAAAAAACCATTTTAATACCAGCCGGCACTGTTTGAAAAACCCAGAAAATGAATTTTGCACTTTTGCCCCTCTAAGTGGCGATTTTGCGAAAAGACCCTTTTCATCAAAACTTGTAAAATAAACCAAATTTGTTTAAGAAAAAAGTAAATTCTTTACCTCTGAGTTCACTAGGAATTTTACCCAGCCCAAGAATCTGAAAATCTAGAGTTTTCACTCCAAGTGGTAATTTTGCACAAAAGTCTCTCTTTTGTAATATTTGCAAATTGGTCCAATAAATATTAGAAAAATCAAGAAAATTCAAAAATAATATCTAATAATAAATAATGAGTTTTCCCAAAATAAATTTTGACTTTGAACTTCCCAAGAAAATATTTGCACGTGTTTTGCACGTGTAAAAAGGTAAATTTTCAGAAAATAATTATTAAATCACCAAAATATCATTTTAATTCATTTATAAATATTTAAAACATTATTTATAAATCTGGGGTATTACATCACACCCTCCTTAGAATAGTTCTGTCCTCAGAACTACTACTGATATGGTCCAAACCAAAAATAAGCAAAGGAATTGAAATCTCATAAACGGAAACATAGTTTAAGAAATACATGTACACAAGAGAATGTAGTCTAACAAAAGTAATACAACCAACTCAAAGAGCACAATCATACAAAAGTTCAAGAAAAAACTTTCGCTGCGCAACTCTAATAACTTGCCTCCGGAAATCTGCCGCCACAACCTCTGAATCTCTGCATCCAACTTCTGACCCTCCATAATCTGCTTCAACCTTCCGAGGATCCGTGGCCAGTCCCTCCTTAGAAAGGACATGACCAAGAAAAGCTACCTCAAACTTGCAGCTCAATGAGATCAATACCAAATAATCTCCTACCAATCTCAATATCACAGTGCTCGTAATATCTATCAGCAATCAATTCTTCTCCTGACGGTGTTGCCATCGACAAGACTCTGCCTGGAAACTACTTAGGCTACACACCTAAGACTTAGCAGAAAATTGGGCGACACAAATGTATGCAAAGAACCAATGTCAAATAAAACATTTGTTTTTATTCTATTAACCAAAACAAATTTTGTTACATGGAGAACGATACTCAAATCTCCAATTTATTCTCAAACAAAGTTTTACTTAATACATGAATAAACGAATTCAAAATTCTTGCACACCCTGGATCACATCCCAGAGTTACCCGCATCCTCCTCAATCAATGCGAACACTAGCCCCTGCCTCTGAACTTTGCCTCCGCCTGCACCATCCTTCTTCAACGGCTGACAGTTTGGTCTGAGATGCTCTTCACGACCACACTGATAACAAACCTGCAGCCTCCGAGTCTTGGTGCATGCTACCTAATAATGACCTGCCTCTCCACAGTTGAAACAAGTCATGCCTTGAATCGCGGGTGCCTTCTGCACTTGCCTACTGAACTTGTCCTGCTTCGCTTGGAACTCCTTCTCACTCTGACTATCTGTTGGCCTCTTGCACCTGTTCTAAGTCTCCAGCTTCTTCTGGAACTGATCCATATCTTCTTCTGTCATAGCTACTCTCCTAACTAGCTTATCAAACTACCTGATGCCCAAAGGAATCATCTTCAACCTTAAATTCGACCTCAAGCCCTACTCAAACTTCTTGGCCTTCTTCGCTTCATCTATAATCAGCTCCGGTGCATACCTTGATAGCTGGGCAAATTTAGTCTCATATTCATGCACTATCATGTTGCCTTGCCGCAGATTCAAGAATTCTGTTGCCTTCTTCTCCTGAATATCCAGAGGAAAGAAACAATCCCTGAACTCATCCAGAAAAGCCTCCCTAGTCACTTGTTGATCTCCGAGAGTCCTCTTCACCGACTGCCACCAAACGCCAGCATCCTTCTCTAACTGCATCGCAGCCTATTTTACCTTATTGACTGCTGGATTTTTCGAGATTTCGAAGATCATCTCCATATGTCAAATCCAATCATCAGCCTCATCTGGATAGACTGCCCTTCAAACACAGGAGGCTTCATCCGCTTGAATGACTCAACCTACTTGATCGGATTAGCGTTAAAAAACACCGGTCCAGCCCCTTGATTGTAATGCCCCGATTTTTCATTTAATGAAAAATTATTTATTTTGCACGTAGTGTGCACGTGCAATATTTTTGGTTGAAGTGTTATGATTATTTTCATTATGATGGGTATAGATTTTTAAATAAGTGCTTGTATTATTTTTATAAAGCCTTCTTTCAATTAGATAAAAAGCCTTTTCTTTTTAAGAGCCCAAAGTTAATTTAATTCATTATTTTTATAATAAGTATTTTGGCCCATAAACTAAAGCCCATGAATTAATTATTTTTTTTACAACTTGTAATGTGGGATACAACTTAAAGATTATTTTTATACAAAATTTAATGTACAATTTTTGGACCTAGTTGCATGCACGTGTATTGCACGTACACGTGCAATATGCACTTCCTATTGTAGGCCGGATTGCTTCTTTTTGGAGGGAATGGAAAATTTTGAGTGGAGATCATGCTTGGTGGTTACTTGGTTGTGGGTAGTTAATGTAACTCCTAGTTTCATCTTAGCCCTCCATCTTATAACCAATTATTTGATCCTAGCCCTCCATTCCATCAAGATTTTAGTATAAATACCTCCTCCATGGCTAGTTATTCTTGTGCTTATTACTTTCTACAAATCTATAGTCTAAAATACTCTATCTAGTAGTGACTGTGTGAGTTAAAAGATTGAGAGTGTGTGGGTTTGTGCTTGCAACATCAAGGAGAAGAGGGGCCGGCTTTGGAGTGCTCGGTTGGCTTGTGGAGGTGCTCGGTTTTGGTGTTCTTGGAGGCTCAAGTGCGCGCTTCTAGGAGGAGGACCGTTCGTGTGCAAGGACTTTTGTTTAGGAAGTTGCTAATTGTGTTTGTCTCTCCATTTGAGGTGGGTAAATTTTCTATATTTCTAATTAGGGATGCATGCTAGATTAAATTGAATGAATGAAGCATGAAAAATATTAATTGAGTACGCTTTTAGTTGGAAAATTGACCTATGAATTAATTGGAATGTGGGTGTGCAATTGTATGTGATTTGATTAGTGAAAAATCTAAGTTTGTATGGATTAATTATAACCATGGATTGTTGAAGAAAGTTCAGTTTCTACATCACAAATTATATGCACAAAGGTAGTAGATTGACAATGCTACTTCATGTGATTAAATGGATCGTTGTGTCATATTGAAATAAATGAATTAAGTTATAGATTTGTATGTATGATAAAAGGTTAAAAATAGAGAATGAATGTGTAGTTTGCTAATAAAGAGATTAGTGGCGTTAGTTGTTGAGAAATGTCGAAAAAGAAGAAGTGTGGTAGTGATAGTCCACCATTTCAATTAAATGTATGAAAAATGTGTTTTGATTATTGAAAAAATTATTTTATTATACTGGAATATAACTTATGATAATGTTAGTCAATCTAGAATTTTTCAGTAGTTTTTATAAAAACAAAATGAAATGAGGACTTGTTGAATATCGAATTGTCTTAATAACAGAGAGAATTGTAGTAAAAAGAATTTAAGTTGTACATTGACAACCTGAGCACGTAGCTCAAGTGGTCAGAACGTGTGGTTGGGTTCCCTGTGGTGGCCGGTTCGAATCTCTGTGGCACCATATTTTGTTTCATAAATTTTTAAAAGTATAAGAATCAGCGGCCGAGAGTATTTAATACTCTCAGCTCCTCTTTATACCGCTGGCGCAAGTGGCCTAGTGGCCTGTGCCTTCGACTGTGTTCTCTGTGGTCCTGGGTTCGATCCTTGGCTTTGGCAGTTTAGAAAAAATATTTTTTTTGGGTGTTGTGAAATTATATCTTGCAAAAATGACTTGAAATGAAGGATTAAAAAATTAATATGGCAAAGAAAGAAATTATATTGTGTGATGTGATGCAAATTATTCTCATTTGAGAATAGTGTGGAAACTATGAAGTGTGAATAATCATTTAGTGATGTGATTTCAATGTGAAATTAATAATTGATGAAGTATATAAATTCCATGTGTGATTATGGACTATTGAACAATTTAGAGATCATGCTATTGAAAAGGAAAATCTATTTGATTATGAAAATGAATTTATGAGTTGGAAATGCATTTGGAAATAAACAAAAAGAGTAGCTAATTCTCCCCCGGCATTTGGAAATAAATGAAATGAAAATTGAAAAGAAAGACTAAGGTTGGTCATGTTTGAATGAATGAATAAGTCCGGTTTAGTGGAGAGGCTAACTCTAGAGCTTTGATTCTTGTTCATGATTCTGATAAAAACTAAGGATTAGTACATAGTGGAGACGTGATGAAAGTAGGAGAAAAACATGAGTATGAGGGCCATTGGATTGGCGGCGTGAGAGTATTCACAGGCTGTCTTCACGATGCGTCGTGACATGACGTGGATACTGCCAGGGTACCGTCCCGGTGGCGACGCTTGTGGGATGTTTGGTGACTGCAAGAGGATCGTGTGCCATGAAGGAGGCTGAATTGCCACAGGCTGTCTTCACGATGCGTCGTGACATGACGTGGGATTCCCCTCCAGGTTTTCTGTACACGTGCTTGTACTCATAGATCATCTAAGATACCTACTGTAATTACAGTAGTAGATTAAGTCATGGCGAGGGATTGAACCCTACAAAAATGAAGAACGATTAAGGGCTTGCCCTCGGACCTATGTAGTATGGGATGCATAGTTACCGAACAAGTGCGCATTAGTGTCATCTAATATAAATAACTGCATTAAGGACTAAGTGCACAATCACAACACGATATCAGTAGGGTAGTCCCTTTAGTTTGATATGTGACAAGTTTGTGTTTGCTAAATATGGAAAATTAGTTATACTATTTCTGGCATAGAGAGGATGGCCGTGTATAATGTTCGTCGGTTGAATAAACTGACGTACCCACAATCTTATATGTAGGTAAATGGCATGATAAAGATTAAAGAAGAACAGATGCTTAAAGATTATTCGATATTGTTGTACATTTATTTCATTGTTATAAAGTTTACTTCCGCTGTGCAATGTAAATTGTAATGTATTCATGTAAACTCTGATGTAAAGTAAAAAGTTCAAATTTTCTTGTAAAATTGTACTAAATGAAGCGGAAAAATCCTGTAGAACATCTCGAATTCAGTGTATTTGGGATTCGGGGCGTTACATTGACTCTGATTTTGATTCTGTGCCATGCTGGCTACCATGAATGTGTTCAAGGTCTGCTATACCCTGGCAATCTCAGTCTCGAGAACAAGTCCAGCCCCATGGGAACCTTCAGCCATATCACCATTACCACCATTCCTATTTCTGGGTCCTGCCATTCTACTGAATAATGCAAAATGAGGATAAAGTTAGAACATAACAACACAATTCATATTCACATCAATACCCTATGGCAAAACCCCAACCATACCCCAAACCAAAACACCATGTTCTAACTCTATGTGATATTCACACTCTAATGTCCACACCAAGGTACTCACGCTCTAGTGTCCACTCCTAGGTTTATTTTTATACTATGCTTATTATTACTATTGAAGCATGCTCTGATACCAATCCCGGTAAAGCACCAAATTTCCAATATGATATCTCAGAAATACGTGGCACAATTCCCAGCATCAACTTCAATTGCAATAGTAAACATAGCCAAAAACACAGATAATTTTTATTTCAACTTTTATTACATCACTTGTTCACAAAACAGATCGGAAAACAAACAACCTTGAATTACAATCTTTCTTTTACAACACTTTCTTTTACAATTTACATAAGTTCTATTATCATTCTAGCACAAGCATCCAAATTCCAAGCTATAAGCACCTACCTGTAAAACATGAGGCTAGAGATAACCTTAACCCCCAAAACTACAGGGGTCAGCCATAACGGTGTGAGTGACATCAAAGAAAACAACATAAATAGAACATAAAGCATAGAGTCATAACAACATGTATTAACAGCAAGAATAAATGAAATAAGAAATAACAATAAGTAAAGAATGAAGGAATATAAGATAGTAAATAGTAGAGCATGAAAACAAAAAGTGAAACTAGACTAAGTGTCAAGTGTAGGAAAACAGAAAACAACATCCATAAAACCAAGTCAAGAAAACACCAATGCTATATGCTAACTCTCTAATGCATACTTGTCGGATTCTATTCATCCCATAATACATAGGTCCGGTGCAAGCCCTTATCGTTCTCCACTTTATAGGGTTAAATCCTCGTTATGCAACTAATCCTACTACGGTGATGAAAATAAGATCCAGAATACTCCGCGAATAGGCATCACAATCCTCGACGCCCAAGCATCATGTAAGAATAGCTTAAAAACTGGAGAATCACCTCCCAACCGTGTACCCCACGAATAGGCTTGCGAGGCCCTTAACGTGCAAATACACCGGGTACATCCCGTGAATAGGCCTGCAGACCCTCGACACATGAATGCACCCTGCATGCTCCGTGAATAGACCTACAAACCCTCGACACGCGAACATACAAATGTCCTCTCAAGACAGAACAACAAACAGTCCTGAAACGCATCCGTTGGACTAACAAACCAAGAGCATACACTTACGTTTCCCAAGTTCCACCTCATCTCCACTACTGTCCTTAAATTGATTATTATTAAAACACAAAAATCCTCATCACTAGAGTTAGTGTATCCTGCCAAACTTAAATTCACAATAACAGCCCCACGACCCAACTGGTCTAAATCAACAAATCTCATTTGCCGGTTCACAGGACTCCCACTCAACTCCTAGAGTTTCACAAAACGAATATCAACTCAAAAACTTCTAATAAAACTCACGAATCCATCAACAAAATATTTATATCAAAAACCCAATTTTTATATAATATACTCGGAAAATTCCAGAATTGAAATAGAATATTAAATTCATAACAGAAGACCATATTTTGAAATTACAAACATTATTTAATCCAAACAAAACATCTATATATGAAGTTATCGAAATCCGAGTTTGAACAAAATACAGTCCTTGTAAAATACTATAATCCGTAGCAAAACATCATTTAAAACAGTAGATTAATAAACCATAATCGAAGAAATAATCATTTAAAGAAACAATAGAAAACTCAAGAAGTCATCTTTTATCAAAAAAAAAATAGAAAACTCAAGAAATTCATCAGTCGGGAGCTTTCATCCAGGCTCTTGGTCGAGAGTAAGTGGTCAGATTGAGTCGCTTCATTTTGTCCTTCATTGAACGATCGTTGGTGATGTTGCTAATTCTCACTAATGCGGTATCCGATTTTGCCAACTTCGTTGGGATGATGTGCGAGTCGTCATAAAGTGGAGGATGTACGAGCTGTGACAAATGTGATAGATGTGCAAGCCGGCACCGATATGGTAGATGTGCGAGTCGTCGCTAGTTTGGGAGTTTAAGCGAGGTTGTTGCTGCGGTGAGAGTGATGTGGGTCGTTGTAGGTCTGCTGGTGGCCAAGTCGTCACAGAGAAGGTGTTCGGGCTAGTCATCAGCGACGTCACGAACGTAACATCGGCCACCATGGTAGTGAATGAGCTGAGCGTTCCAGACTGGAGAAGTGACAAATCGCCACTGAATGGGCGAAGTGGCAAGTCATTATCAGAATTGTGATTAGGCAAGTCGTTTCCAATATGTTGTTCTGATTAGGTGTCACCAAATGGGGTAGAGAAGTCACTGCTGGAATGGTGTTTACGTTAGACATCGCGTGAAGGTGCATGGACAAGTCGTAACTATGGTGGGTGCTCGATGAGTCAGTATCTAATTGTTCAATAGGAATTTGCATGTATCACATTTGATAAGAGAAAGAACAGATTACAGATGGCATCGTCTATAAGTTTAGCTAGGAGAGAGACTAATTAATGTTGTAGGCTTAACTGAGTAATTGTTTTCTGTGGTTCCGTTCTAGGAATAAATAGATGTTATCTATTTGTAATACGTGTTTCGTTAATATTTTATTAATGAAGCGGTGACGCGGTCAAATTCTTTCTTTCTTTTTTCAAAAACAAATACACTGGTCATCAATCCTATTTACACCACCATTTTTCATGAAAATACAAAATTTACACAAAACACCGGAAGAAGATAATCTGCCGCCTTGGGCCGTTGGAAATAAAAAATAGTTAGACACAGATATTCCGTAGTTCTACATGCAGCAGGAAGACAAACTAGTTGCAAATATATACTCATTGTGAAGTTTTACAAGCATAGATTATACATGTCAAATTACTGAGAAAAGCCATCAATGGAATGGTCTTAAAGATCGATTGGCAGATTTCAAAGCACATGACGAGTGAAGGCAAGGTTGATCGGGCATTGAAAAATACTCAGGTGTCAACTGTAATGCTATGGCCTTTAATTGCAGTACTATTACAAACCTTCGAAAAGCTGAATGCAGCCAAAGAGCCAACTGGAGCTGAGGATTCTCTGGGCAGTTTTATGACATCAGAAAGATACCATTCTGTCAAACAATATGCAAGCAACAAAGAAAAGGGAAGTTAAGATCAAAGGAGATACAGATCATATTACTCTCAAACATTGAAAGATAAGAAACTGCCACCTCTTTAACAGTAAATTTGTCCAAAATATTAAGTTGGGGCTGAACCCACTCAGATGTATAAATAGGAAATCTACCGTGATCCATGTCTTCCATGAATCCATCTGCATGTGCAGTAGAAGCAACATTTTCTTACATTAATTAATAAAGAAACTTTAATAAAGCAATGAGCACAGAAAGGCAAGACTTTTAAATGTTTCAGTATAGTGTTTAGAGACAAACCTGAAACACCCAAGTGAATCCTGTGTGTCACAAATGACTGCAAAATATTACAAAATAATTACAATCCATAAAGTACTTTAAGCATTTGTATATATATATATATGCAAGAAAGAAATGACTTAACACCAGAAGAATTTTTCATAAACCAATTAAAACAAAATTGTAAAATGTGCAGCCTTAAGGGCTGCCCCCAGTCTACCCAGTGGATAACCGGTGTTGGGTTATCTAAAGAAATATCTGCGTAACAGAACTCTCCAAAAATTAGAACCACCATTGACTTCAGCTTAAAAATAAATGGTTTTGTATATATACACTATGGTCTGTGGCACTTGTATATAATAGCTCTTTATATACTTGTGAGTTCCAGCCTGATCAGATGAGGTACAAAAACAGTAGCTTGAACAGGCGGACAAAAGTGACGAAAAATATAGAATATGAACCTGCCAAATTGAAGGCATGTACTCACGATACAAAAGCTTTTCCTTCTCCCTTGAAGTTCTCAAATCTGCCATGTCCTCTGAACATTTTCCATGAGCCCTACATAAATTAGGACCGACAAATTATAGCTACAACTTCTAATTAACTTAATAGTATATGAGCATATAATGGACACAGCATATGGTATTTTAGTTGAAGACCTCATGCAGAAGAAATCAGTGCTACTGAATTCTACAGTGCAGGATTATGTCAAATTGAAGCTGGCTATGAAGTGCTACGAAACATGAAACTTGGATATGGAAACCACGAAAGGGCAAGGGACTATTGGCAAGAAGCGCAAATACATATATCAACAAATGTGATTTATGCAAACATGCACACAGTAAGTGTCACTGAAACTTATATTCTAGTTAATTAAACATGAAGCCCATGGTATGAGCTAAGATCTAGTTTTTGGTATGTGTAAGTGTACAGTCTGTATTTCCTACAAGTAAAGGAGAAGATAAACATGCTCCTTCTATTATACCACGAGAGCGGGAGCTCGAAAGCAAATTCACAAACCTTTTTGAATTATATATTGATGTTCCGGATCCAAAAATGGATGCTTTTGTAGCTAATACAAGAACAGGTTGAACTTGTAAAAAATTACGGATTTCTTGAACAACAGTTTCTGCTAAATTTTGAAGTGTTAGGGATTTCCTGCAGTGCAGATAAAAAAGAATCAAAATAAGGAATGGAGACATTGGAAGTCATCACAGATGCAAAATTTAGATACTTTCTAGAGAGACAGAAGTGAACGAAGATTAGTGTCAATCGTATAAACTGGTTGAGCATCATATTAGACAATAGGATATCTGACATTTTCTAATAGATGATGCATCATTACACTAACAACCATCCCAAGAAGCACGGACATGGACATGATGCAACATATCAATTCACCATGCGAAAAATACAAAAATACAACATCAAACTAAGAATTGGCATGCTGGATACATGCACAAACTAAGAATTGGCTTCCAGATATAACTAACTGTGATTAATAGCAACCCCACTTTTTCTATATATATGTTTTCCATGTAATCTTATGTTTAGAAACTAACTAAATTTAGGAGAACCAGAACAAGTTGAAGGGCTATACATCATTGTTTTAAAGATAAGCCGATCCATAACCGATCCTGCCAATCGTTTTCAAGGGGCCGCTCATATACAACCCCTAAATCTCAAGATCAGCCGAGTTAGCAATTAGATCAGATGGATCAGCATGATCCAGCATGATCCTGACCTGAAACCACCGATCCTATGATTCAAAATTTTCAATATTTAAATTTTCTATTCATGTGGATCCTTTTATCCGAGAAACAACGATGTAATTGTGCAATGAAGGTAATTTCATGTTTAACTTATATTTGTTTTTTCCATGTATGTAAATAAAATTTGTACTATTTGGTCTACCTATTTCTATTGTTGTATTTTTTATTTACATTAAAAATTTTCTGAAACTAATTAAAATGTTCAAGTGTGTAATTGAAAATATTAAATTTGTAAAAAGGGTTATTCAAATTCACCATTTCGTTTTTTAAAATTTAATCATTATTGTTTAAAAATATTTAATTATAGAAACATATTAGATAAAAATGTTTTTAATTTTTTTTTAAAAATCCTGAACCAAAAAACCCGATACACCAATCCAATACTACCAATTCGGCCGATCCCGATCCAATATTTGGAAAAAGCCTATTCCGCTCATGATCCCGAGTTTTAAAACCATGCTATACATGACCTTCATCTTGTTGCATATACATCCGCTATTTTCTAGGTAGAAAAGTGGAAAGAGAAAATTTGTGAAACAAAATTCCTCCGAGGAAAGTAAACCAATGCATAGCTCTACTTTCTACAGATAAACTTTATTTAGTTGCACTATCAGAGCATACAAAAAGAAATTCTGGAAAAATAAATCAAACAGAGTATATAACTCATCCTTGAGAATCGATGTGGCATGCACGATAACAAATACGTAGTAAAAGACCTTAACTAAATCAATACAAGACCACATATGTCAAAAAGGACAGGCATATAGATGATGATGAATAGATGATGCACAATATCATTTCTTTATAGCTAACAATGAGTAGTTGTGGTGTGTGCTGAGGCACCGTAAACCAATGAGGATTTTTGGTTTGTATCTAACTTATTTATTAGAGAATAAACGTGATTAGTAAGTAATATTAGAGATTTGGAGAATGGTCTTATTAGTAAGTAATATTGTCAAGGGATGTAACTTGGGGATTAAGTTAGCTTGGGGATTAAGTATTGTAAGCCTATATATATATGACGCATTGTATTCAATTATAATCATCCAATAAAGTACTATTTCTTTCTCTCATACTATCGTTATCATGGTATCAAAGTTAGAGATTACACAAAATTTTCCACCATTAAATTTGTTGGGTTCGTCTGATTTCTTTCTTCTCCTTAAACTGAGACAAAGAAATCAGCCGACTGCAGCTGTTATTGTGCCTCGAAATATCATAAACCTCCACCACTCCTCACCCATTTTCCTCCTCTGTCTCCTTCATCGGATCCACCCCAAAACACCAACCACCATCATCTCCCCAACACCAGACACCAAACCTCCACTCCAGTCCAGACTTGTAACCCAACACAAAACTCCACTCCAGATCCACAATCCAACCACCCCAAAACACCAAACATCAAACCTCCACTCCAGATCCAAAACCCACTCCGAACTGAACCAACAAAACTAGACCAACCTGACCCAAAAACATAACCAGATCCACATCAAACCAAACCTAAACCAGATCCAACCCAAACCAGAACTGACCCAAAAACACACCCAAACAGACCTAAGAACAGACCTGCCCCAACACTGACCCAAACCAGACCCATGTTCATCATTTTTTACGGCTCCGGTTCAGACTTCTGACGACTTCAACAACACTTGTGACCTCGCCATCAGCAAACTACTTCCTTTTCTTCCCTTCGGCCGTCCGCCCTTTCTTTGGTTCGTAATTCCTTGGCAATGAGATAAGAAGGTTGTCAGAACTAGAATTCGGGATAGTTGGACGTTCGTTACTATTCTGATGTCAGGAATTTTGTTTGGTGGAGATGGGAGAAATTGTTAAGAGGAGAGTCATGGAACTCAACTAGTCAATTTACTTCGTTGAATTTGTGTTTGTCCGACAGACACTTGGAATCATTCGATTTCTGATGTATTTTCAAGTGGTGATTGTATGATACACATTGGCTCTGCTTGCGCCCATTGTCTTGATGCGGAATTTAACTCGCTGGAGGAGATACTTCCCCCTCATTCTTTGGTTGGTAGTCAATCTCCAATTGTAGCGCCCCGAGTTCCACACACTGGGAGCTCGTAACACTTACCCAGAATCTTTACTTCAATGAGTACACAACACAGAAAAAATACAGGAATTTAGAAACTTACATTGCGCAAGGAAACTATATCTTCCACTTGGATGCTTTCCGCAGCTCGAGTCCCCTGCTTCACGATCAGCGATCCTGCATTAGCAAACTGTGGGCACGTCAATTAAATACAACTGACGCAACGCGGATGAAAGCCACAATCTCCAAAATCCTCAACAATCAATATTTGATGCAGAAGAAAAATGTGAAAGTCAAATCACAAGTGTCGGTGTATGTCATGATCTAGATTCTAATGCACAATTCATATGCACATCATGCTCTTAATCTAATGCAAACTTGATTTGAAAATGTATGCATCCCATACTACATACTCCCCAAATCGAGTTCGTATTCTCCAGATGATAGGGTTTAATCCCTCGCCATGCATCCTACTCTTGTACTCCCTCCTGTTTCTGACATTCATCTAGTGACTGGTAGAGTCTGCAGTACCTGCGGTCCATTTCCGCTCCTGCAGTCTGATCGTGGTCCTTCTCCACTCTAAACGGCAGTGATCACCGTGTTCGTTCAGATCATGGTCTTTCTCCACTCCGACAGGATCATGGTCCCTCTCCACTCCCGGTCGGCCGGTGATCATCAGCTCTGCCGAATCATGGTCCTTCTCCACTCCTGCCCCTACCAAAGTTATTATGAACATAAGAAGAATCGATAGGGCCACCCCTACTCCGCCCAGAGACTTAGAGTTACACTCTTGCTCCTTATCCGTATTAAACAACATAGAACCTTAGGTGGATTTGGAGGGTCCATTCCCTAATTTCCACCATACAGTCCTTATCACTAAATTTCAGAAATTAACAGACGAGACCACGCCGCACGTGTCCCAGACGAGACCACGCTGCACGTGTTCCCGTGACAGGAGAGTACAACGCCCAACTAGTGCCTGTCCTTACCAATTATCCTATTTTAATTTCTCAATTCACCAACTCAACAAGTCTCATCTTGATTTAGTTAGAGTTCAACCTAGCCTCCAATTATGCTTAGAGTTGACCCACACCTGCACCAAACTATTGCACTCACTGTGTACCACACTTCACAACAAGTACGCATATAAGCATGCATTGGTTATATACATACCCATGCATAATCGTATTTCATCTAACACCGCATTCCATGCTTATAAAAAATTGTTTCCATACTAGGATATTGCACGCATGTGTATGTACTACCTCACATCCACATAATGGTAAACACCTTAGTGTAATCAACCTATTTCACATTCACACATACAATAATTGCGTGAACATCTTTCATACATATTTCTCAACTATCTTTCCATATTATGTTTAGGCAAGCACAAGTGTGAACTTGTAACCAAATACCCATTTACTCAATTTCAAAATTGTGTAATTATCTACACAAACATATCTTTCCTATCTTCTCTACTTTGTTCCTTTTTCGTTTCCTTTGTTTCCTTAATCCGGCCATGTCAACCATACACCCAAACATGCATACATAACCATTTGTACCCTTTTGTATTTAATCTATTAACACTTAATAACCATTAGCACTTTAATACCTTTTCAATCATTACTATTAATGTTTACCACCAATAACAATTCATGCTATTAATTCATCAAGCAATCTATACCATCTACTAAATAATCTATTATCAACAATTTCCTTTGTACTACACAATCATGTCAATGAACTACTATACAATTATTTAAATATAAATAACAAATTATAATCGATCAAATAATCAAACAATCAAATACAAAAATAAATTTAAAGAAGCATACGAGGAGGAAGAACACCCACTACAATTTCTAGCAAGCATCAATCATTAAATTCATAATTTGAACACAAAAGGAATGGAGAATACCCACTTTTGTTTGCTTAGTGAAAAGTCTTCAATTTTCTTCTCCTCCTTGCTCCTTCTTGATCCTTCCTTGACTTCTTGCTCCAATTCAAAAGTATTTGTAGAGTAGTATAGTAGTAGTAGGAGTACTAGGTAGTAAGAGTAGGAGTAGTGAAGTCGTTGTAGTAGTAACAGTTGAAGTAGTAGTAAGTAGTAGTAGTTGTATTAGTAGTAGCACTAAGTAGTAATAGTTGTAGTATATTAGTAGTAGTAATAGTAATAGTCAGTAGTAGTAGTTGTGAAGTAGTAGGTAGTAGAAAAAGTAGTAGTAATTGTTGTGGAAGCAGTAAAGTAATAGTAATAGTAGTAAGTAGTAGTAGAAATAGAAGTAGTAGTAGATATATAGAAAAAAAAAGAGGGATGGAAAGAAGTTGTTGTTGCTGGTGCTGTCGGCAGTAAAGAAAGAAAAGATAGAAGGAGAGGAGTGTGGGAGTAGTAAGTAGTAGTAGTAGTGAGTAGTAGTAGTAGTATGTATATATAGAAAAAGGGAAAAAGAAAAAAAAAGCTACAGCTGCTGGCTGTTCTGCAGAAGAAGAAAAAGAGAAAAGGAAAGGAGTGTGGAAAAGTGTAGAATAGCTTAGGTGTCCCTTACTTTTGCACATAACCCCTTAGTCTTTGTGTAATTGCACTTAAGCCCTAAATAACCTTATTGGATTGGGTTTTGTGGGCCTTTTAAGAAAACAAATTAGGCTTTTAAAAAATATAACCATACTAACATAAAATAAATAATAGTGTAGTGTATGAAAAAATAATAATGGTAATGTCAATGCATATATATATATATATATATATATATATATATATATATATATATAACAATGTATATATATATATTCTAAGAATTTAGGGGTATTACACCAATGACAGGAGGAGATTCTTTGGGGAAGGCCAATTCTTTGCAAGATGTTCCATCCACAGCCCGTGTTGCCATGTGGCTGTTTTGCCATGGTGGTAATCATGGAAGTAACAACATAGGAGAGTTTTCTGGAAGGATCACATGATTTGGTGGTGGAGATAACTCAGATGTGCAATCACAAGTAGGTCACTCACATGCTGCTCTAGTGCATCATTCTCCTATTGCTGCTCTAGTCAAACAAGTATATCTTCTACTTGTCTGCTTTCATTAACTGTAACTTAGGTGCTTGATTCAGATGCTTCTGATCGTATGACTAAGAAATCATGTATATTGTCTAGTATAGATAGTAAATCCATGCATGAACCCAATAAATTAGCTGATGGATCTTTTTGTCATGCTGAAGGAATAAGCTCTATTCAATTGACACCAACTATTTCTTTTAGAATCTGTTCTTTTTGTGCATACTTTTCCTTTTAATTTTGTTTTCCGTTAGCAGATTAACAAAGAAAATAAACTGTCTTTTTTTCCCGATCGTTGTGTATTTCAGGAACTTGGAACAAATTGAATAATTGGCACAGGTCATGAATCTGGGGGATTGTATCTATTAAATAGTATTTCTAGGCCCGTTGCATGTGTTAGTGATTCAGGGCTTCTCGACTTGCACTGTCAATTAGGGCATTCGTCTCTGCAAAATTTAAAGACTTTCAAGCCTGAGTTATCTTCTGTTTCTAAATTAAATGTGTCCTATCAGATGGGTATGCATCACAGTGCCACATACCCACCTAAAGTTGAGAATGGATCTCATAGTTTATTTGCTTTAGTTCATTCGGATATATAGGGGCCATACCTATTTGAAACTATGAATGGAGGTTTTCTTATTTCGTGACTTTTGTGGATGATCTTTCAAGATTTGCTCGACTTTATTTAAATCTGGTTCTGAATTATTACATATTTTTCGCATTTTTTTTCACGGGAAAGTTTTAAGAAGTGATAATGCAAAAAATATATTTCTCTTATGATTTTGTTAAACTTGTGCCTAAATCTTGTATTGTTCATGAATCATCTTGTCCTTACAACCCCAACAAAACGGTGTTGCTAAACGCAAAAATCGACATCTGTTAGAGGTTGCAAGATCAATGATGATTCATGAACATGTTCCTAAGAAATTTTGGGGCGACACTATTTTGACTGCTTATTATTTGAATAATCACATGCCCTCTCCACTGAATGGGAAAACTCATTTTACTGTTATGTTTCCTTCGAAAGACCCATTTTCCCTTCATGCTTCAATTTTGGCAGTATGTGTTTTTTGGATGATAATCAACCTAGTGTTTCTAAGCTTTATCCTCGTGCAGTTAAATGTGTTTTTCTTAGGATGTCTTATATCAAAAGGGTTACATGTGTAGTTCTCCAAAAATACGAAAATGTTTTCTCTGCTGACTTTTGGGAATTATAATCATATCTTTCAACTGAATCTTCTGAATCGGTATGCTCTTCTCTTGATTTTTCATCATTAGTCTTTCCAAGAGATCTATATTTTTTGTCGCAATCTGATGAAAAGCCCACTGATTCAAACACACATAATAAAGAAATTCAAGATAACTCAACTCCAACAGTCACATATACTACACCGTTGGTATCCCCATTACCAGATAAAGGCGAAGAACCACTGATCACCTGCACATCCCCTCGGTTTCCAAACATGCGCACAGTTATTGCTTCTCCTGATTCGGGTTTTGTTCCAATCATTCCAACAGTCCAAGATTATGAAATTACTAGGAGTGAGCCTATTGAACCTCCCCCCAATGCAAGGTATCCATTCTAACCTTAATATGACTATTGCTTCTTTTGATAAATCTCGTAACTCTACTACTTCCATTAAACCTCTCATTGTTTCTAAAACCGACATAAGTATGGATCCTGATTTAGCTGTTCCCCTTGCATCTCTCTTTAAAACTTGTAAAAATACCACTTCTATTACACATACTGTCTATGCTAAATTATCTCCAACCCTTCTTGCTTTCACTTCTACTTTAGATAAGTATTGGATTCCCAAGTCTGTTTCAAAGGTCTTGACACATCCAGGTTGGATTCGGGCAATGGAAGAGGAGACATATGCACTATCTCAGAATGACACATGAGAGCTTGTTTCTCTTCCTGTCGGGAAACACTGTGTTGGATGTAAGTGGGTTTGGACAGTGAAAATTAATCCTGATGGTTCGTTGGCCCGATTAAATGTAATATTGGTGCTAAGGATATTCTTAACAGTATGTGATATATTATGATGAAACTTTTTCTCATGTGGCAAAGATGATTTTTGTTCGTATTTTTATTTATTTGGTAGCTTGCGATCATTGGCATTTGTATCAGCTTAATGTCAAGAACGTCTTTCTTAATGGTGTTCTTGAGGAGGAGATTTACATGGAGTAGCCCCCAGTTTTGTTAAGGAAAGAAAGTTTGCCGTTTGAAACGATCTTTGCAGATGTGGTCTTAAGCAGTCTCCAAGGGCATAGTTTGACAAATTTGCAGATGTGGTGAGAAAGCTTGGCATGCAACGCAATCACAGTGATCACTCAGTTTTCTATCGCCACAAGGAAGGTAAGCAAGTTTTACAACTTGTATATGTTGATGATATTGTAATCACAAGAGATGATGCAGTTGGTATCCAGGGGTTGAAGTCATGTCTTCAACAACAATTTCAGACCAAAGACTTGGGCAGTTGGAATATTTTCTTGACATCGAGGTAGTTAGATCTACACAGGACATTTGTCTCACATAAAGGAAGTATGTTTTGAATATTTTTTCTAAATGCAAAATATTGGAGTTTCGTACATCGTCAACTCCAATGGATCCTAATTCTAAGTTACTACAAGATCAGGGTGAATTGTTGAAAGAGCCGGGCAAATATAGTAGGTTAATTGGCAAGCTAAATTATCTTACAGTTACTCTCCCTGATATTGCATATTTAGTTAGCATAGTCAGTTTATGGCAGCTCCTTGTAGTACTCAGGCTAAATTTGAAAAAAAAACCCCTTGAACTATCCCCTATATGCAGAAAACCTCACTCACCTTTTTTTTATGCAGAAAACTGCACTCAACTATGAATGCGAAAAACCATTCTGACTCTGTTAGGATTCTATTCGTTTTGGTCACGTGCAACGCACGTGACTTAAAAATGGATGAAATTACCCCCGACTATTTCTTCTTCTCTTCTCCAAAGTTGAATGATGTTTTTTGATCAAAACATGATAGTTTAGTGGGATTTTTTATCATCTAGGAAAAAGTTGAATGATGTTTTTTGATCAAAACATGATAATTTAGTGGGGGTTTTTATCAGACGAGCTTTCACTCACCAATATAGATAGTTGAATGCGGTAAGCTACCACAATCTACAAATTAAGCTCAGTATTTCTGAGCCAATACTCATATCTCAACTACAACAATACACAAAATAACAAATCCATTTCCATTCTGAACTACAACAATGCACAAACTAACATTTCCATTCCATTCTCAACTACAACGATGCACAAACTAACAAATTCATTCCATTGGGATTAGGATTTGTTTTTGGGGGAGAAAGAAAAAAAAGGAGATGTTAGTTGATGAAGCAAGTGAGATGGAAAATAAACTTGGTGCCACTGTCATAGATTTAAAGAAGTGGAAGGATGAGTTGGAAGCCGAATGTAATTTGTTGAGAAAGAAGGTGGTGGAGTTGAAAGTTAGAGAGGGAACCATGAAGGGATTTACAGGGTGTTTGCTTTTGCTTTTCTTGGTTATTTTGTTGTTACTTATTGTGAACTAGAAATGGAAATGAGAGAATTGTTAAAGTTGTATTCGCTGTTATGAATTGAAAGGATTTGTTAGTGTGTGCATCGTTGTAGTTGATAATGGAATGAATTTGTTAGTTTGTGCATCGCTGTAGTTGAGAATGGAATGGATTTGTTAGTTTGTGCATTATTGTAGTTGAGAATGAAAATAGATTTGTTATTTTGTGCATCGTTGTAGTTGAGAATGTAATGGAATTGTTAGTTTGTGCATTGTTTTAGTTGAGAATGGAAATGGATTTGTTAATTTGTGTATCGTTGTAGTTGAGATATGAGTATTGGCTTAGAAATGCTTATCTTAATTTGTAGATTGTGGTAGCTTACCACATTCAACTATCTATATTGGTGAGTAAAAGCTCGTCTATCTTTTTCCTAGATGATAAAAAACCCCCACTAAACTACCATGTTTTGATCAAAATAACATCATTCAACTTTGGAGAAGAGAAGAAGAAATAGTCGGGGGGTAATTTCGTCCATTTTAGAGTCACGTGCGTTGCACGTGACCAAAACGAACAGAACCCTAACAGAGTCAGAGTGTGGTTTTTCGCATTCATAGTTGAGTGCGGTTTTCTGCATAAAAAAAAGGTGAGTGAGGTTTTCTGCATATAGGGGATAGTTCAAGGGGTTTTTTTTCAATTTTAGCCTAGTACTCATTAAAATGCAATATGTAGAATTCTTCAGTATTTGAGAAGTGCTCAGGTTGTGGTTTGATTTACACAGATGGAAGACATTGTTGAATTTCTAGATTTGCTGATGCAGATTTGGCAGGATGTCCAACTTCTAAAAGATCTACAACCGGGTATTGTGTGTTTGCAAGCGGAAATCTAGTGTCATGGAAAAGTAAGAAGCAGCCAATGGTGTCGAGATCAAGTGCATAATCAGAGTATAGAGCTCTTGCTGATATTACTTGTGAGCTTGTATGGGTGATATGACTTCTTGGTGAATTGGGAGTAGTACAATCTAGTTTAATGAGGTTGTATTGTGATAATCAGGTTGCACTCTATATTACATAAAATCTTGTCTTTCATAAACGAACGAAGCACATTGAGGTTGATTGTCATGTAGTTCGCAACAAGGTTGTTGGGACTGAGGAGTCTAGGCAGATTGAGACATGGCATGTGTATACAAGTAATCAGTTAGCCGACATTCTTACAAAAGCCATTGACATGTGTTATAATTCAATTTATTTGTGGCAAGTTGGGCATGTATGACATTTATGATCTAACTTGAGGAGTATTAGAGAATAAACATAATAGTAAGTAATATTAGAGGTATTAGAGAATGATATTATTAGTAACTAATATTGTCAAGGGATGTAACTTGGAGATTAAGTATCGTAAGCCTATATATATAAGGCATTGTAATCAGTATTATCATCCACTAAAGTATTATTTCTCTCTATCATACTATCGTTATCATTATTAATTGCAATAACAGTTTTCAATACAATTTTTCCATTGCATTACTCGGTACATGTTGGAGAAGCGAAGAGTTTAACTTCCTCTATCCCCTTAAATTCTGAATAAGGAAGTTTGCATAGAACAAATTGTTTTGTGTTTTCCTACAAAAACAGGAAGGAATTGTGCTCTTCTTTACATATCAACTACCATACGTATTTCTTCATATTTTCTCCATTGCATTATTTTGTACACATTGGAGAAGTATGCCTTGAGGTTCTTTTTCTTAACATTACTATTTCAAGGTTTCACCCAAGCAAACTAAACAAATTTTCATCGAAGGCTGGAGAAATATCTTGAAATTTGGTTGTTCAGAAAATCTATTTTAATAATTCTTGTTTAGATCAATCTAATTTGAAAATGGTCGAAAACCAAACCTGCGGCGTTTCTGCCAAAACCTTAATCTCTCAATCAAGTGTAATACGTGCAAAAAGTAACTGTTCAACTATGTTGGCATATATGTTATGATTTTAGCAGATATGGAAACAACAGAATTCAAAGTTAACAAAAAATAATGTGAAAATTGCTTCAGAATAAGACGAGGGTTTGGAACAATTTAATAGTAGTCAAGAAAATGATACAACTTAATAATTCATACCTTTTACTGTCACAAATGTGTAAGGGTTGGCCAGCACGATCTATCCAATGAAAGGCACCAATACTGAAAGTAATTAAAACATTGAATTGTACTCACAGATAATCTTAAAGTTCAACGGAAAATATTCGGTAAATACAACATGGATAATCAGTGCACTATATTCAGGTAATTGGAACCAGAAGATTGTTGATGCTCATTTCTGAAACCTACCAGAAGTGCAGATTAACTTAATTAAATAGAGTAAAAGGGCTTAGCTATGTTTTCTATCGCATTTTTTCTAGGTTTTGGCAGCTGCATTGCATAACACTAGGAAGCCTTCTTCTGCATGTGGTATAATTTCATTGCACGATATGGGTTCTCAAGTACCTCCTGAAGAGATCATTCTCACCTACAATTTAAAGATACTATCTGAATTGCAAGTATACAAGTATATTTGTGGAGACCGTAATAAAAATATTGATAAGACAACCAATATTAGTTCAAGTTATAAAGTCTTACTAACTTTTTATTTACTTGAGTCTAAGGATATAAGTTTCGTTCTAGAATACAAGACTCATGAATGTCAATCATAAAGAATGCCTAGATCCAACTCTTTGAAGAATGGATGTGCCAACATTGAAGTATTCATGAGAGCCAACATTGAAAATTCAAGGCACTGAAGAATTTCTCTAGCCTTAGCGTATTACCAAAAGAAATTCCTTGAAATACCTAAATATCTTAGAAACCAAATTTTATTGGTCTGAAAATAGCCTGTAGGTATCTCATTTTACATGTAGGCAAACCACTAGAACGGAAAAGTCTGAGAATAAGTTGTCAGATCTCCTGTCAAGCATTTTACCTTCATCTATTTGTATTTTTTCATTCACCTGTAAACAGTCCAATAGACAGGTAATTTCAGAGAATGCAATGTCTACTCACCTGTCTACAGTTTTTTCCTGTATTCTTTTTGGAAAAACAGTCTCTTATAGCAATTTGTTGTAGACAGGCATGCAGACAAAACTTACAGTTGTGTATTTTTTCCAACAGATCTATTTTGACCCTTGACCTATATAAGTCACGTGAGTTTTTGACATTATCAATTACTCCCATCTTCCCCAACCTTCTCTTGCAAATCCCTATCATTCTTGAGCTGTAAACTTGCCTATGCTCTTTGGTAGTTAGATCCTAGACCTTCTAAGTGTATTAAAGAGTGTTTTTCTTTCACTTATTACTTTGGTTGAGTTAATTGTAAGAGTGTAATTATTTTTGAGTGATTGGGTATTCTCTTGAGGGGTGTAAGGCTTCTTGGGGATAAAGAAGCGTGTTTCCTCCGAAAGATTGGGTTCATCATTCTTGTATTACCACTCTCGGGGTTGGCTAGATTTACTAGCCGGGTTTAGTGATTAGAATCCCAAGGAAGAAGGTCTTGGGAGTGGATTAGGCACAAGTTTTGTTGAACCACTTGAAAAACTTTGTGTCTCCTAATCTCCTCACTTACTTGTTTTATTATTGCTTAAATTTGTATTTAGCTTAGTTTAATTTGGTTATTTTTTCTTTGAGATAAGAATTATTGTCATAGCCCTATTCACTCCCCCTTCTAAGGCTCTACAATTGGTATTAGACTATTAGAAGGGTTAGTGCTCATTACTTTGTTGCTTGCTAGACCTAAAGATTCGGTATGGCAACGATTCCGCCTCCTTCCACATATCATGCTCATAGTTCTATGATTAAGCCACCATTTTTTTATGGAACATCCTATGATGAATGGAAAAGGAAATGATGTTCTATCTCCACCTTCAATGTAAGGAAGTTTGGAGAATGTGCATCTGTGAGACAACTATTCCATATGACTATGGTACACGCGATCTCACTACTTTAAAGGACAAACAAATTGAATCGAACGCGATGGCTATTCTCCCTCATTGCTGCCTCGAATGAGTGGGAAAATCATAGAACTCAACGTCGTTGTACCAACTTCTATGGTTAGGAAAGTACTCAAAGATACATATGAGGGAACCGACCAACTTAAAAAGACTAAAATCAACATGCTAAAACACTAAACTTAAATTCTTCCTAATGCATGAAGGCGAGAGCAATTTTTCTATGTTTACTATATTTGATGATATTGCAAATTCCTTAGAAAGTCTTGGAAGGGCCATTATGGAGGAAGACGGTCTTAAAAGTTCTTTGAAGTCTTACTTCGGAGTAAAATGCTAAAATAGATGCTATGGATAAGATTAGTGACATATATACTATTTTTTAAATTTTGTTTTGGAAGGAAAATTGAAGACTTATGAGTTGAAGGTGCAAGAAAGAGCCAAAGCTCGTCTTAGGATCCAAGAGGCACTTGGGGTGGACCAAATGAATATGACTATTGCCCTCAAGTCCTCAACCAAGCAACTTGCGATCACTCTACCCAATCAACTTACCATTGAATTCTCTGACAATTTCTGACTAAAAGGAAGTTGCATTTCTTACAAGGGACATGAACAAATTTCTCAACATTAGGAAGAAGAGATGCTTCAATGGGGGGAAGCAAAAGGAAGGACCTTACTCCAAATGCAAATAGAAGAGTCACAACAAGGCAAATTGCTGTATCAACAACAACACCAACAATCAAAAAAACAATAACAACGAAGAGAGGCAATTTGTGACCTAGAAGAAAGATTACAAAGAAAAGAAGAAAGCATATATGGGCACTGAAGAAAATGGCTTGGATGAAGATGATTCAGATGAAGACTCAAAAGCGGCTTGTCAACATGGGAGTATGCTTCATGGCTCTTGACAATGATGAGGAGCACTCATCTAGTCAAGACGAGGTAAATTTCAACGAATTAGATGAAGATGTACTTACTCATGAAGAGCTAGCAAATGTTGCTAATGGTTTCTATAGTTGCTTTAAGAGAGAATCAAAAGAAAACAAGAAACTCAAAAAGGAACAATAAAATATGAGTACCGTACTTGAGGATCTCAAGGCAAAGGATGATTCCCATAAGGAGCAAATTTTCTTCCCAAGATTATAACTCTTTTCTTATTATGAGTGAATCTTTGATTAAGGAAAATAATGGGTTAAAAAGGACAAGATTGAAAATCTTAAAGTAGCCCCAACTATTTATGGTTCATCACAAACATCTACTAGTGAGATTGAAAGTGAGTTGGCATCACCTGAGAGTAAGAATATGATTCTCACCAAGAAATGTGATGAGCACAGATTCTCAATCCCCCCCCCCCAAAGAAGAATCTTGTTAGTGCAAGAGGTTGAAAATTTGACTATAGCAATTGGGAGACTTAAAGAGGCGAAATCTCAACTAGATGACCTCATTGCTACATCTAGGAGGGTCAACAACAAGAGTGGACTTGGCAATCAAGCTTCATCTCACAAGACCAAACATACCAACTCCTTTACCAATCATTATCTTTACTCAAA
This sequence comes from Hemerocallis citrina, assembly GCA_017893485.1. Classification (NCBI taxonomy): domain Eukaryota; kingdom Viridiplantae; phylum Streptophyta; class Magnoliopsida; order Asparagales; family Asphodelaceae; genus Hemerocallis; species Hemerocallis citrina. The sequence continues at coordinate 123,320,373 of CM030361.1, read as the reverse complement.
GAAGAAATCTTATTCTCATTCACATCCTTATGCTTCCGCATCTTATGTACACCACCATGTCTATCCACATTATGCACTCAACCATGGTAAGAAGTGTAATTATTGCTATAGACATGGATACTTCTCTAATTATTATCCCATCAGAGGTAATAGAAATTTTGTTTGGGTAACCCCACCGGACCCAATACTACATGGGTAGCAAAGTCACATCTACTACTTACGTTGCAGGAGGACCTTCTCAACAAAGCTAAAGGGAAGTGGTATCTTTATAGTGGTTGTTCGAATCATATGACAACAATATAAACCTTTGCAATGTTGTCAAGGTCAAAAGGTGAATAAGTCACATTCAGAGATAATAGCAAGGGTAAAATAGTCAGTAAAAGTAAAATCTCCTTTGGTACTTTTTGCACTATTTATAATATTTTGCTAGTAGAATGGTTAAAACATAATTTACTTAGTGTAAGTCAACTTTGTGACAAGGGGTATAAGGTCATTTTTGATAGCATATGTTGAAGGGTTATGTATGTCGGCAACAAGAGTATTCTTGTTGTGAAAAGACATCATAACATCTACGTTATTGATACTAACGATCTCATTTTAGATGTTGATGCTTGTATTGTACCCATTAGTGAAGATGTTTGTATCTGGCACAGGCACCTTGGTCATGTTGTAATATCCCCAGGTTTAATTGCATTTTTTCTGCATTATTATTATTATAGAATTAAAAAAGAAATATGTACATTGCCAATATACTAGTCAAATTGTTGAGAAAGAAATATTATTTCCAACAAAACCAACTGTGAAAGAATCCAAGTTCGTATGAAGTCATAAATCAATTTAATGATTTGGTGGGTTTAATAAATCTAATAAATCTTATTTAATATATGAAATCCAAAAGAAGATCTCTCCCATTTGTTGAAGCTATACGGAAGGGAGGGAATGAAATTAAATGGGAGAAGGAATTACATGGAACTAAAGACCCTGTAGATAAATATTTTGGAGTGTTTGGGTTTATCTTAGGGTGAAGGGCTCTCATAGGATTATGGGGGTTATGTTATGGGATGGTTTCCATAGAAAATTATAGGATTCCAACCACTATATATCAGACCATCTATCAAACTCTAAACCTACTGACTTCACTCAAAATAGAAGAAGAAAGAGGTGAGAAAGGGACAGTTGAAGAAGAAGAAAAAGGTTCACAAATATTTCATTGTAAGGAATTTATTCTCTTGATAATCATAGGATTTTTTTTACATTTATACAACAACCATTTCTATCAGTTCTATCTCCATCGTCATGCTATGTTATTTATTGTGATTATTCACTTCCTATTTTTTTAATTTACATATTGCTTGATATTAACTATCATGGTTGGAAACTCCAACTCTTCCAAATAAATAGCAGACATTTCTAATTTGAAAATTGAATTGAACAAACCCGTATTGGGGGTACTTAGGCAAATATTGGACAAAATCTCAATTAAGTTTTGCATATGATATACGGAGGGCGAAGAGTACCCTCGAGGCATGCCATGGTATCACTAATGTCACAGATCGTTGATCAGTTCAAAAGGTTCAATTAATTGAACGAATTTTACTGTATTGACATATTATTGATGTTGTGAATTCACATTCTATGATCATTCCAATATGTATCATATTTCTAATTTGGAGCGACAATTTGTACAACCTTACGGAGCAACTCATGTATTCATTTTTTTTTACTTCCAGGAAATAAGTAAGACTGATCAAGCAAGGGAGAGAGTAGTCGTTATATGGAATTTTCATTATGTTTGTGTAATAGGAAATGTTCGATCTGTAGTTACTTTTATGTCATGAAATGCAAATTAAATTTGTAACAATAATAATATGATAGATTTGTTATCTTACCAAGGATGTGCTATGTTTATACCACTTGTGATATTCTTCATTTGCAAAACGAAAAGATTTCAAAGAGAAAGAAGGGTTTCACACATACTTTAATGGATCTTCTGAACAAAATTTCTAGCGAAGAATTAGTGAAAGGATTGCCCAAGTTCAAGTTCGACAAAGATATGGCATGCAATGCTAGCCAATTTGGGACGCAACACAAGAAATTGCACAAGGCTAAGATTGTGGTACCAACTTCTAGACCTTAGAACTTATTCATATAAACTTGGGTGACATGATATATGTATTTGTTAGTATTGATGATTTTTCTAAATTTATTTTGGTTGCTTTTCTCACTAATAAAGGTGATGCGTTTATTGCATTCAAAAGTTTTTGTACAAAGGTCCAAAGGGGGGAAAAAGCCTCCACTATTACTATTCATAATGATCATGGGTGAAAATTTGGTTTTTCTGCAAATTATGGTATTTTGCATCAATTTGAATGTCATGAACTCCTAGGACGCCTCAAAATAATGTGATTTTCCAACAACAAAAATAGGTCGTTGCAAGAGACAGCTCGCACCACGCTTTGTGACTGATTTGCCTAAGTCTTTTTACGGGGAAGCAGATAGCACTGCAAGCTCTTATCATTAAATCGGTGGTAATTCAAAACAAGTTTAACAAGTCATCTTTTGAAGGGTTTATTAAGGAGGAATATGTAGTAACAACCTCCCGACTTTCAAAATTTTCAACATTCACATCATATTTTTAAGTTCTATATGGTCTCAAACAGGCACCTCGATGCGGGTATGAAAGACTCATCGTTTATCTTTTAAAAATTGATTGTAAAAAGGGTATGATAGACAAAACTCTCTTTACCAAGCACGTAGATAAAAATCTAATAGTTATGCAAATTTATGTTGATGATATTATATTGGATTCTGCTAATGAGCTTCTATGTGAGGAGTTTGCTAATAATATGAAAAAGGAGTTCGAGATGAGCATGATGGGAGAGTTGAACTATTTTCTCAGGCTCCGAACAAGATTTTAAATCTCGGATTTCGGACTCGTCTCGGCTAGGGGTGTTTCGTCTTGGATCGGAGATATCAGACGAGATCTCGAGAAAATATGATCATCTCGGATGTTCATTTCGGACACTCAATAAACATTTTTTTTGTTACTTAACAAAATATTATATGTTCTACATGTCATTTATCATATAAAATATGGTAATGTAACTAATGACATGAATCAATCACGGTAAATATTCGCAGAATTTAACAACAATATAAAATAAAATGTAATATAAGTATATAACTAAATTGAATTTGTAGAAAAAAATGTATTAGTTAATAGACTTCCATGACTTTGCATATACAAAACAATTGAGAGACGAAATCCTCACATTTCTTAGCCTAATGTCAAATATTGAAAGACTTATTTGCAAAAACTAAAACAAAAAAAATTATATATTCACAATAACACTAGTGTCTATTTCGGCCGATATTTTGGCAATTTTGGCAATATTTCGACCTATATTTCGGCAATTTCGGACAAAATCTACACATTTCGCTCCAAAACGATATGAAGTATAAAATTTGTGATTTCGTATCTGAAAGATAGCCAAAACGAAAACAGTGGCACTGAATCAAGCAAACAAAGGACAATATCATCATTAACCAAGCCAATTACACGAAGGAATTGATTATGAGGTTTGGACTAAAGATGCAAAGCCTTTGACACTCCTATGGCAACTGCCACAAAGCTAGGTAAGGATAAGAAAGGTAAAAATGTCTAAAGGTTTTAAATGTCGGATATCGGTATCGTGTCGGCCTAGGAATTTTTTTGGATATCGGTATATATCGGGATATCTAATATATATCTGGTTGTTATGTAGGATAGAAGAATATATCCTACATATGATCTAGATGACATGTACAAGCATTGCATTCTCACATTTATCACATAAATAAAACAAATAATATGAAACTAAAGTAATTAATGAATACACGCATTAATGTCGGATATGCAATTAATTATATGATGCCAAACATACATATGTATGAACTAAAATCTAGCATAATGAAATTGAAAAATCAACCAAACCAAACAAAATATACATATTATAATAATAGAAGTCATCACAAAATTGGCATATCTAAATCGAAACAATAGAAAAAAAACGATAAGTTATAAGAATCCAAGCAAAGTGATAAGAGTTTTGAAATGTCATCATCGTTTCAAACATAACCAGAAGCAAACCATTAGAATTTTATAGACTAATTTTCATGTATCTACTCCTCTTCATCCTCATTCTCGGATGAGGAACTATCATCAAATGAAATATTTTGTTCAAACTCCTCCGACTCGAATGATAATCCAATATCCTCTTCCTCAACCCTTGCCACTCTCTTCCCTTTAGATGACGTTGTCGAAGCTTTAGATGTGGAAGTTTTTGGTCGCTTGGAAGGCCTTTGTATTAGAGATAATGGGCTCAAATGGGTTGCCAATGGATAACAGTTTTGAGTTTAATTTTATTCAAACCCGTAAAACCAAAAATATTTGACAACTGATATCACTGATTTATTTTAGGGACATTGGCCGATATATCTCCCGATATCCGATATATCGCCGATATTTTTCCCAAAAAGATACAAACTAAATTTTCGAATATATCATGTCGGTTTACTCTTCAACGCGATATATCAAAACCTTGAAATGTCTGTATTAAATCTTATCGTGCTACGATTGTAGCGAACCTTATTTGACCGCTAGTATGCCAGATATCATGTTTAGTTCATGTTTATGCACTAGATTTCAAGTATTCCCTCAGGAATCACATTTAACCACCGTCAAATTTATGCTTAGGAGTGTGGTTGGCATTGGGTTGTGGTATCCAATAAATAGTCAATTTAGATTCGTTGAATTTTCGGATCTGGACTATGCAAGTAGCCAAATAGACCACAAAAACACTAGTGGTACTTGTCAATCACTCAGCAAATGTCTAGTTTCTCTGTCATCCAAGAAACAAACTTTGATTGCTTTTTCAACTGCCAAAGCAAAGTATGTGGTCGCAGGAACATATGTCATGCTCAATTTTTATGGATAAAACACAAACATTTAGCCTATAATATTTCTATGGATCATATTCCAATCATATGTGACAACAATAGCATATCTCACATGACCAAAATGTCGATCAAAATAGTAGAACAATGCATATTGACATTCACTATCATTTTATTAGAAATCATCATGACAAGGGTGACATTGTTCTTGACCATTAAAACTTCCTTCTTGCTATTGTACTATATTCTTTTGTTTTATAATTGTCTTCATTTCATGTCTATATTCGCTTATATTTGTTCAGCCAACCACATTCCATATTACTAGATGTGGTTTCTCTTTTGCATTTGAGCACTTCTATTCGTTTCATACAACCTTCCATTTCTACTATATTCATTTATGTTTAGAAAATAAGTAGACAGATCAGGCAAGGGAGAGAGGAGCCTTAATGGATCTTCTCAACAAAATTTCTAGCGAGGAATTAGTAAAAGGATCGCTCAAGCCCAAGTTCTACAAAGATGAGGTGTGATGCTTGCCAATTTGGAAAGCAACACAAGACATGGGACAAGGCTAAGACTGGTATCAACTTCTAGAACTTAGAACTTATTCATATAGACTTAGGTCACATGATTTTTTAATTTTATTTCTACTCTCTTCATTTTTGTTTCTTTCACTTCTACCGGTGATTCCCACTTCCAACTTTCCGCTTCTCTTTTCACTCACCTCGTGCTCTCTTCTCTTCTATTTTTTTTTTATTCTACTTTTTTCCAGCTAGCCTCACAACTAAAATCTCTCCCTCTCTCTAATCCAACTCCAGCTCTCCGTTTTTCCTTCTCCATTTCACCTCAGTGCCCATCCATTTTTTCCTTCTTTGAGAACCTAAAACTCATGAGGACATCCATTCTATTTAGTTTAATATTTTATTTCAGTACCATATTTGTTTTTTGCAATTATAGCCATATGTAAATTTTTTTATGCATTAGAATATTTCTTAGATTTTTGAATATTTTGAGATTTGTATCAAAATTTGTTTTGAGCCTATATATAGGTCTTGAGATTAATGAGAAAGTATATTATTCTTGATTAAAAAATTATTGTGTTGAGTTTTGCTCTTCATCTCTCTTTTTGTGTGATACAATTGAGATCCAAATATTACGGTTTGTGATAAGTCCAAATAAAATTTTAGGGTTTGTAATAAACTCTAAAACTACCCCAAATCCCCAAATCAATTAAACCCAAACCCTAATCTCCAAAATCCAACTTAATAACCCTAACCCATTCTCTCTCCTTTTCCCCTTCGTTGATCCCGAACCAATTCCCTACCACGACCACCTCCCCTCATCCTCAGCCCGTTCGCCCATCGCCCTCGTTATCCTCGCTACTTCCTTGACCGCCCCGACCTCCCGCTGCCACCTCCTCGATCGAGCACCACCGTCGACCGACCCGCACCCTCGCTCAGCCCCGTCGAAATCCTTGTCGTCCTCTTTTCCCCCAGTCGCCACCACAGCCAAAACCCCCAATTCCCGACGACCCTCCTCCTGTCTCCGTCGACGCCACGTCAACCCCCGTCGCCACCCTCAGCCAGCAACACTGCCGCCGTCGCCCTTGTTGCCATGCTGACTTTGTTGCTGCTGTCTCTCTCTTACTGTTGTTGCTGATTGCTGTGTTCTGCGTTGCTGCCAACCCGAGATCTAACGCTGGTTTTCTTCGAACCTCGGTATACTCTTTTCACTTTTCAAATATTTGTTTTATACTGCTTTATTATCTCTACTATATTATTTAATTTAACTGTCGACCACAAACATCGAGATTGAGTGTTCCACTTGCCTAATTAGAGTACGAATTAATATTGAACCTTTTACTTGCTAAGAACGCTTAGGGATTTAATTATTGATTGTTAGAACTAAATTATTAATTGGACTTGTTAAACTTAATTCAATTCTTAAAAATCCATCAAACTGATTAATTGTTTAAAATTCTAAATTTGATTCGCATTACATGTTGGTAAAATTAAGATTCTTGGAAATTCTCTATTTAGGGTTACGTTTTACATCAAAAACCCTAGGCCTCTAAACCTTTGATCTCATCTACTCTCTCCAACAAAATTAATGATCTTACAGTTGTTTTTGACTATTTCCTATGCCCCTTGTTCATTCTCACCATTATTTTTCGGATAGTTGGAGCAAAATGGTATGTACTCTAAGAGAACCTCTCAAGTTGAAGTGGGTCAACAAAGAAGATCACACAAGCCTTGGAGATAGCTTTACAAGAGGGAAAAGGAGAAAAAGTAAAGGTCGGCTTTTGATGCTCGCAATTCATCTCTAATATTATAATGGGAGAAGGCCTTAGTATCATTTGTCAATCTACCAACGCGTGCAACGCACGTTCATAACTATTATAAAGGAGGTCTTAGGTTCAAACCCAGACTACGTCTAAATTTTTATTTTTAAAAAACTATATTTATTAAGACATGCATCACACGTGTAAATTGCTAGTGGATAAAGAAGTGACACAGCGGTAATCTACTATTCATGACAAGTCCTTGCTAACCAGGGGAAGTATTCTATTTTCTTTAGAATTTGATAATCATGGTTGTATTGTTCAATTATTTGAATTCCAAGGATTGGAAGAATTCCTTAATAGTGAAAAATGATGTGAATGTGGATTTTGTGCGACAGTTTTATGTTAATCTCGATGTGGACAAGAATGGAAACGTTTTGACTTAATCTATTGTTAAAAAATTGAAAATCACAAAGGATCTTCTTGCTCCCACTCTTAAGGTTCTAACCGAGGGTGTGGAGATAAAGAGAAGAATCTTGTTGTACAAGTTCGATTATAACTGCAGCGCCCTGAATTTCATAATAGAAAATACGAGACACAATTCAGAATATGTACTTCAATGTAACTTAAACACAGCACAACAAAAAGATAAAAACTTTCATTACACATCAGTTATCATGACAAAGCACAACGGAAATTAATACACATTTAATACAACTGATTCAACACTGAAACTCCAGTCTTCACATAAATCCAAGCTTTAACTCTTATTCAAGCCACTCACTTTCAAATCTTACAAAACTGTTAAAACTGTGGGCACGCCAGTCACATAACTGACGCAATGCTGATTAAAGCATCAAACCTCCAAAGTCTCACAACCACAAACTTGTTGCACAAAAATAAAACAGTGATGGGAAGATTCATAAATCAACAACTGAAGCTAAATTAAATGAATAAATGTGTTATGAAAACAAACGAAAAATACATAAAACAATGTCCAAGAAACACAAATGCACACAATGCTCACTAATGCACACTTGTTCGTATTCTATGCTGTCCATACAACATAGGTCCGAGGACAAGCCCTTAGCGTTCACCTCATTATAGGGTTTAATCCCTCGTTATGCAAAATTTATGCATGTGACTAACTTAAGATTTAGACATTCTGCGAGTATCTGGCCCACGCCCCGGTAATTCCGAAGGTAAATCTCTATCCACAGATAATTTCATAGACTATTTCACTCACACCTAGGAATCTTCGAGAATACCCCACACCATGAGTCATCATGGCACCTCATCACATAAACATCCCATGAGCGTCGCCTTGATCCCGATAATTCCGAAAATCAATCCCACAGCAGATGATCTGGACACTTCCATTCACATCTTGATAATTTCCGGGATCATCTCACACCGCAGATCATATAAAGGCCCCCTACTCATGTTTGCTCTTACTTCATCACATCTTCAACTAGTGCCTATTCTTAAGTTCAAACATAGACAACCACAACCACCTAGAGCTAGCTCACCTTACCGGACCTAACTCAACCAATTAGAAACACTAGCCAACACTGGCTAATTTTCAAAATCAAATAATCTCAGCAGTCAGTATCTAGGGTCCTCCTCAGCCTCTAGAGCTCACCCACTTAACATATCAACAATGTCCTCTCCTAGGGTTCTTTATAACAACCATATTCTCAAATAAAACCACTACTTGGTTCATTAATCAATCGTTCCTTCTTTTACTCATTTCCAAAAATACACCTTTCCACATAAACTCAAATTTATACATCAATACCCCAATCCCATTTAACTCATCAAAAATGTAAAATTTAAGTAAACAAAAAGATCGTTATAAGCATCTTGCTTCTCAAATAAAAGGACATCCACTTCCAAAATTGATAATTTCATTTATAGAAAACAATATAATTCAACAATACATCCATAACTCAATTCCCAATATTTCTTTCCATATATGAAACTACCATATTAATTCTGGGATTTTCATCAATTTAAAAACTGAACCAAACTCACTTTAAAATCTGGAATTTATCCCCCAAAAATCTGAAATTTCATAGTTTAAAAATCTGAAACTATCCCCTTTAAAAATCTGAAATTTATGTCCCTTCAAAAGAATCAAAACTGAAAACATATTGATCGAAACTGAGAAATACACTTGTCAAAATTTTGTTTTATACTCCTAAAACATGTACTTATATCACATGATTCATAATTCAATTATACAAAAATCTGAAACTTTAATTCACAAAATTCTGAAACTAGACGTTATAAAATCTAAAACTTTGATCTTCAAAATGTGATGATTTAAATCAATCAAACTGCATCTAATCAATTAGATTAATAGTACAATACACACACTCATATGCCCTAGGGTTTATCCCCAAACCCTAGCACCAAAACCCGAGTCCCCCATCAAACCCGAGCACCACCAAAAGAGCAGCCGAGGGTTGCACAGTGCTCGGCATGCACTGTGCAGGCCCGAGGCCCTCTCCCTTTCACTGCTGAACCCCTACCCGAGGTCAACCGAAACCCTAGCGCTCCAAACCCGATATGCAATAGTCTCCAAATACATTAATTCAAGTACAAAAATTTCTAGAATTCAAATTATAAAGTTTAATCAACAAAAAACAAGAAATGTCATTCAAGATCTCATCTTTAAACTATCTAGTCATGCTTTAAAAATTTATACGGTCCTAATCAACCACAACAATATTTTTGGATCATTCAATCAACTTCATGGATAAAAATTAGAACTTTCATGCTCTAACAACATCTATTCATCAAGAATAATTTAATCATGATCAGTATGCATAAAAATTAATTTTAACTCATGCAATCCATTACAAACAATATATCATTCATTGTTATGAACATCTCATAGTAAAATCATGCATTCATGCTAATAAGCAAACATAGATTTACAACAAAAAAATTTGCATGATAACTACACATTCTCATCACCATCATAAACATGAAAAACACAACAAGAGAGATGAAGAAACACCCACCTCTTGAAGAAGATTAACACAAAAGCTAATAGTCCTTTTCCTCCTTAAGCAAATTGATCACCAAACTCCAAGCCACCAAAGCAAATAAAAGAAACCCGAAACCCCTACTGCCCTCTATATATAAGGTCGGGATTCAATTAGGATTTTTGTGAGGAATTTGCATAAAAGTCCTCAAGAATCCATAATTTGCAAATTAATCTATTCGTACCAATCAAAATAATCTCTTTCCTTATTTAAATCAATCAAATAAATTATTTAAACTTATCCTTTGATTTCCTACCCTTGGTCGGCCCCTATATGAGTTCACAATTATTTCTATCCAAAATTTTTGGGTTTTATTATGGCCAAAAATCAAATTCTATCATACATTTAATTTATATTAACAAAATGTCAAAAATAAGTTCCTTCATTCAAATAAATTTGAAAAATGAAACTATTAGATATTAATGTGAGAAAAAAATTATTAACAAAATTTAAGAATTTAAATTTTCATAACATTGCACGTGTTTTGCACGTGCAAAAACAGTAATTAAAGTAAATAATAAAATTAATCAAACCCTAAAATTTAATATTATTTAACAATCAAAAATTATTCATTTTAATTTACGGGTTGTTACAATAACGCCTCTAGTGAAGTGTCTCCAAGTTTATTCATAATCATGCCAAATTCTTTTTATATCAAAGATGTCACCTTCACTCCTCAAGCTCGAATTGGGTCAAAAATTACCACTCATAGCATTATCATGAAGGGAGGTGATCCCACAAATGTAAAATGAAAGTAAATCTTTCGAGCCTTATTATAATGAAATGGTTAATTATTTTTCTACAGAGAAGGACAAAAACTTAGGTCATTGAATGCTTATCACTTTTATTGCAAAGGAATGGGATCTTACCAACAACTTTCTTCGTGCCAAAGATGCTTAAGGAGAAGACTAAAATGTGCTAAAAATATGAATGAGAAACTGCTAATGAGACTAATGAGAATGTCTCCTCCACAAGATATTGAGAGCCTGGACGAGAAAAATGAGAACGAGACTAATAAGGATGTGTTGATCCTGCAAAGTACCCTTGATGTTGATGATCATGTGATGAGGACATCAATTTTATTTAGTTTAGGATTTTATTTCAGTATCATATTTGTTTTTGGCAATTATAGCCATATGTAATCTTTTTTTTATGAATTAGAATTTTGAGATTTTTAGAATCTTTTGAGATTTGTATCAAGATTTGTTTTGAGCCTATTTATAAGCACTGAGATTAATGAGAAAGAGATGCTATTATTGATTTAAAAAATTATTGTGTTGAGTTTTGCTCTTCATCTTCTCCTTTGTGTGATACAATTGAGAGTCAATTTGTTAGGGTTTGTGATAAATCCTGATACAATTTTAGAGTTAGTGATTAACTCTAAAATTTACCCCCAAATTAAAAAATCCCCAAATAAAAACAACCCAAACCCTAATTCACCCTTCCACCTCCGACTACCGTGCCGCCCTCGCACCGCCCGTCGCAACCTCCTGTCGTCGTCGCCCTGCCACCCACGCCAATCCAGCAGTAAGTAACAGACCTTATCTCTTCGTGCAATCGCGACACTTTCTTCGAACCCGGTAAATTCTTTCCAATACTCATTTATTTGTGATACCATCTATCATCTCTATTATATTATTCAATTTAATTGTCGACCACAAATATTGAGATTGAGTGTTCCACTTGCTTGATTAGAGTACGAATCAGTATTAAATCTTTTACTTGCTAAAAACGCTTAGGAATTTCATTATTGATTGTAGAGTTGAATTATTAATTGAGATTATTAAACGTGATTCAGTTCTTGAAAATCCATCAAACCAATTAACTGTTTAAATTTTCTAACTTTAATCCGCATAACATGTTGGTAAAATTAACCTGTTAAGATTCTTGAAAATTCTCTATTTTAGGGTTAGTTTTACATCATCATGTTTCTGAAGAAGGTTTCAATGTCCAGAAAGGTTTTGGTGCTGTCAACTGGTGATGTAAGGCAATTGAGGATTCCATCGGGATAGCACAACATGACTTGCGACATATGGATATGGGGTTCCAAGCACTCTTCAAGCATTTTGGTATTCCAATCCTGTAGCGCCCTGAGTTCCACACACTGGGAGCTCGTGGCACTTACCCAGAATCTTTACTTCAATGAGTACACAACACAGAAAAATTACAGGAAATTAAAAACTTACATTGCACATGGAAACTTTATCCTACACCTGGATGCTTTCCACAGCACGAGTCCTCTGCTCCAGGATCGGCGATCCTGCAATTAGCAAACTGTGGGCACGTCAGTTGAATACAACTGACGCAACGCAGATGAAAACCACAATCTCCAAAATTCTCAACAATCAATGTTTGATGCAGAAGAAAAGAAACGTGAAAGTCAAACCACAAGTGTCATTGTATGTCATGTTCTAGATTCTAATGCACAACTCATATGCACACCATGCTCTTAACCTAATGTAAACTTGATTTGGAAACGTATGCATCCCATACTACATACTTTCCAAATCGAGTTCGTATTCTCCAGATGATAGGGTTTAATCCCTCGCCATGCATCCTACTCTTGTACTCCTTCCTGTTTCTGACATTCATCTAGTGACTGGTAGAGTCTACAGTACATGCGGTCCATTTCCGCTCCTGCAGTCAGATCGTGGTCGTTCTCCACTCTGAACGGCAGTGATCACCCTGTTCGTTCAGATCATGGTCCTTCTCCACTCCAACAGGATCGTGGTCCCCCTCCACTCCCGATCAGGCCGGTGATCATCAGCTCTGGCGGAATCATGGTCCTTCTCCACTCCTGCCCCTACCAAAGTTATCATGAACATAAGGCGAATCGATAGGGTCACCCCTACTCCGCCTAGAGACTTAGAGTTACACTCTTGCTCCTTGTTCGTATTGATAACCCAGAACATAGACGGAAACTTAAGAGTCCATCTCCTAAGTTCCGACAGGACTTGTGACTTACGTCTACATCCCATTCTTATCACTAAATTCCAGAAATTAACAGTCGAGACCACGTCGCACGTGTCCCAGACGAGACGACGCTGCACGTGTTCCCTTGACAGGTGAGTAGTACACACCCAACTAGTGTCTGTCCTTACCAATCATCCTAGTTTAATTTCTCAATTCACCAACTCAACAAGCCTCATCTTGATTTAGTTAGGGTTCATCCTAGCCTCCAATTATGCTTAGAGTTGACCCACACCTGCACCAAACTATTGCACTCACTGTGCACCACACTTCACAATAAGTACGCATATAAGCATGCATTGGTTATATACATACCCATGCATAACCATATTTCATCTAACACCGCATTCCATGCTTATAAAAAATTGTTTCCATACTAGGATATTGCACGCATGTGTATGTACTACCTCACATCCACATAATGGTAAACACCTTAGTGTAATCAACCTATTTCACATTCACACATACAACAATTGCGTGAACATCTTTCATACATATTTCTCAACTACTTTTTCATATTATGTTTAGGCAAGCACAAGTGTGAACTTGCATTCATGGAACAACCAAATACTCATTCACTTAATTTCAAAATTGTGAAATTATCTTCACAAACATATCTTTTCTATCCTTTCTACTTTGTTCCTTTTTCGTTTCCTTTGTTTCCTTAATCCGGCCATGTCAACCATACACCCGCCATGTCAACCATACACCCAAGCATGCATACATAACCATTTGTATTTAATGTATTATCAATTACTACAATAATCATTTGTGTTCTATTAACATTTTAATCAACAATAATTTTTAATCTATTACTACAACAAACCATTAACAATTCAAACTTTAAATTTTAATTCATCAAGTAATCCATACATTCTACCAAAATAATCTATTAACAACCGTTCTTTTCCTTTGCTACAAATAAACTACTATACAATCATGCTAACAAACTACTACTCAATCATTTAAATATAAATAATAAAGTACATGAGGTATGAAGAATACCCACTTTTGTTTGCTTAGTGAAAAGTCTTCAATTTCCTTCTCCTCCTTGCTTCTTCTTGATCCTTCCTTGACTTCTTGCTCCAATTCAAAAGTAGTTGTAGAGTAGCATAGTAGTAGTAGCTATGTAGTAGAAATAGTAGTTGTAGAAGTGATAGTAGTAGAAGTGGTAGTGGTAAAAGTAGTAGACAGTAGTAAGTAGTAGTAGTAGTTTAAAGAAGTAGTAGTAGTTGTAGTACTGCAGTAGCAGTAGTAATAATATATAGTAGTAGTTGTAGTAAGTAGTAGAAATAGAAGTAAATATATAGAAAAAGAGAGAGGGAAAGAAAATTTGCTGGTGCTGGTTGCTGTTGGTAGTAAAGAAAGAAAAGAGAGAAGAAGAGAAGTGGTGTAGTAAGTAGTAGTATAGGGTAGTAATTGGAGTAGGTAAATAAATGGAGAAAAGGAGAAAAGAAAGGTTGCAGTTGCTGGTTGTTCCTGTCGGCAGTAAGGAGAAAGAGAGAAAGAGAGGTGTAGGAGTAGTACGTAGTGGTAATAATAAAGTAGTATAGTAGTAGTAGCATGTATATATAGAGAAAAAAGGGGTAAAATGCTGCCAGTTGTTGCTGTCTGCTGCTGGTTGCCTGCAGAAAGAAAGGAAAAGAGAGAAGGAGAGGTGTATGGAAGGGTGTGGAATAGCTTAGGTGTCCCTACTTTTTACACATAACCCCTCAAACTTTATATAATTACACTTAAGCCCTAAATCTTATTGGATTGGGCTTAAGAAAGAAGGTGTTGGGCATTTTAAAAGAAATCAAGTTGGGCTTTTTAAAAGAAAACATACTAGGTTCTTTAAAAAATAACCATACTAACAAAAACAAAATAATAGTGTAGTGTATGAAAAAATAATAATGTTAATGCACATATATATATACATATATACATATATACATATATATATATATATAACAAAGTATATAGATATATATTGTAAGAATTTAGGGAAGAGTTTGAGTCCCTGCAACCATACCCAGGCGTAGCGACACCAGTCTGTGACAGGAGGTTGTGCTTCATAAGTACAGGTTTTCAACAGAATAATCAAATGTTGACTGACTTGATGAATATTCCCTTGAGCACCGTGAGTACTAGATGTCTTTGTTTCTGTCAGCGTCCATCTCTCTTTTGCTGTCTTTCTTCTATCTACTTGTTATCATGTTAATATTTTGGGCCAAACCTCTTTTGTCTTAGATTCTTTTTGCTTATGAGTTATGACAAAATAGGGAAGTAGTATTCTAGTACCGAGTTCAATCCAACTTTTATAGACACTTGGATTTGCCTTGAAGTTAACTCTTAGTTATATGATCTCTATTATATTAGATTTATTTGAAGCGTTGTTTTGCAAATGTTCTCCCATCTCATGCACTTAATTATTCATACTCATGCTTGGGTACAGGTGGAGATTCGTTGATGCTTATGTTTGTATATTTATGCATATATTATATTTGTTAGGGGGAGCACTGATGCAAATTGGTATGTATAGTTGCAATGAGATTTCCTTACAATTCATTTTCGTTTTGTGCATTTTGATATATTTGCCCTGAACTGAATATTTGTTTTGTCATTATCAACCAGGGGAGATAATTGGCCCCAACTTTTCATATCACAGAATTTGATAAGACAAAAAGTCAAAAACAACATCAGTTCAAGTAATATGGTTTTCTTACTTTTTATTTACTTGAGTGCAAGGATATAAGTTTTGTTCTAGAATACAAAATGCAAGAATGTCAATCATAAAGAATGCCTAGATCAATTCTTCCAAGAATGGGTGTGTCAACAATGAAGAATTGTGAGCCAACTTGAAGGATTCAAGGCGTCACTGATGGCTTTTTTTCTCTTTATAGCTGATATATGTTTGATTAATTTTGGATAGGCAAGTTAAATGGAGCTCAAGACTTTACGTAGCCTTAGCTTATTACCAAAGAAATTCCTTGTAATACCCAAATCTCTTAGAAACCAATTTTTCTTAGTGCTGGCATGGAATAATAGCTTGTTCATATCGTTATACATGTAGACAGACTACTAGACAAGAAAAGTTTTGAGAATAAGCTATGAGGTCCTTTGTGAAGCATTTACCCCATATATTTGTATTGTTTCCATTTACTTGTCAATGGTTCAGTAGACGGGTAATTTTGGAGAATGCACTGCATTGTCACCTGTCTACATTTCCTTGTATTTCTTTTGGGAAAAAACTCCCTTATAGCTATTTGTTGTAGACATGTATGAAGACAGGAAACCTGTCAGTTTTGTACTTTTTACCAACGGATCTATTGTGACCCTTAACCAATATAAGTCATTTATGTGAGTTTTTTACATGATCTATTACTCGCATCTTCCCCAACCTTCTCTAGCAAATCCCTACCATTCTTGAGCTCTAATGTGCCGAACGTTTAGATCCTTGACCGTCAAAGTGTATTAAATAGTGTTTTTCTTTCATTTATTACTTCGGTTGAGTTGACTGTAAGAGTGTGTATTTAGTTGTGAGCGATTGGGTGTTCTCTTGAGGGATATAAGGCTTCTTGGATATAAAAAGGGTATTCCCTAAGCGGTAATCGGGTTCATCATTCATGTACTACAACTCTTAGGTTTGACTAGATCTAAGTAGCCACATTTTAGCGATTAATATCCCAAGGAAGAAGGCCTTGGGAGTAAATTAGGCATAAGTTGCCGAACCACTTGAAAATCTTCAATCTCCTCTTCTAATTACTTGCTTTATTATTGCTTAAATACATTCGATGGATTCCACTGATTAATGAACAAATAAATAAAATTGGGGATCACCAATAGAATAACAGGGCAATCTTTTCTGAAATTAGCAAGCGAATTATCAATACAAATCTACCAAGAGATCTGATTTCTAATAGATCCCAATTTTAATGCAGGAAGTTTGTTCCTTCATAATCTCCTAAAGTAATTCTGTGGAACCAAACCAATCTCTCATCTCCTTATTGAATACTTTAAATATAGATAAGGTAATAAACCTTTATTAATTATTTAACAATTCTAATATTACTATTAGTCATATCCTAGACATATGGTAATTCCTGACTGAGACACCACATGATCAAAGTATAGCAAAGGAATAAGAAGAGATGAGAGGAACATGCAGCTTTTGAGTTGATTATATAAGTTGGAAGTAGGCACAAAATGGAGAAGCAAACAATCTACATCAATATCTTCCAAGCAGAAACTTTTTTGATAAAATAAATAAATAAATAATGAATAACAAAAGACTTGCTTACATACCTATCTATCATGAGGAAGTGGATACAGATTCCAAGAGTTTCACTTTCTTTTTGAAACTGATAGTGCATTGTCTTCACAAAAATAAATTAATAAATTAATATAAAAATAATATACATTAAGTTAAGTGCTTCAATTTTTAAATAAATAGCAAGCAATGGTAATGTAACTAGGCTTCAGATAAACCACTTTCTCCACGTACTTAAACCCAGATAAAATGGTATGAGATATATTTGTGACAGATAACTAGACTTTCTAAATTAACAACTAAGTCTTACAGTAATAATGTTCAAATAATGCATCACAGAATCCAGATTCCAGACACTCAAGTGTCTGATGAGTTTCAGTACCGGTTTTGTCCATTTAATATAGATGGCAAGCCTTGCACATTACAGCAACAAAACTACGGTATTTGTAGCAAAGTGCAGTCCCTATGCATGTATAATATAATAAGTAATCAAGGAAAAAGAATATTTAATCAGAACTCATCATGTACAAACGTAAAGAAATATAATGAACATGACTACAGAAGTAATGAGGTTGAAGCAGTCCTACAAAAAAATTAATTAAAACTCGACATAGGAACAGGAAGGCGACTGCCCTTTGAGGAGATGAGGTGCATAACATACTAACTGATGCACCATCGGTAAGATGCTAAACAAGTCAAGCAAAATATTCTTAACCTTACATTTATTTTAATTATATGGACTTGGTCAAACAAAGGATTGCTTAAACTAGCCTGATGGCTAAAATAAAATAACTTAATTATCTGCTAAAAAAAATAAATTAATATTATATAGACTGATATAATATCGGATAGGATCAAATAAGTAAGATAGAAGACTTAAACTTTCTCTTAAATAAACACTGCTAGCCAGTAAAGATACATATGATCCAGCTATTTAAGACTGATTTTCCCTGACTCAATAATTGAAATGAAATTCAATGCCAGCCAATGTATAGTTTGTTGTCAATGGGATATCCACATGGTTGCAATTGTATAGCAAGGGAAGAACTTGATCAGATTCTTCAATTTAATCCCATAAACCTACTCCAGAAGGTCCAGAACCATCAGTATTTCAGCTAGAATACACCTAAATATTAACAAGGTAGGGAGAAATTCGAACATGTGGACAGTGGTTGTAGTTATTTAAGACTAACAGTGAGTAATCAAACTGGAATTCGACGCCTACAGATCGAAGTTTGTTCTCTATAGCATCTCACCATGGCAGGACAGTTAAGATCGAAGTTTGTTCTCTATAGAATCTCACCATGGCAGGACAGTTTAGAACAAAGAACAACCGAATTTCCTTAGAAAGAAAAGAATTATATCAGCTTATGGAGTGCAAGTACCATTTACCTATTATACAGTCCAGATACATCACAGTTCTTTATAATAAAAAACACATCTAAAATCGAAGAGCTTGATGACACACTTAAAGATGGAAGTTCCGAGGAAACGAATAATACAGAAGTTCAGATTATATAATATGAATTGAAAAAATGGGATACCTCTTAAAGTGAAGAAGTTGACTTCTCTAAACCACAAAAAGTGCCGATTTAAGCATCATATGAATGTAATATCCATCTATGTTATTGTCAATTAAGTTTCTTAAGAAATTCTAGTCCATTTCAATAAGCATATAGCAGGCCAACATGATATTCCGCTGCATGTAATTCGTGAATGGCTAAATCACTATTGACAGTGAAGGTAAACAAATAGATGGTAGTTACCTAATCACCAGACCATCTAAAGGAACTTAATGAACGAACAACAGAAAATTGCAGGACAATGTCATTCCTTCAACACCAAAACCAGTGTAAGATTTCAAACAAAAAATACGGCTAGCATATAAATAGGCCATCTCTCTCCCTTATGACTAATGACTTATGACACAGCATATTATGGGGAAAAACATCCTCACAGAAATATTATAACAAAGTCCTCAAGAATTCAACAAAATCATTCTGATAGTGCGATATAAATATTTTTCAACTAAAAGAATATCATCGCTGAAGTAGCCCCAAACTATAGATTAAAAAGAGTAAGAGCTCAAAAGAACATAACCTATTTACCAGCATATAATTTGCATACGAAAATGTATAGTTTAGATGGGTTTAGGTGGACCTTCACACACATCAGTAAAGGTCAGTACTTGCCTTGAGAGCAGCTAAAAATTCAATGCTATTGTAACAACGGATATATAAGAAGCGCCTCATGCAAGCCAGAAATAGTTCATTGTCGAAAGTGCTAATTGTTTGTGCAGCCATGGGATCAAACTTTTTTAAAACTTCATATGGACCCCCATATCTTTTGTGGGTTGGTGCTGCATACATAAAATAAAGTTCAATATTTATTAGTGCACAATATTTTAATGCAACTATCTAAACCGCACAATACATGAATGAATTGAATCTGTTATCAAAATTTTCAACGGTAAGATGATAATGAACAATGAAGTTTTAGGTCAAAGTCACAGGCTTATATGTATAACTATCTGACTTTGACTACCTGTGAACACTTGAGAAATAACAACAAAACAGGTAAGGAATCAAAAGGTCATTTAAATAACTCTTCTGAATGAAGCAAACTTAAGTTTTGTCGTTTAAAAAAAAAAAATCAAGGAATCAACAAATATCTACTTCAGATCACTAATCACTTAAGACAAGAACGTAGATACTGGCAAAATCCGAAGAGTATACATATATCTAAAGTTGTTACTTTAGGAAAATTTATGAACAACCTGCAAACCTGGCACCCTAGCACCACCATAGACAACAACAACGCCTCTGTACCAAATTCTTTACTTACCTTATATTCTTGATTATTCTCCCACATTATATTTTTTACCCGTACGACTTATATTTTCGTCTGTACAGCATTAATTACCTCATAAAACTTGTGTGAAATAACACCCTAAAATTTCCTTTTATTTTTGGAGAAAGTCAAGGCCTAAAGGCTGGAATGTGTACAACCAAGAAAATAAAAGAAATAGAGGATACAACCTAGAAAAAAGAAATAGATGATACACAGATACAGTTGTATGAAATAGAAGGTATGCTTATTGAAAAAGTGAAACATGAGCTGAGATGGAAGAAGGCAATGCTTGGAAACCAGCGATAATCAGTCTGAGACATCTTGTCTAAAGTATGAAATGCTAGATGCTCGTTAATAGCACTTGACATGAAGACAATCACAAACCAATAACAGCAATGTCTCCCAACATATGCTACGAACCATTACCAAATAATTGTCCATTCCTGCTCCATATCGACCACAAGTAGTAAGAGTAAATAGAGCCAATAATAATGTTGAAAAGCTTGGGGATGAGGACATCGGTTTAAGACGATTCGGGCATTTCTATAAGCACAGGCATCATCTAGGATAGCTGCTTCATTAGTTTAGTATTTTATTCAGTACTCATATTTGTTTTTGGCAATTATAGCCATATATAGTAGTTTTATGATTTGTACCCTTTCTTTTATGCATTAGAATATTTTGAGATTTGTATCAAAATTTGTTTTGAGCCTATATAGGCCTTGAGAATAATGAGAAGTTATGTTATTCTTGATTTAAAAAATTATTGTGTTGAGTTATTGCTCTTCATCCGTCTTTTTATGTGAGACAATTGAGAAAATTATTAGGGTTTGTGAGAAATCCTAATGTTGTTGCTTATTTCGGTATGGGAGCAAACAGATAGTGAATTAATAATTGATGAAAACTAATAAAAGCCAAACCTGTGACCTTGGCCGTTAAAAGAGGTTAGAGCTCATGAGATTGAATCTGGATCGTTGATTGACCTCCGTGATCTGAATTCGACGGTTGCTGATGGGGCCGATGGACCTGAAAAAAGCCTGAAACATCGGGGGGTGGCCCCCGACGACATACCCTCCGACACTCAAGTTAGAACCAGAAAAATAGAGAAAGTAAGAGAGTGAAAACTGGTGAATTATTGATTTCCTGATGACTGAAGAGGGGGAGGGGTATTTATAGGCCTGAGAGACATTCAAGAGATCGAATCATGTCTGTTGGATCTTTCATGTCTCTCCCCCACAAGAGATAAGATATCCTTGTTAGGAGATAAGAGACTTGACTCCTAGCCAGCATGGGCTGAGTGTCTCTCCTAGTGGGCCTAGTCTGTCGCTTTTTAAGGGGTTGAGAGAAGTCCATGTCTCGGAGTGGGCCCAGACCTTTAAAATAGGTCTGTGATGGCTAATCTGCCTGTAGATGCTTTGAGATTCGTGCAGGAATCGTACGGCTCTGATCTGCTGCGATTTTTACCATCATCATAAGCCCCCCACTCTCGAAAGGCAATTTTCTTGATTTTTGGAAAGTAGTACATCTTATTTTTAGAATCTGACATATAATCTTAGCAGTCGGAGTGTTCGGAGATGCCTGAAACTGATCTGTGGCTTCTAAAGGCAGTGAATATTTTCCTAGATTTTTCCATATTTTTTCGGATTTTTCCGAATTTTCTGGAATTTTCTAGAATTTTTTCATTGTTCTTCGGATTTCTCCGAATTTTCTGGAATTTTTTTTGGAATTTTTCCATAGTACTTCGAATTTTCTGGAATTTTCTACAATTTCAAAATCACTTTTTCGAATTTTATAATTAATAAATTCAATTTAAAATATTTTTTCAGATTTTTTAATTAATTTTCCGAATTAAAATAATTATATCTGAATTTTTTAATTATTTTTTTAATTTTTAAATGATTTTTTGATTTAACAGGACTTGGCTCGCTTTTTGAAGTAATCGAGCTCGTCGATCAGAGCCGACTCACGCCCTGAGGTTGATCTGATGGCTGAGAGGCTTGATCAAGGGCCAAAAATTCTTAAGTGTTGATCATGGGATATCGCGGATTACGTAGAGATCTTATGGCCGCCAGTTGCCTTCAAGCACCCCTCAGCTCGTCGAACGAACTCACCGAGCAATTGCCCCTGTTGTCGTATCCTGGGAACCCCTTCGAGCTGCCACGCTCTTCGCCAACCTCTTGGAGTGTTGGGCTAGCTCCGTTTGGCCGAGCTGTGAGGGAAGAGGGAGCCCTAGGCGTTGAGAAGCTTCGACGATGGGAGGAACTCTGTTTTCAGTTGCGCTATGGCGACAGCTCGCAATTGCCAAGCTATGGTGACTGTGGAGCTCCGTCGTGCTACTAGAGCGCTCCGCTGAGCTATGACCATTGGGTTTCTCCAAGCAACGAAGCTGGAGCTCTCGCCGAGCGATGGGGATGGCTCGTTTTGGCCGAGGTCGAGCTATAGAGAGTCTGCGGCGTGCCATGGAGCTTCTCGTAGTGTTTGGTCGAGGTCGATGGTAGCTCTGCCATCGAGCTATGGTGATAGCTCGCAGTGGTCTAGCTATGGAGAATATCTCCTCGTCGAGCTATGGAACACCATGGGTCATTGGGTTCGCCGAGTTACGGAGCTGGAGCTCGAGCCGAGCTATGGCCGTTTGACTCGTCGAGCTATGGAGACTGTCGCGGCACTCGCTGAGCTATGGGGAAAGTCGCCTCGCCGAGCTATAATGCTTAGATGCTCCATCGACCTATGATTTCGTTGCTTCGCCGAGCTATGGAGCTCAAGCTTTCGCCGAGCTATGGGCCTTTGCTGAGCTGCAGAGATGCCAAAGCTCCATTTCGCCGAGCTATGGAAGCTTTTAAATTTGCCGAGCTATGGGCTTTCTCGCCGAGCTATGGAGACGGTCGAGGCACTCGCCGGGCTATGGCGAAAGTCGCCTCGCCGAGCTATAGGGCTTAGAACTTCATGGGCTCGAGCTCTGTTTTCAGTCGAGCTCTGATTTGGGTTTCGACGAGGCGTGTTGTGGCTCGGAGGTGGAACTCGACTGAGGGAGCTCGACAGTTGCATGGAGACGCATCGAGGCGAGGGCATGAGATGCAGTGGAGGCGAGGCTTGGTGTTGGTAGAGAAGCGAACTTAAACCGAGCTTTGGTCGGTCTCTGTTTTGGCGCCCAATATTCGAAGAAGAAGAGTGATTTGGAGATGCCTAGAAACTGCCGTTTGACCCCGGCGAGTTTAGAAACAACTCTGAGATAGAGTTGATGTAGAAACTGCCGTTTGACCCCGGCGAGTTTCGAGACAACTCTGAGATAGAGCGGATGTGGAGCTTGCTGTTTGATCCCGGTAAGTTTAGAGAGGGCTAACTCTTTGGCTGAGTTGGCGTGGAGCTCACTGTTTGATTCCAGCGAGTTTGTGGAGACAACTCTGTGGTAGAATTGATATAAAACCCGCCGGTTGATCTCGGCGAGTTTAGAGACAACCCTGAGAGAGAGTTGATATAGGAACTGCAGTTTGATCCCGACGAGTTTGGAGACAACTCTGAGATAGCGTTGGTGCAGAAACCGTCGTTTGACCCCGGTGAGTTTGCAGAGGAAACTTCGTGATGGAGGTGTGTGTTGGACTTGTTGTTTGTTCCCAACAAGCTTAGAGAGGGCTCTATGACAGGGTGGGATGTTGCACCTGTTGTTTGCGCCCAGCAAGCATGTAGAGATAACTATTTAATCGAGTTGGTCTAAAAACTGTTGTTTGACTCCGACGAGTTTAGAGACAACTCTGAGATAGAGCTGATGTAGAGACTGCCGTTTGATCCCGGCGAGTTTGTAAGGAGAGCTATGAGATTGACTTGAGCTTGAACTTGTTGTTTGGCCCCAACGAGTTATGGATGGAGCTCGCGCAGTGAGCGAAGAGTTGAACTCATTGTTCGGAGTCAACGAGTTGTAGACGAAACTCGAGCGAAGCCCGAGGCGTTGAACTCATTGCTTGGAGCTAGTGAGTAGCTTGACGGAGTTGAAGTGGCGTGCCGAACGTTGAACTGGCTGTTTGGAACCAACGAGTTGTTGACTGAGCCTGAACGAAGACCAAGATGTTGAACCAAGGCGTTGAACTCATTGTTTGGAACCAACGAGTTATTGAGCAAAGCGTTGAACTCGTTGTTGGGAGCCAATGAGCTATTTGGTGGAGCTTGAGCGAAAACCAAGACATTGAACTCGTTGTTCGGAGTCAACAAGTTGTTGATGGAGCTCAAGCGAAGAGTTGGACATTGAACTCGTTGTTCGGGGCAAACGAGTGATTGATGGAGTTCAAGCATAGAGCAAGGCGTCGAACTCGTTGTTTGGGGCCAACGAGCTATAGACAGAGCCCATGCGGAGAGCATGGTGTTGAACTCGTTGTTTGGAGCCAATGAGCTATTTGGCGGAGCCTGAGCGATGACCGAGGCGTTGGACTCGTTGTTTGGAGCCAACGAGCTGTTGATGGAGCTCAAACGAAGAGTAGAACATTGAACTCGTTGTTTGGAGCCAACGAGCTAGTTGGTGGAGCTTGAGCGAAGACTAAGTCATTGAACTCGTTGTTTGGAGCCAACAAGTTGTTAATGGAGCTCAAGCGAAAAGTAGAACATTGAACTCGTTGTTTGGGATCAACAAGTTGTAGACAGAGCTCATGTGGAGAGCAAGGCGTTGGACTCATTGCTTGGAGTCAACGAGTTGCTGATGCAGCCTAAGAGGAGATCAGGGCGTTGGACCCGTTGCTCGATGTTGACGAGTGGTTGGCCGGAGGAACTCTAAGTGGTGTGTGGAGCGCCGAACTCATTTTTAGAGCGAATGAGTCGTAGGTATTCTGAATCTTCTTAGTGTGGAAGTGAAGTCACTTGTGTTTGATCAGCGTTGAGGTGATTCCATCATTCTCTTTACTGACAAGTGGTTGCGTACATTGAATGAGGTCCCCCGGGACACCGAGTTTGCCCTCCTTCGTGATACGATGTGCTTGACGGAGTTGGAACTCTCCCGTTTGCACGGCGCTTCAAGCGAGACAGAGTTGGAACTTGCCCAAGTGAAGGTGGTCGGATAAACCTGGAGATTGCTCATCTAAGGAAGGCTTGTCTTGAATATCATCAACGAGAGTTGAGGCGGCCCTATGGAGCTGTTAGCTGGTAGAAGCCCAGCGAGGAGAATTGTTTCTCTTAGGTAGAGCATCTCTCCAGTGAGTATAGCTGGAAGAACAGCATACATGACAATTTGTTGTATAGTGTTCGCAGGACTTTTGGTAGCAATTCCTAGACGTGAAACGTGGAATCATTGTAACTTTGCTATTGTAATGAGACTTGTAGTTTGTGGAATAAGAAGTCTTCCACATGCTGGTGTCTTGTCCTGTGATACATCGTCTTGAGGGTTGGCTAGTCGTATGAGCTACTCTTGGGGAGAGTTGGACTCTGGACTGGCCATTCTGTATTTGTAGACGTCTGTAGTGCCACTGGATCTGGACATGTGAGTTCGAGGTAGTTCTGTGATTTGAAGGATTCCTTTCATATGCTTTATCCTTGCGGTCATGGTTGATGTGCCATCGACGGGTTCTTTGTCGCTAAATAACAGGGCCTCAAGTCTGTTGTGTATAGCTTAAGGAGCTGTCGACGGTGTATGACGGCGTTTAGCATTGCTCCGTCTTGAACCCAGCTAGTTGTAGGGACAACTCTAAAGGAGAGTTGTTTTCCAAACTTGCTGTATGCGTCCTCCGACAGCTTGTGAGAGTCACATCGAATGGAGAGTTGAACTCCAAGTGTTGTTTTTTACAAGTGTTGCTAGAGTAACTCCGATCCATGATTTTGAACCTCTTAATCTGTTGATGAGAAAATTTAACTAGTTGCAGGAACAGATTGAATGGCGAGTTGAACTCTGAACGTGTGTCAGTACAGGTTGCGAGAGTAACTCTGAACCATGAGTATGGATTCCGAACTTGTTAGTTTAAGTATTAACAGGTTGCAGGAGCAGATCGAATGGCAAAGCGCACTCTAAACTTGCTTCTTTGCAAATTGACAGTCTCTTTTGAACCATGTGGATGGACTCCGAACCGGTCGTCGAGGCGCTAACGGATTGCAGGAGCAGATCGAATGGCGAAGTGCACTGTGAACTTGTGTTATTGCAAATTGTTAGTCTCTGTCGAGCCATGGGTATGGACTCCGAATCTGTCTTACGGGAAGACTTGTAACGAGTGTTTGGTGCTGCTTACATGTATAAGTGTGGCACTCAACTCGTTGTATAAGTCTCCAAGGAAGTTCAACTAGTTGCAGGAACAGATCGATCAGTGAGTTGTGTTCTAAACGTGCATGATTGCATGTTGCATACGTCCCAAGTCGTGGTTCGGGTTTCCAAACTTGCGCTGTAGAAAGCTTATAACGAGTGTTTAGCACCACTCTAAGTGTAAGTTGGGTGTTTGGCTCGTTATTTGCTTTGATGAATTAACAGGTTGTAGGAGCAGATCGAATGGCGAAGCGCACTCTGAACTTGTTTCATTGTACATTGCTAGAGTAACTTAGAACCATGGGTGTGAACTCCGAACCCGTCTTGTAGGAGGCTTTTAACAAGTTTTGGTGCCGTTTTTATGTACAAGTTTGGCACTCAACTCATCGTATGCATCCATAGAGTTGTAGAATAGCCTCGCAAAAGTTCGTACTGTATTTGCTGGAAAATAAAACTAAGCGGCTGCTCTATTACCTAGCCGCTATTACAAATTGACAAAATTTTATATTGCTATTGGTATTAAGAGAGGACGTTTAAGATCCCCTCGTTATTAGGAGAGCGCGTTTTCAAACACTCTCGTTGTACTTCATAAGGTGTCCTACTTTCCAAGTCTCTACTGATATCTTCTTGCCCCCTTCAAGCTGATGAACCGTTTAGGCGAATAACTTGGTAGACCTTGCCTGTACTTACCTGTTTTGGAGGGAGCCCCACATCGTTTTGCATAGAGAAAGGAAAATCTTGGGATGCACCAATGCATTTAGGCAAGATTATTTGTTTCCGTTGACTGAGCGGAGTGGCTTCGAGCGAAGAATTCAGGTTTATTACTGTGTCACGATGAGAACTAGCTTGGACCTGGTAAGAGATGGTGTGGCAGGTTTGGAAGTTCTTGGTAGAGATGGTTATGGCAGTGGCTTCAACCTCGTTTACAGTTTTTAAATTATTGTGACTGTTTTCTGGCGATGTAGCATGCTCGTGCTGCTTGTTGGCTTCCTATAGCTTGGCCTATGCCAGCTGTTGTTAGGAACTTCATTTTCATGTGAAATGCGGAGGAAACTGCATGGAATGCCACTAGGCCGAGGCGGCCGAATATAGGGTATGCAGCTTTGACATCGACTACCACAGAGTCCAGTGCTTCCGTTCGAATAGCGGGGGGTTTCTCTGCTGTCACATCCTGTGTGACGACTCCTACTTGAACAGGGACACCGAAGAATCCGTGGAGCGTATGACCAGCTCGCTTGAGTCGGTCTTGGGAGAGCTTGAGAGCCTCGAATGTGGCAATGAAGAGGATGTTTACTGAGCTGCCATTGTCCACCAGGATGCGGTGTACCTCATGATTTAGCATGCAGAGGTTTATGACCAATGCGTCGCAATAAGGTGCTCGGACGCCTTCTAAGTTCTTGTTGGAGAAAGATATGGGGACTCAGGTGCATTTGGCAGGCAGAATGTAATCTATGGAGTTAACTTTCTTGACGAAAGCTTTGCGGGAGGAGTTAGAATCTCCCCCCATCGGGTCTCCATGAATGGATTGAAGGACGGCCATCTGTTCAGAGTCTTGCGACTCGGATGGCCTCTACTGGCGATTATTAGCCCCCCGGGACGGAGGGTTTTCGGCGTCGTTGTCTTTCTGGACGAAGTGAACTTACACTGTTTTTTCTGAAAATCCCTGAGTCCTTTCTCGCTTGTACTTTTCCGTTTGTTCCCGGAAGACGAGTCATTCTTGCCTTGAGGATAGAGAGCTTCCTCGACCCTGATATACTTGTCACTCCTTTCCAGGAGTGCAGTGAAACTTTTGGGTGGCTTTTTGGCGAGGGAGGCTTTCAGGTCTTTGTTAGTAACGTTGTGGCAAAAAGCTGTAATTGCAACTGAAGTGTTCAAGGTGGAAATTGACCTTGCTTCAATTGTAAAACGTTTGACGAAGTCCTTTAGCAGTTCTCCATGTTTTTGCTTCAGCTCTAGCAGGGAAACGCTGGTCTTTTCAGCTCTCCAGCTAGTAACGAAGTGTGCAATGAAGAGTTCTTCGATATGATCAAAGGAAAATATGGATTTGGGTGTCAGACGTGGATACCATTCCCCAGTGTAGTCAAGGGCATAATGCGCAACGCAATTTTACTACTCCGTACACAGCCTGAGGCGCAAAGCGCAATTTGAGGCGTAAGCCTCACTTAACCAAGGCACACTATTACTTTTTGGGGTTTTTAAAATTTATAAATAAGATTATATAAACAAGATCACATCATAGCAACAAAATTTATCATCACATTTTTGTAAAACTACAATATGTTTCTCTGTAATGTATAACTACAATGTGTTTCTTGCCCCAAAGAAAAAGTGATACAATTTGTTCCTCTGTAAAACTACAATAATATCATGTTAACCTTCAATTCAGAGTTTCATGCAGAAATTATCATACAGTATTACAGTAATACAATAATGAAGATACTTACCATACAACATACAATATTACAGTATTATAGTTTTGAGCATACAATAAAACTACAACAGTATCAAATTAAATATTATAGTAATGAGCCTACAGTATTACAATATTACAGTCTTATAGTAAATGGTAATGTATTTTTAACTATTACAACAATAACATAAAGTTAGCCGTGTCATACTCTACAGTGAGATAAGATGCAGTTGTTTGAATAAGGTATGGTTTCGTGATTATAGTAAATTATGGAATGAACTAGGTTCACAATTTTGTTTCAAAGTAACTTGCAAAAATATCATAAGCAAAGATAGACGAACACCCAAGAAAGAAACCATAAAAGTGTAAAATCGAAAAGGAAAGAAACCAGAATAGGAGTGGAAAGTCTGGAGACTGAGGAGTAGGAGTGTCGTTGGCACAGCTGATATGCTTCCGATGTAGCCGCTGATCTGCTGTATGCTGTCATGTTGCCGCCGAGCTACTTCATTGTCGCCGCCGATGCTGTTGAGAGGGGGCATGAAAAGGAGTGCAGATTGAGGAGTTAGTGAGGTGGGGATTGAGGTTAGAGTTTGGTATTGGGGATGAGAAGGTGAGAGAATTGGTGGAGTTACGAGATTTGAAAAGGGTTGAAAATGGGTCGGATTGTAAAGACGGGTCAGGTTGGGTCTGTTATGTTCAGGCGCGCCTTTTGCTTGAGGCGCAAGCCTCGAGCCTTTGCTAAGGCGCGTCCAGGCGCAAGCCTGAGTGAAGCTTCAAACAAAGGATAGCCTTAACTGAAACTTGGGGCCCAAACTGTTGTTAAGCCTGAGCCCTGAGTCTGAGGCGAGCCTTCAACTACACTGCCATTTCCTTGCTGATCCTTTCAGTGTTGCGGGAAATGTCCGACACATGAGTGCGTCGGTAGCGTTGTAGACAACCATAAGTGTTTTAAAGCTCTTGATGTGGTCCGTCGAGTCTGATTCCCCATTGTAGGATTCGAATCGAGGAGCATTGAAGTTCCTTAGAACGGGTGCACGAGGATGGTTTTGCTGAAAGGAGGTTGATTTGGGCGGTAGGCCCCGTTGGACCAGTTTCTCTCATTCTTCATCTGTTCTAGGCGATCTTCTACTTCTTGGATACAGCGAAGGACTTGGTCATCCTTCTTTTGGGATCCAGTTGAAGCATTGTGGACTGAGATGCGGTTGTACTGAGGATGCTGTTCAGGACGGTTTTGTCGGGAGCCCCTCGGTGCCTCTCCGTTGGAAGGAGCGTGATTAGGCTGTCGGGGTGACTGTTGAGGAGGAATCTGATCTTCCATAGGAGGAGCTGGTTGACGAAAAGAGATAGTGCGACGGCTGGAGGCCGCCCCTTTACCTTTTAGTCTTGGTGGCATGGCGATAAGTCTTACTTGTGTAGTTTCCCACAGACAGCGCCAATCTGTTGCTGCTTATTTCGGTGTGGGAGCAAACAGATAGTGAGTTAATAATTGATGAAAACTACTAAAAGTCAAACCTGTGACCTTGGCCGTTAAAAGAGGTTAGAGCTCCTGAGATTGAATCTGGATCGTTGATTGACCTCCTGTGATCTGAATTCGACGGTTGTTGATGCGGCCGATAGACCTGCAAAAAGCCTAAAACACCAGGGGGTGGCCCCTGGCGACAAACCTTCCGACGCTCAAGTCAGAACCAAAAAGAGAGAGTAAGAGAGTAAAAACTGGTGAATTGTTGATTACCTAGTGACTGAAGAGGGGGAAGGGTATTTATAGACCTGAGAGACATTCAAGAGATCAAATCGTGTCTGTTGGATCTTTCATGTCTCTCTCCTTCAAGAGATAAGATATCCTTGTTAGGGGATAAAAGATTTGAATCCTAGCTAGCATGGGCTGGGTGTCTCTCCTAGTGTGCCTAGTCTGTCACTTTTTATGGGCTTGGAAGAAGCCCATGTCTCGGAGTGGGCCCTGACCTGTAAAATAGGCCTGTGATGACTAATCTGCCTGTAGATGCTTTGAGATTCGTGCAGGGATCGTACAGCTCTGATCTGCTGCGATTTTTACCATCACCTAATAAAGTATTAGGGTTTGTGATGAACTCTAAAATTATACCCCAAATCCCCAAATCAATTCAACCAAAAACCCTAATCCTCAAATCCAACTCAAAGTCAACCCTAACCCTCTTCTTCTTCATCTTCTCTCTCTCCCGACTGTCTCCTCCGCCCTCTTCACCTTGCCATCGCCTCACCCTCACCTCAAGCCCCATTGCCAACCACCGCTCATCGACGAAGCCCACCACCTCGCGCCACCGCACTCCTCTACCTCCATTCAAGAACCCAACGCCTCCCGCAACCGCCTCATCGCCCCACAGCCGCCAGCATCAACTTCCTCCCAGCCGCCACCACCACCGACGACCCCCCAACGGCCCCCCAACCTCCAGAATCGAAGCACCCCCACCCTGCACTCCTCGCCGCTCACCTCCAAACACCACCCTCAACCCTCACAGTCCTGTCGCCCTCCAGTCTCGCCACCACCGAACGCCGAGCACTGCACCACCATCATGTGGCCTTGCCGCAGAGCCGACCTCCCCTTACTGCCTCCATCGACGGACGCAGCACCCCGATTGTCTTCCCCCTCAGCAACTACACACAATCTACAACCCTGATAAACTTTTTTCACTTTTCAAATATTTGTGCTACTGTTTTATCATATCTATAATATTATTTGATTTATCTATCGCCCACAAATAATTGAGTGTGAGCTTCTACTTTCCAATTAGAGTACAAATTATTATTGCATCTTTTACTTGCTAAGAACCCTTAGGTATATAATTATTGATTGTCAGAACTGAATCGTTAATCGGACTTGTTAAACTTATCTCATATCTTGAAAATCCATCACACCAATTAATAGTTTAATTTCCAACTTAATCTGTCTTACGTGTTGGTCAACTTAATCTTTTAATATTCTTGGAAATTCTCTATTTAGGGTTAAGTTTACATCACTTGGCCTTGCAAACAAGGAGTTAGAATATTGTAAAGACTCAGTGGAGGGAGCAAAAAGGATATGGATCTCCATGCAGTTCTTCTCTTCAATTCAATGAATAAGTTACATGCAATGAAACGACGATCTTGGGTTTCTGACTCATGATTACAGAATGCGGAAAGATTGTTAAAATATAATGTGTAATTTTCTAGTCTTGCTGAAAAGTAGTATGCATGTAAGAATATAAAGAATTCTAAAATCTCTTATGTCTAAGAAGCGCTAGAATAAAAAAGTCCAAAATATTCTGGAGACTTCTGTACATTGTTTTATCAATAAGTGAAGAAGCTCTAGAGAAGTCTAAATGTAGATACTTCAAAACCTCTAAAGAGTTCTATGGTACTGTATAAGTAGAGCGTGATACCCTCTTGTGTAACCAAGCAAACTAAGCAATACAATTGAAAAAGAGTTGTAGTTCATTTCAAATAGTCTCTCCTTACTTCAACATAATCTCATTCCAATTCACTTTAACCTACCATTTTCACCTCTTTGCTCCACATCAGAAGGAACAATAAGCTTCTTATTGTGAAGGAATACTTTAATGGAAATTTGACTAAATAACTTTTTATTACTAGCAGAAACCTATGTCCAATATTCTCTGTGTGATATGAGCACAAAAGCCTGACGCCTTTCACTATCAATATCAAAATCTACAATTTATACTCACCACAAACTCCTCCGAGAACACTTGTCTGCCAGCATGACTTTTTACTTTTCTATCTTAATTGGCTGAAGATTATTCTGGATGAAAAAATATGTATTTGTTGACATTGTTGTTATTTTTCTTGAGGAGAAGAAGGATCATGTACAACAACAACAACAATGCTTTTTCCAACTAGTTGGGGTCGGCTACATGAATCCTAGTTTTCCATTCTGTTCGGTTTCGCACAATATCTTCTGTAAGGTCACAAGCTATCATATCTTTTCTCACCGTTTCCACCCAAGTAAATTTAGGTCTTTCCCTACCCCTAACTCTGCCCTCAATACTTATCAAATCACTCTTTCTAACAAAAACACTACTTAGTCTATGTGTGACATGTCCAAACCACCTGAGGCGATTCTCTTTTAACTTATCTTGGATAAGAGCTACCTTTAGGGAGTATTTGGTTGGAGGGGAGGGGAAGGGAGGGGAGGAGAGGGGAATGGGGGGGGGAGGGTGCAAAACCCCTCCTGAGCCAATTTTGGCTCCCCTCCAATATTGGGGGGATTTGAAGGGAAGAAAAATTAGGTCTAACTTTTTAAAGTAATTGGACTAAATTGTCCTTTTAAATCTAAATCCTAATAAAAAACCTAATCTCTCTCCCGACTGTCTCTCTCCCACTCGCGCTGTCTCTTTCTCCCTCTCCTCGTCGCCTTCTCGTCTTTGTCCATCGTCTCCGCCGTCCGCAGTCGCATTAGGGGAAGATTATTGATGCATGCATGGTTTAATGTATGCTAAAGTTAGATTATTGATGCAGTTCAGTTCTATTTCTTGTTGTGAAGATGTTTGAACTAAATTGCATTGCAAAGTTTTATGATTGTAACTTCTGTTGTTTTGAGGGTATATTTAGTTGTTATTGTAAAGAAAGAAGGCTGCATACTTCATTAATTTGTTGTTTTTTAACGTTAAGGAGTTATGTACGTGACCTCTGTTTGTGTTTGCAATCTTTAGCAATAGTATAATTAGGATGTCTTCATCTCCTTTTCTTTTCTTTTACCTTTTTTCTTCTTCTAATAATTCTCTTATTTTGTTATTCTTATTTTCCCTCTCGTGGTATATGCACTATTTGATTTGCCTAGGCTGGTTATATTACCATTGGACTGCATGCACTATAAGTTGTGTGCTCCATGTAATTTCATATTCCTGCAGAGTACAATGGTTTATTTTTAATTCGAAACAGTGGCTTGTTTGAGTATTTTACCGGTAACAGTTTCTCAGGTATGGCAAGGTCTATTTGAAGGCCGCAAAGAGCTACCTCGAGAAAGGCAGTGACTATGCGAAATAGGAAAGCAAGCGTCTCCATCGCATGCTGCAAAAGGTAGAATCCTTCCCCTAAGAGTTATCTCAATTTAGTGTGGATTTCTTTCCTGATTTTAATAAAATTTTATTCGCAATCGATGCTAATGCTTGTATATTTTCGTCCCTCTGTGTATGTTTGCGTATGAAGCAGCTGAAAATGCTCTAATTTTACAAGTTGCAAGTTCTACTGTAGCAAGTCATAGTATTGAACCGAATAAAAATTCTGCTCTATAGAAGTACTATCAAAACTGGGGTCCAACCATGGAAGTCCAGAATGCAGAATTCCAGTTGTAGGATGTAATGAATTAAGGGCCTCAAGGGTGTTGAAGGTGAGATTCTACCGAGGAACAGCTCTTACTCTTGTAAGACATGTCTTTAACTAAACTCAAATGTAAAAGGGTATAAAAGTAATTTTATTATAAAATCTCTTCCCTCCCCTTCTGAACCAAACAAGAAGATAATTATTTTCCCTCCCCTCACCTCCTTTGAACCAAACAGAATCTTCATTAAAATTCCTCCCCTCCCTTTCCCTCCCCTCCCCTCCCCTCCCCTCCATAAAATACCTCCCCTCCCCTCCTTTGAACCAAACAGAGCCTTTAGCATGCCCCGTATATGCTCGTTTCTAATTCTATCCTTCGTGATTTTACCACACATTCATCTTAGCATCTTCATTTCCTCTGCACTCATTTTTTAGACATGGTGTTTCTTTGTTGCCCACATTGTAACACCCCGCAAAATTGGAAATGACAGTTTTGTCCTTGTGTGTTACGCACGTGTATTTTGTACCGTTACTGGTAATATTTGTAACGTGTTTTCGTTACGTAATGTAATTTCTGACTATTTATGCTT
This sequence comes from Hemerocallis citrina, assembly GCA_017893485.1. Taxonomy (NCBI): domain Eukaryota; kingdom Viridiplantae; phylum Streptophyta; class Magnoliopsida; order Asparagales; family Asphodelaceae; genus Hemerocallis; species Hemerocallis citrina. The sequence continues at coordinate 123,285,541 of CM030361.1, read as the reverse complement.
TTCCCGTATATTTTATCCTATTTAAATCAACTAAAATATTAAATTTCAATCTCTGCATTTTACGTGCTCTTTACGTGTTTTTGATGCACATATCAATTATGTGTTTTCACCGCTACGTGCAATATTTTCTATGCGTTTAAATTATTTATTTTATGTATTCAAATCCATTTTATAAAACGGAAATTCATTTGCTCGCATTTTGATCTAAATACTTTTGTACGTGTAATGCACGTGTTTTCTACGTACGTAATTATTACATCGTGGAATATATAAAATTCAAAGATAATATTTTCTATATTATCTTTAACATTTTTCAGTTGATAAAACCGAATTTCATATTTTTATGTTTTACGTACGAAGTACGTGTTTTTTTTCGATGCGTGTATTTAAGCGCATTTGTTTTCAAAATAAATTTCGGAGTGTGTGTAACACCCCGTAGTTTCAAAATAAGTAGTGGTATATAATGTATATATATGTGTGTGTGTGTGTGTGTATAAATGATATTATATGTAACACCCCGAATTTCGAATAAGACTGAATTCGAGATTTCACAGGATCTTTACTTCACTTCGTACAATTTTATAAAAAATTTAAAACTTTTTAACAACATCAGAGTTCAAATACATCTTTGATTTACACAGCAGAAAAATGAAAGATTACAACATTGAAAACAATAATATAACTTGTACAACTTCATCGATTTCATCATAACATCTTCATAGCAAAGTCCATTACCTGCATATCAACCTGTGGGCACGTCAATTACTTACAACTGACGAAAGTGTTATGTTCGGCTATCCTCTCTATGCCGTACATATAACAATCTCATTACTTTAACAAAATCACAAAAGATTGAATGAATAGATGAAGTGTTAAATTGTGACTACGCTAAATATGTAAGTGTACGCCATGCCTTAATGCCAAAAGCACACATTTTTATACTAGAATGACACTAATGCACACTTGTTTGGATTCTATGCATCCCATACTACATAGATCCGAGGGCAAGCGCCTACGTACTCCACAATAAAGGGCTCGATCCCTCGCCATGATAACTACCCAGTAATAAAACAAGATTTAGATCATTCCAAGAATATGCGTCCCAGCCCGACGGCTATTATAACGGTTCCCTCATCGTGTAAATCATCCCGCAAGTGCCCCCTAACCCCGGTATACGTATATACATTGGAGACGGCAAACTATCCGCCCGACTTCACCAAGTCCCGGATTTAAATATAAAAACTCGTCTCCCACAGAGCAACCTCAGTCCGCCGACTGGGTCTATAGCCACGGAGATCCACCGCCAACTATATAGAGGCAACCCACTTAAGTTTGCCCAAGTTTACTACATCTTTACTTATGTGCCTCATTTATTTAGTTCAAGACATGAATGTGTTATCATTCCTAGAATCAGTTTTACCTCCTACCGGACTTGTTCACAAAATATGAGATCGCCCCATGGCAATATCTCAAAATCATATCTCAAACCTTTCTTTCAATAATGCCGGTAACCGAGGTCTTACAACTCTTAAATCATAATTTTTTATGTACAAGAATTATGGGTATTCACACCCTTTAATAATCATGTCTTAAGCCTAGATAACTTCATCTTTCAACTTATTCATAAAAATGATCATAGTCTCGACACTATTCATGATCTAGTTTATTCACGTTCTTTTTAATCAAACATTACTTTCAAATACACAAATTTTATCACATGAATTGTTATGACAATTCTAAACTATCACAATGTTTCACTTCACAACAATATTTCTCAAACATGATACAAGTGCAAACTCCTTAAAAGATCAATTTATAAAATACTACTTTTCACCACCAAATTTATATTCTCAAATTTTCATTTCTCTTTATATCTCAAAAATATACCAAAAATATTCTTAATACTACTCATTCCCTTTCATATCCATAATCAGGTTTTGAATAAAATTCTCCTTAAAATCATTTTTCTGAATGAAGAAGAAAACAGTCAAAGGAAAGGAAGAAAACAATCAGAAAAAATAAAAAAAGAGTAGGCTGGGTTTCGAACCCACGCCCCTAGGTCAAACCCGATCAACACCCAAACCCGGCCCAGCTAGCCATTTAGTCCCAAGTGGACTTGTGTCATACACACAATCCGAATTACTCTTAAGTTCAGTTTCGGTTTCGGAAATAAATTAAAAGAATTAAAAAAAAATAGATGTGACTATCAAGTTTTGAACCCAAGATCTTTCACAACAGTACTTCATTTTGCAGTGGCTAACCAGCAAGTCTATGTGTATTTTCTGTTTAGAAAAGTACTAATGTTCTTTTGTTCAACTATCCATAAAGTGTTTCTTTTTCCATGAAACTTGTTTATTCAAAAGATCAAAATCTTTCTAAAAAAATTTGAAATAAACTTTTCCTTGATACTAGATCAAAAAAAATAGTAAACAATAAATTTTCAATTCATTAAAACACTATTAGATAATTTCCTTTCTCATTTTTCACATATCTTAGGTTTCTTTTTATAAAAAAACTTAAATTTACAAAAAAGACTAAGGTTCATAATCGATAGGGTTGTTCTCATTTTTATACAAATTACACTTTTATAAAGATACTAGTGTAGTGTATTCACTTGAACAAGAAATACTCTTTCGTGCAATAGTTTATATTTTTCTCAGTTAAGACATACAATGTCAATACTTTACAAAAACACTAACTAAGATTTCTTTCTTTCTTCTTTCCTTAATTATTAAATCATAATGTGGTCACAAATTTCATAAGCACAACAATTGCAACATACTAATATGGTTTATAACAAAAAAAATAGAATTCTTATCTTTAATTAGCATGGTATCATTCTCTTAATCAACAAAACTACCTTCATACACATCATGTTATACTAGCATGAACTTTATAATTTTTCTCATATAATTCTTCTTATATTACTCATTTTAGCATGCATTCCTACATTAGAAAATAATGAAATCACCCACCTTTTGTGAAGCTTGACTAATGAAAGAAAAGAACACCACTTCTAGCTCCAAGGACTTCTAGTTCTTCTCCTCCTAGCATAGGCCTCCAAAATGTAAAAACTCTCTCTCTCTTTCTTTTTCTTTCACTTATTTTCATTTTGTTTTTGTGCAAAAGAGAAGTAGGAATGATGTGCTATTTATAGAATATTGTTAGGGTCTAAAGTGCAAAATTCTCAACATAATAACTCCTTCCTTAATTTTCCTTCAACCCTCCATTTTCTTAACTCCTAAACTCCTAACTCTTCATGTTTCCACCTCTTCAAAAACCTAACCCCCACCACTTCATGACAAAACAAGCCAACTCCCACCCCTTCATCTTACACATGCATGTGTTGTGCACTAGTGCACACACATACACAAAATAAATACAACTCCTATAGTTTAAAAATGTATATTAAAAGTTGTAACATGTCATGTAGTAGTCCATGCACAACTTAAAAATAGAATTTTATTAATGGGCTTGTCCCATGGGCTTTTAATTTAATTAACTAACTTAATTATTCTAGTGGGCTTTCCTTGTAATTTATCTAATGGGCTAGAATCTAACTTAGGTCCATGGGTTAAATAAAAGGCTAAATAAGACTATGCATGTTAAAATTAGTAAATGAGAGTAAGAAAAGAGATGGATAAATTAACACGTGCATCATACGTACAAAAATCGAAAAAATGCATTTTAATCGAAATAGGGGGAAATAAATTTCCGTTTTATAAAATGAATTTGAATACATAAAATAAATAATTTAAACCATAGAAAATATTGCACATAGGGGAGAAAACACATAATCGATACGTGCATCAAAACACGTAAAAGCACGTAAAAATGCAGAGACTGAAATATTATATTTTAGTCGACTGAAATCAATACGGAAAATGCACAAACAGTCGGTAATCAAAATGCGTAGTGAAAACACGTTACAAAATACACATGCATAACACACGAGGGCAAAATTGTAATTTCCGATTTGGCGGGGTGTTACATTATATATGTTCAGGTTGTGAATAATAAAGTGAAGTATGGTAAGTATGTGAAATGAATTGTATAAGGGGCCCACAGGTTTGGAAGCACAGCACATTGAGTGTTCTATTTGTGAGATGGTGACGTGTCACCATGGTAGTAAGTGGCCGGTTATGGGATGTGTAAAGGTGGGGGTTAGGTTCTTGAAGATGGGGAGAGGAAAGGTTGGGAGCTTGGGAGTTAGAGTATTTGGAGAGTTTGAGGGAGGAGTTAAGAAAATGAAGGGGTAGAGAGTTTAAATGAGTTAATTCTAAACCCAAACATTGTCCTATAAATAGCACCCAATTCTCCTTCTCTCTTCACACCAAAAGTAAATTAAACAAGAGAAAGAAAACGAAAGAGAGTAAGAGTGTCCTTGTGCTTGGAGGAGTTCTTGCTTGGGGGAGTTCTTGCTAGGAGGAGAAGGACTTGCTAGGAGCTAGGAGTTGGTTCCATCTTTCTCAATTGTTCACACTTCATAAGAGGTGGGTGGTCTCTATATTTTCTAATTTAGAGGTTGATCATGCTAAAATATGATAGTATTAATATAGATCAATTTGATGTGATTGTGAGTGTTCTCTTACTTCCTAAATGTGGAAGTTGCATGCTAATAATGATAAAATGAGTAGTTTTGATGTGATAAAGTTGAATAACTCCATACTATTGGTTGTAATGTAAATAGCAGTTAAATATGTCGCATTTGGTAAATTAATTAATATCATGTTAGTTAGTAATGAGAAAAAAATTGATTGATTATGTTGACATGAACTAGTATACATGAAGGTAGAAAAATTGATTGTATGAACTAGTGTTGAGACTTTCCTCTTAGGATAAACAAATGAATTTTTGTGAAGAGAAGTTTAATATCTTTGAACTCGTTTGGATGTTATAAAAATTTACAATGCACCATCTTTGATTAAATTGAAGTGATACAAATTCAAGTTTACTGATAGAAAGAAATAATTTGAAAGTTAGAATTATTTTCTAAAATATGAATTATAAATCTTTGAGTTATTGTTAGAGAGTAAACTCAGTTTATATGAACTAATTTCAGTCAAATAAAAGATTAAATCAAAATGGAGAATCGAGTTTTTATGAAATAATGAGATAACAGAGAGTTGGAACAAAAGCTATCGAGGAGACTTAATATTGTTAAGCGCATATGGCCCTGTGGTCTGGCGTTGCGCTGTCTCCTTGTTCGGCTTGGGTTCGAATCCTGTTAGGCCCAAAGTATTTTCTGCTTTGTTTTAAATTAATTCAAGGCCCGAGACTGAGTATATGAGCATTTCGGTGTGGATTCTGAACACCAAGTCCATATGGACTAAGTGGCTTTCGGGTGTGGCCTTAGGTGCTGGTTGTTTGTTCACGGGTTCGAACCCTGAAGCTGTCTTTTATTTTTTCCTTTGAATTTTTTAAAGTGTTTTGTTGAGTTCTAGTGCCTTTAAAAATTTGGAAAAATTATAGTGTTCATATAACATGGTAAAGACTTTATTAAAAATAGTTTCTGAAATTTTCAAGCATGTTTTGAGAAGTTTAAAAGAGAATTTGAGATAGAAAGAGATTGATAACTATAAAATTTTTAAAGAGCATGACATTTTTATTTTTGAAGGAGAATAAAATAATGAGTTGGATGAATTGATTTCCCTTGAAGAAATCACACATTTTATTTTGTTGAAGAAATGCTTGATATAGTGAAGTTATGTTCCTGAGTTTAAATTGCTATTGAGATTAGATCATGAAAAGAATTATTGATTATGAATAAATGAATCATGAATGAGACATTGATTAAGTTGAGAATTGAAGTTGAGAATAAGTGTGAGATATGATGAAGGGTGTGAATACCCATGGTTCATGTACATGAAAAATGATGAATTATAGTTTAGTAAGACCACGGGTACCGGCTTTGTTGAGATAAAATAATTGAGTTATTTTGAGGTATGGCCATGGAGCTATCTCGGTATTTGTGATTAAGACCGGTAGGGGGTAATACTAACTCTAGGAATGACAATGTATTCATATCTTGAACTTAAGAACTAGGCACATAAGGGAAGATGTAGTAAACCTGGGCAAACGTAAGTGGGGCACTCTATATAGTCGGATGGTGGATTCCGGGACTATAGACCCAGTCGGGCGGTGAATTCCGGGACTGTGGTTGCTCCGTGGGAGACGGGCTTTTATTTTTAAATCCGGGATTATGATGATTGATCGGGCAATGGATTCCAAGATCATGAATAGTTGGGCAGATAGTTTATCGTTCTCCAATGTATATACGTATACCGGGGCTAGAGGAGCACTTGCGGGATGATTCGCACGATGAGGGATCTGTTATAACAGTCGGGCGGTGAATTCCGGGACTGGGATCCATATTCGTGGAATGATCTAAACCTTGTCTTATTACTGGGTAGTTTTCATGGCGAGGAATCGAACCCTTTATTGTGGAGTACGTAGGTGCTTGCCCTCGGACCTATGTAGTATGGGATGCATAGAATTCGAACAAGTATGCATTAGTGTAATCCTAATATAAAATATCTGCATTAGGCATTAAGACATGGCATACACTTACATGTTTAGCGTAGTCACATATAACACTTTATTTGCATTCAAGTTTGTGATTTGTTAAAATATTGATATCGTTATACTGTTCCGGCATAAAGAGAATAGCCGTGTATAACATTTCGTCAGTTGTAAGCAACTAACGTGCCCACAGCTTATTATGCAGGAACTGGACTTTTCATGAAGTAAAGATGTTATGATGCTGTTGATTAATTACATTGATAAAGTTGTACAAGTTGTATACTATTTTCATTGTTGTATTTCATTTTCTCTTCCGGTGTGTAAACAAATGTAAAGAACTCTGATGTATCATTGAAAAGTTTAAATTTTCTTGTAAAATTGTATGAAGTGAACTGTAAAGATCTTGTAGAATCTCGAATTCGGTCTTATTTGGAATTCGGGATGTTACACACACTCTGCTCCATACATCATTGATGGTTTAACAGCCGTCCTATAAAAAATTTTGACTTCAAAGATATAAGTAGCACTGTCACATTTACCTGATCCCGAACCCGACCCAAACCTGGCATTGGAGCTGAACCGACCCGATTTATACGGGTTCGGGTCCTAAAATAAGATCCGATGCACTTCCGGGCTGGACCCGGACCCTTTAAAAATACCCTCAAAAATATGAAATCTGAATAATAGGGTTATAGGGATATACATGTAAATAGTAATTGTTGAAGATATATGTGTAAATATAATATTTATTCATGTACTTAAGTTCAAAAAATGTTGAAACCGTAGGGTATCGGGTGCAAAAATACTTAAGTGCAAATATTTATTCCCCGCTACCGGATCCGACGGGTAGATTTTTTTAAGTAAGATCCGGACCCGGACCCGATTCACGTAAGTTCGGGTCCGGGTCCAATTTTTGGACCCATGAGGTACCGGGTCCGGATCCGGGTAGTGGAGGACCCGACCCGATAGGCCCGATAGCAGCTCTAGATATACGTTTGTCACACAAAACACCACTGGCACTTTTCCACTTAAGTCACCCTGCTTGGATCTTATGTATAACGTCTACCCGAAAATTTTGGGATAAAGACTTAGAGTGCGTTTGGTACACTGTTTTGGAAATATTTTGAGAAAATATTTTTCTCAAAACGCGTTTGGTTTACTTTTGAGAACCACATCTTTTCTGAAAAGATGCTTTCAGCTGTTTCGTTACTTTTGGCCGCTTCCCCCCATCTTCCATCCCAATCTGTCGAAAAAAAAAACCCTAACCCCAGCTTCTCCCCTCTCGTCTCTCCCCGGTCATCACCTCTCTCTCCACCCTCTTCGCCACCCTTCCTCTATCGTTGCTTTCCCCCATCCTCTTTCTTCGCTGACCACGTTAGATCTGAAATCTATTAGATCAAATCGCCAGATCTGGAAAACCCTAACGCCCTCTTTCACCCCTTCTCACCCCGCACCCTCATTCGTTGCTCTCTTCGGGCCCCTCCTCACCCCGCACGGAGCTCGATTCATGGTCTGCGAGACCAGATCTGCTTTTGCTAGAAGGTGTCTTCGAAATCGTAGCTCACGAATCCGACGCCGGTCGAGGGAATCCGTCGGAGACAACTTCTTCAGGTTTGGTAAGCAGGAATCCAGGGTATGTTTCATATTTTTGCCCAATTTTTTGATACTGTTATGGTAATTGGTCTATATTTGGACACTTGCTTCATAAAAAATCCCTTTTTTAGGGTTAATTTAACGCACGTAGTGAAGAATTGAGGGTCGGATTTTATTTTTATTTTTTTTTGGGGGGGGGGTTTGCTGTGATTTCGAAATCTTGGGTACTGATCTGTTTATGGAGATTTTGAATACTGATTCGGAGATCTTGAGTGCTGATCTTGAGTACTGATTTGTATATGGATAGTACACATCATCTACAATTTCTCTAGTAACCTCAAATTATAACTGTATACTGTTTATGCTCACCAAAATAATGACTGTTATTTATTACTGATCGTTAAGGGAAAGGAGATTGATATGGACAGTGATTTTGGGCTTTGGTCAGCAAATATTGTGCGTACATTTATTGAGTTGATGGAGGCCGAGGTTGATCGGAATAGTTTGAAAAGTACAAAATTCGATGCGAGACAATGGACTCAATTGATGACTTTATTGAACCAACAATGTAATCGTTCATACACTCTTAGACAAATAAAAGAAAAATATGGACGACTTAAGATGCAGTGGAGAGCCTTTCATGATTTGAAGAATCAAAGCGGTATGGGTTGGGATGAAGAGAATCAGACAGTGACTTGCGATCCCGAAGTTTGGAAGTCATATGTCAAGGTTCTCATCTTAAATATATTTTTTTTATGCTAATGTGGGATTATGATCGTAATATAATTTTTATTTACTTTTATAGTTGTAAACTAACAACACAATAACTTATTAATAGGCACACCCTAAAGCTTCTGAATTTAAATCGAAGGGTTTGCCCAACTATGATGTGTTGACCAAAATTTTTGCTGATTCTACCGCCGAGGGTCTGCTATCTAGGGCTTCATCCCAAAGGGTGTATGACCTCGACGAGGAACATAGGGTCATGTTTGAGTTCGCCCACCCCACTCCCCCCAATGCACCGCATGTAAATTTGGATGATGATGATGATTACGAGCCAATGTTTACGGGGTCGGGGTCTCGTAAGAGACGCTCTAGTGGTGGGTCCAGTGGCCGAGCTACAAAAAGCTCAAGAATGGATGTTGCTGTTTCTGCCAATGCAGAAAAGTCCATTGCTAAGGCTGAATACTATAAGAAGAAGGCCGGCATGGTTGATCGCTCCGCCCCAGACGATCAGTACTCCATTGAGAATGCCATGTTAGTACTGAACGGTTTGGATGGGCTTGATAATGCTATGATTGATTTGGCACTGGAGAACATAACTCATGACCCAAATTGGCGTAAAACCTTTATGGTAATGAAACCGGAGTGGAGAGTAGGGTGGTTAGAGAGACTTTCGAAAAAATAAATGTAATTTATTAAATTCCATAACGTAGAACCTTCATTATGTATTATTTAAATGTATTAGTTTTTTGACATTTTTCTGTACTATTAGTTGGGTGATTATATGCAATGGCAGAATGGTGGGCATTGATAATATATCGGTTTTAATTTCATCTGCACTCGTTTTCCTACATTTGGACTGTTTGTTATCACTACTTATGTTTAAATTCTATGGGTAGCTGTTATGATTAATATGACATCCATTATGGTCGTAGAGTATTTAAAATTAGAAGTATTCTTTATGCAAATGTAATCTAATTGTTACAGTGTACTGCACTACTGCACTTGCCACCATACTGATGGACTCTTCAAGCAATTCGTCGTCAAGTTCTGATGAATCCGATCTTGAGGACTTGTTCTTTCTTCAACAGATGGAACAGTTTTATAATAGTAAAAGTCCCAACTCAACGTCCAAACTATCAGGACGAGAATACCTACAAGAACTCTTAGACGGTCCAGATGCCAAATTCTTTTGGGTGTTTCGCATGAATAAGGACTGTTTTATGGCTTTGTGCCAATTTATAATAAATAACAATTATCTTCGGGAAACGCCCGAGGACATACAAAGAAGGCGTATATCACATTATGAAAGTGTTGCTATTTTTTTGTTCATTGTCGCTCATAGTACTAGGATGAGGCTTGCATGTGGTCGGTTTGATCATTCGTTGGAAACAATTGATAGACATTTCACTGATGTGTTGTTTGGTTTGGTAAGAGCATCAGCAGTTCTTATTAAACACCCAGACCCGGAACATGTACATGATAAGATCAGGGGTTCCCCAGATTTCTATCCATGGTTTAAGGTAATTTGTGCATTTCATGTTTAAAACCGTTTATTCTAATGATTCAAATGTGTTCAATAAAGTAGTAGCTTTCTACCTCAATAATGTAGGGAGCAATTGGTGCTGCGGATGGTACTTTAATACCTGCTACCGTACCCGCCAGTCGACAAAACAGTTGTCGTGGTCGAAAAGGTGACATATGTCAAAATGTGTTGGCAATTTGTGATTTTGACATGAATTTCACTTTTGTTTATGCGGGTTGGGAAGGAAGCGCTAATGACTCCCGCGTAATACATAGTGCAATAACAAAAAATTTGTTGTCAATCCCGCCTGAGGATAAGTACTACTTAGTAGACTGTGGGTATACAAACATGCCAGGGTTTTTAGCTCCCTACCGTGGACAGCCATATCATTTGCAGGATTTCCATGGTCCTAACCATGCACCCACCCAATATAAGCAACTCTTCAACAAACAGCATGCTAGGCTACGAAATGTAATAGAGCGAACCTTTGGTGTATTCAAAAAAAGGTTTGCCATATTCAAGTCTATGCCCAATTACTTCTTCACAAGACAAGTTATGATGGTAACTGCATGTTGTGCAGTCCATAATTTTATACGTAAGTATTCTGCCGATGATTCATTGTTTTCAGACATAGAAGAAGAACAAAATAATCACCTACACAATGAAGATAATGCTTCCACATCTCGGGGGTTGGATATGTCATCTTCTCAGTTGAATCACATGAATAATAAAAGAGATCAAATAGCCATGGCAATGTAGAATGCCAGACATTGATGTAAGCATAAGCATGTACTTGTTCATGGTTACTTTCTGTTCTTGTAATATATGGTTGTAAATTATTTCCTTTCATTTGTAGCCCATCTATTTGATGATCATGTATGTTATTGTATTAAGCAGGCGATATATGATGATGATATTTGTATGCATGCAGGTTGGGGGGCTAGCGTGTGTCACTGAGTTTCTGGAAATGATGGATATGGTATATTCTGATCCAGAATTTATTAAAATTTGTTAGGTTAGAAGACAACAATCTAATGATCTTATATTCTCATTATACTGACTCAATGAATGATGTATTCAACTGTGGGTGATGGATGGGGTGGGTACAAGACATTAGTAGTAGCTGGCATGGCAATTTTAAAAATTGCAGCTCTACACTAATCATGATGATTTGCGTGAACAATTGTTCTATGACAATGTGTTTTGAGGATACGGCCAATTAGGGATGTGATGATGATTTATTCTGATCCTATATAACATTATTTGGGGGAATTTTGTGATTGATTAATAGTATTCAAAACATGGATATGATGATGTTATATTCTGATCCTATATAATTTAATTTGTGATACCTTTCTGATTGATTACTAGAATTCAAAATATGGAAATGATGAAGATATATTCTGATCCTATCTGACACTATTGTTGAGGCTTTTGTGATTGATTACTAGAATGATAAATGTACGGATATGATGATGATATATTCTGATCCTATATAACATCTATTTGTGAGGCTTTCGTAATTGATTACTAGTATTCAAAATATGGATATGACGATATTATATTCTGATCCTGCAGCTATTATTTTGGATAATGACAACCTTGTTGCTTCATTGTTCTGGACCTGCACATGTTATCTTACATTTGGAGTGTCTGACAACTTTCAACATGGTTATCATTGATACTCATATATATGATATAACACCTTTGGAATTCAAATTATGATGGGATATAACACCTTCGGTGAGACCTTTGTGATTGACTACTAGAATTTACCATTATGGATATGATGACGCTATATTCTGATCCTACAGTTCTTATTTGGGATAATGACAACCTTGTTGATGTTGTCCTGAACCTACAGCAGTTGTTTTGTTATATTTGGAGTATTGGCAACTTTCAAAATAAGCATGTTGTTACTAATATAAAAACTGAAAATAAAGTTTCAAAGAATATAACCCAGTTAGGATTATCTCTCATGGTCTGAAAATAACTAGTACAATGGTTTCAAAATAACCATTTTTTTACTAATATATAGTAGGTGATAATCTCCCACCATGGTGGGTATCAATACTGATCACATTATTGTGCTGGTTTGTGTACACAGTATGGAAATTACAACCCAGTTAAACTGCAACCTTCCTCAAAGAAAGAAGTAGTCGCACCAATTTTGAGGTAGACATCAGAATATGTTGGAATTTGATAAGTAAAGCAAACAATGGATATGATGAATTTTGTAATGGATACTACACTTTCAAAATTTGATAGTGATGATGCTTTATTCTGATCCTATAATACTCTTTGGAGTAATTATTGTTGTTTGCCTTAAAAGAAGATAATAATTGGGTTGTAGTTTCCATGCTGTGCACACAAACCAGTAAAATGAGGTGATCAGTATTGATGCCCTAAATGGTAGGAGATTATCACCTCCAATATGTTGGTAACATCATGGTTATTTTGAAGAGAGAGGTGACGAGTATGGGTGACGGGAGAGGAGAAGATGGTGATAGGGTTTTTTTTTCCGACAGTAAAATGGGGATGGAATAAGGGGAAGTGGCCCAAAGGGGAAAACAGCTCAAATCATCTTTTGAGAAAAGATGCCGTTTGGAAAACGTAACCAAACGTATTCTTTGATGAAGGTTTCAGTTTAACTGGCATATATTGTTTGATGAAGGTTTCAGTTTAACTGTGTTGTGCTATTTGATGAAGGTTTCAGTTGAACTGGGTTCTAATTTCCATGCTGTGTACACAAACCAGTACACTGCTGTGATTTTAATTCCATGTTGTTTACACAAATCAGTTTAACTGGGTTGTATTCTACTATTCTTTGAGAAAGGTTTCAGATATGAACTAGGTTGTATTCTTTGATGAAGGTTTGAGTTTAACTGGCTTGTATTCTTTGATGAAGGTCTCAGTTTAACTGGGTTGTACTCTTTGATGAAGGTTTCAGTAGAACTGGGTTCTAATTTCCATGCTGTGTACACAAACCAGTACACTGCTGTGATTTTAATTCCATGTTGTTTACACAAATCAGTTTAACTGCGTTGTATTCTTTGAGAAAGGTTTCAGATATGAACTGGGTTGTATTCTTTGATGAAGGTTTGAGTTTAACTGGCTTGTATTCTTTGATGAAGGTCTCAGTTTAACTGGGTTGTACTCTTTCATGAAGGTTTCAATAGAACTGGGTTCTAATTTCCATGCTGTGTACACAAACCAGTACACTGCTGTGATTTTAATTCCATGTTGTTTACACAAATCAGTTTAACTGGGTTGTATTCTTTGAGAAAGGTTTCAGATATGAACTGGGTTGTATTCTTTGATGAAGGTTTGAGTTTAACTGGCTTGTATTCTTTGATGAAGGTCTCAGTTTAACTGGGTTGTACTCTTTCATGAAGGTTTCAGTAGAACTGGGTTCTAATTTCCATGCTGTGTACACAAACCAGTACACTGCTGTGATTTTAATTCCATGTTGTTTACACAAATCAGTTTAACTGGGTTGTATTCTTTGAGAAAGGTTTCAGATATGAACTGGGTTGTATTCTTTGATGAAGGTTTGAGTTTAACTGGCTTGTATTCTTTGATGAAGGTCTCAGTTTAACTGGGTTGTACTCTTTCATGAAGGTTTCAGTAGAACTGGGTTCTAATTTTCATGATGTGTACACAAACCAGTACACTGCTGTGATTTTAATTCCATGTTGTTTACACAAATCAGTTTAACTGAGTTGTATTCTTTGAGAAAGGTTTCAGTTGAACTGGAACTGTATTATTTGATGAAGGTATCAATTTAACTGGCTTGTATTCTTTGATGAAGGTCTCAGTTTAACTGGGTTGTACTCTTTGATGAAGGTTTCAGTAGAACTGGGTTCTAATTTCCATGCTGTGTATACAAACCAGTATAATTCTGTGATCTAATTTCCATGCTGTTTACACAAATCAGTTTAACTGGGTTTTGATTCTTTGAGAAAGGTTTCAGTTGAACTGGGGTTGTACTCTTTGATGAAGGTTTCAGTTTAACTGGCTTGTATTCTTTGATGAAGGTTGCAGTTTAACTGAATGCTGTATTCTTTGAGGAAGGTTTCAGTTTAACTGGGTTGTAATTTCCATACTGTGTACACAAACCAGTACAATTCTGTGATCAGCATTGATGGCTAACATGGTGAGAGATTATCAGCAACGGATGGCTGCTGGTGTTGGCTTCTGATACTTGTGAAGGATGTGATGGCTGCTGATGGTCTTATGTAATGTGTGCTTCGGGGTACGAAATTTTTTCTGTCACTTTCAATATGTAAAATATTGATAGATTGTACAATTACCATCCTATGATGAGTTCTGATGCTGCTAGTGGCATATGATGGACACTGATGGATTGGAATTTTTTTTTTTATTTTGGGATTTGTAAGAAGTTCAGTTGTAATTTTCACAAAGTAATAGTTCTGATTCTTGTTACTATGTTAGACATTTTGTTGGTTTCTCATGCTTGTAATGCGAAATTGATGGTTGGGCTATCCCAGTTTGTGAAATAAATGTAACCAAACAGAAATTTGTAATGGATATTTTGTACATTTATTGGAAATTTGCATACTCTATCCAATTGCTGTATTACCAGACTCCACCACAATTCAAATAAAATTTTACATGGTCGAAAGACACTAATGGGAAGCTCCCAAGAAGGGGAAAAAAAAAATTTCATAGCGGACAAAACTTCCATGTTGTAGCACGTTGCTTGTTTGTATATTGATAAAAGTTGGGTCTATATCTGCCAAAAAAATTAACAAAAAAATCATAAGAAAACTAATGTGAATTCATTAAATATACACCATAGATAATCTTTTTAAACTCTCTTTTTCAGGAAAACAGCTTTCGAATAACAGTTTTCAGCAAGAAATATAACAGCACAGCTTTTAAACTCTCTTTTCCAGGAAAAAAGCTTTCAGATAACAGTTTTCAGCTAGGAATATAACCGAACAGCTTTTAAACTCACTTTTTCAGGAAAACAGCTTTCAGATAACAGTTTTCAGCAAGAAATATAACCGAACAACTTTTAAACTCACTTTTTCAGGAAAACAGCTTTCAAATAACAGTTTTCAGCTAGGAATATAACAAAACAGCTTTTAAACTCGTTTTTCCAGAAAAACAGCTTTCATATAACAGTTTTCAGCAAGAAATATAACCGAACAGCTTTTAAACTCGCTTTTTCAGGAAAACAGCTTTCAGATAACAGTTTTCAGCAAGAAATATAACCGAACAGCTTTTAAACTCACTTTTTCAGGAAAACAGCTTTCAGATAACAGTTTTCAGCTAGAAATATAACAGCACAGCTTTTAAACTGTTTTTTTCAGAAAAACAGCTTTCAGATAACAGTTTTCAGCAAGAAATATAACCGAACAGCTTTTAAACTCGCTTTTTCAGGAAAACAGCTTTCAGATAACAGTTTTCAGCTAGAAATATAACAGCACAGCTTTTAAACTGTCTTTCTCAGAAAATAGCATTTTACAGTCTAGTTTTAAGAAAACAGCATTCAGGTTTATTTTTTAACTCAAACAGGTTATACAATTTCATTTTCAGAAAACAGTTTTCAGAAAACTATACCAGACAGCTTTTACACTCTCATTTTCAGAAAACAGTTTTCACAAAACAGTTTTCACAAAATATTTTCACAAAACTATTTTCAAAACAACAAACCAAACGCACCCTTAGTTGTTAATGTATTGTTGTTATTTCTCACTACCTAGAAGCTTGGTTGCAGACTAATATGTTGAACCATATTTTTGCGGAGACTTCTTGAGTCAATCAATCTAGAGTCAAAAATGGTGAGTTCAACGCAATGACCTTGGAGTTCCATCAAAGCACCTCTGATTCATCTAAATCAGTATTTCCCCTTACTAAACTTCATTCGAATCACCACAACTTTCATGTCAAATAAGAAAAAAATTGTATTTGTATTGCTCATAGATTATTATGAAGTTAATGTTGAGAGAGAACGGGAGGAAAAGTGGCACCCTAAAAGCAGGAGGAAAGGTGGAAATTTCCTACTGTGGCATCGTAAAAATTTCTATCCCCTCCTCCGAAATGCATGATCCACAATGCTAAAATTGTTCAACATGTTGTAAAACATAAGTGTAGCGCCCCGAGTTCCATACACTGGAAGCTCGTGACACTTACCCAGAATCTTTACTTCAATGAGTACACAACACAGAAAAAATTACACGAAATTGGAGACTTACATTGCACAAGGAAACTATGTCCTGCACTTGGTTGCTTTCCGCAGCTCGAGTCCCCTGCTCCATGATCAACAATCCTGCATTTAGCAAACTGTGGGCACGTCAGTTGAATACAACTGACGCAACGCGGATGAAAACCACAATCTCCAAAATCCTCAACAATCAATATTTGATGCAGAAGAAAAATGTGAAAGTCAAACCACAAGTGTCGGTGTATGTCATGATCTAGATTCTAATGCACAATTCATATGCACATCATGCTCTTAATCTAATGCAAACTTGATTTGGAAACGTATGCATCCCATACTACATACTCCCCAAATCGAGTTCGTATTCTCCGGATAATAGGGTTCAATCCCTCGCCATGCATCATACTCTTGTACTTCTTCCTGTTCCTGACATTTATTTAGTAACTGGTAGAGCTGCAGTAAATACGGTATATTCCGTCTACTGCATCAGATTGGTGGTCTTTCTCCACTCCCGAAAGTCGGTGATCACCCCGATCTATCGGAATCGGTGGTCTCTCTCCACTCCCGACAGGCTGGTGATCATCAGCTCTGCCGGAATCATGGTCCTTCTCCACACCCGGACTCTACCATAAGTTATCCGAACATAGGGCGAATCGGCAGGCCTTTCCCTACTCCGCCAGAGACTGAGAGTTACACTCTAGCTCTTTGTTCATATGGATAACTTAGAACATAACGTACTCATAAGTGTCCATTCCCCTAGATTTCGACATCTCTATCACTAAATCTCAGGATTCAACAGTCGAGACCACGTCGCACGTATCCCAGATGAGACAATGCCGCACGTGTCCCCTTGACAGGTGAGTAGTACACGCCCGACTAGTGTTTGTTCTTATCAATCATCTAAATTAATTTCTTAATTCACTAACTAGGTTCAAAGTGAATCCATCCTAGTTGAATCTTAACAAGTCTCATCTTGATTTAGTTTAGGTTCAACTTAGCTTTCAATCATGCTAAGAGTTGACCCACACATGCACCAAACTAGTGCACTCAATGTGCACCACACTTCACAACAAGTACGCATATAAGCATGCATTGGTTATATACATACCCATGCATAACCGTATTTCATCTAACACCGCTTAATTCCTTCATTAATCACCACTTGGTTTCTAGGCAAAAATATCAGTACTCAAGGTCTCATTGTTCACATTTACAATGAAATATCACAATAAAATATCACTATAGTCTTATTTCCAATTATTGACCCAACTTGGCCCTTATCTGGCCCATAGAAAACAATTACACTGCTCTATGCTAACTGCACAAGTTAACCACATTCTTGATTCAACCGTCCTTCCACCTACTAATCTCGAACTTGCATTTTCGTTATTAAGATTAGGTGCTTACTAACTCCTTCAATTTGCTTACTAGCATAACAAGATCAAGTCTATATTTCTAACTTCCTAACTTCTCACTAACAAGACGTTCTAGCATATTTACTTTACTAATTTACTACCAAACTAATCTATTCAACTTACTAACTTACTAACATTACAACTAAACTTACATTATAACTAAGCTTACTAATACAATGTTAGTAGCTTACTAACACAAAACTAATAATTTGCTAACAATGTAAAACTTACTAACAAGATGCTAACTTGCTAATAAAAAGGACTTTAAACATTCAAGCATGAAAATTTAATTAGGCAATTTACTCTACAACATCACAAAATCACATCTTTACACTTATACTATCATTCTTAATACAAAAAACAAATCTTTATTTATTCACTAGTATATTTATGCATATAAAATTCACATAAGTAAACGCTCACTACAATTTCTAGCAAGCATCAATTATTCATTCCATATATGAAGAAAAATAATAATAATAGTAACACAAGAGGTATGAAGAATACCCACTTTGTTTTGTTTGCAAGCTTCAAGTTGCTATCTTCTCCTCCTTGCTCCTTGATTCTTCCTTGACTTCTTGCTCCAATCCAAAAGTAGTAGTAGTAAAGTAGTAAAGTATTAGTAGTAGGAGTAGTAGGAGTTGTAGTAGAAGTTTGTAGTATTAGGTACTAGTAGTTGAAGTAGTAGCAAGTAATAGTAGTAGTTGAAGTAGTAGGTAGTAGTAGTTGTAGCAAGTAGTAGTAAATATATAGAAAAAGAGAGAAGAAAAAGAAAGTTGTTGCTGCTGTTGCTGTCGGCAGTAAAGTGAGAAAAGAGAGAAGAAGAGAAGTGGAGTAGTAAGTAGTAGTAAAAGGTAGTGATTGGAGTAGGTAAATAAATAGAGAAAAGGGAAAAAGAAAGGCTGCAGCTGCTGGCTGTTGCTGTCGGCAGTAAGGAGAAAGAGGGAGAGAGGTGTGGAAGGGTGTAGAATGCTTAGGTGTCCCCCACTTTTGCACATAACCCCTCAAACTTTATTTAATTGCATTTAACCCCTAAATCTTATTGGATTGGGCTTTTAAAAGAAAACATATTAGGCTCTTTTTAAAAAAATTAACAATACTAACATAAAAATAATAGTGTAGTGTATGGAAAAAAAAACAATGCATATGTATATTTATTATAAGAAATTTAGGGGTATTACAATAAGAGGATGTAATATCATCAAAATTGTATGTTTTTCCCATTAAATGATCGCAAATGTTGTATTGCTGAAAAACCGTCTATTTTGCAACCTCGTGATGATTAGGCAAAAAATATTCAAATTTAGTATTTTTCTTCACTCTGTGATTTATGAAATGAAGATCAACTTGAAAGGTGTGGATCGTGAATTTTTGTTGTGGAGAATGGGTTTTAGTGCGCCTTAGAAGGAAATTTCCTTGTAGGACCTTTCGTAAAAATGTTTATATGTATCTTGAAATTATTGATTTCTAGGGGAAATAATTGTTTGTTTAGTTTGAATTTAACTGCAAATATGAAGTTTGCTGTTGCACTGTGAAGCAACCTTAATTTTTAGTTAGTTGCTTAGATATTTTTATCAATTTATAGCATTTACTTTCCATATATACTATCTAAATTATGGTGCATTTGGATACCTCATGTCTTCGGTAAGAATAAATATCATCAACAAACCAATAAAGTTTATGCTGGCTATGTATTGGCTACCTAACATGGGACCATCTTTCACTTACCAAAAAAAGAAAGTGATGCATTAAGTCTATTTTATTTGTAGGATCAAGAGTGTAAATATTAAGGGGCTGACAAAGCATTCCTACCAAGGGAAATTAAACCTGTTTCATAACAGGAAATGCCAGTTTGTGTTTTTTGCTTAAAAGGGTTATTCCTGTTGGTATGCTTTGGAAGTTATAAACAATCACATTACCAAAAAGAAACATCCAGATAGTAATTAGCTCAGTAAATTGTATAATATCATAGTTTATATTTTGTTTTATGCCCTTTAACATATCAAGTACATCAACAAATTCTCTTCTTTTCCAACAACAAAAAAACAGATTATCTTCCTTTAAAAAAGGGAAACAACAGATTCTACCTCAAACATATATAAGTGACCAAATCATTTCTCTGGTTTTAAGTTTCAGTTGTAAATTTTGACACAAGTGTCAAAATTTCAACAGTAAACTATGTCTAAACAAAGTTCTATTATCAAAGATCATAAGCCTCTGTTTACAGAAATGACCAAACATTTGGTTGGATAATCTGAATTTAAACAATAACCAAATTCAAACAATAGAAAAAAGGCAGGTTGCATGAATGAATGATAACTTTCGTAACATTCCACTAACAGTTAGTAAATTGATCATAAAAAATCAACTAATTATTATCTGCATTCTATTCAAAACAATATGTTAAAACATTTCACCCAAAATTTCAGAATACAGTAAACTCCAACACCTACACTCCAAAAGATATTCAAAACGTGCTTGAATCAATTATCATCATTGTGTAGTTAGTTACAGATACCAAATCATATGCACACGTATTTTCTTCATAATACCAAAGATATGCACACAGTTTCTTTAATCCTAGGCTGCTAGCAATTAAGCGCCCCATTTTATCCTCTCAATACAAAATAATTTAATCAATTTCCTCGCTACTTAAAAGTTCTAGACACTATTCATGTAGCTCCATCCCAACTCTCCGGTTATCCAAACTAGCATAATTGGCCTCTCTTAGGAACAAAAAGACATGTATTGCATGTGCTACTCATCTCTATTTGTATTCTAACTATAAGAAACGCCGAACTGGTGTTAATCATTGTGCGTTCATTAAGGAAAATCCTTAGTCTACTACTTTTATTGTTATGCTTTCACACTATACGACTCATGTACAACAGTGCTCACCACAGTCTTGACTCTACTATTGTGAAAGTAGTACAAAAGTTAGCACAACTCATTGACCAAATACATGGGCCTTCGAATCGATAAACACATGAACTGCAAATGCTAAAATTTAGTAGTAATATTTAAAAAGCTCACCACAAACCTCCATGACCCGAAGCTTCAGGGCCTTCGCAAACCGCACCACATCGAACCTGCAATCCAAATCAAAATACGCCACCATTCTCTCCAAACCTCCAAACGTTTTCGGAAGAACGCAATTAACCGCCGCCTATAAATCAATAAACCAGAAAATCGCATCAAATCATATCCCAACCGTCCAATCACTCAAAAGAATCAAGATTCAAAACCAAGAACCTGCAATAAAATCTCGGATTTGGCAGACGGCGATGGTCCGGCGATCTCGACGACGTTGCCGACACGGAGGGGGACGCGGTGGAGCGGAGGGAGGAGGAGAGAAGGACATTCCGTCAAAACCCTAGTTAGGAAATTTTGGGCGGATTCGTCGACATTGATCCAATTTCTAGGGTTTTCCATCTCTTGATTTTAGGATTTTATTTATTTATTTATTTAGGGTTTTGATTTAAGGGTTTTTTTGGGAGCGGGAAGGGATTTTGATTTTTGACGGGGTTTCAGTGCGGTGCAAAATATAGTGGGGACAGTGCGGAGCCGGGTTGAGTGGGTTTGGTTCATTTTCAAACCCGAACCATGAAGGTGATGCCTTAGGGACGTTTCGTACGCGGTAATGTACAAGAAAATCTAGGATTATACTCTTGATTACCTGCTTTGATAAAACATAGGTATAGTTTTGTAAATAATATTAAATTTGAGGCTGTGTTTGTTTTCATATTCTGAGTTGCATATTCTGAATATCTAACTCAGAATACCCGTTTGTTTTGGGCGTATTCTGAGTTCCATATTCAGAATATTGATATCCCTTCAATTCTCGATATCCCCAACTATAGTCACGGGCTCTCTCTCTCATACGACCTCTCTCTCTCTCCTCGCTCCCCAAAACAAACGAGTATTCTGAGTCGTCTTCTACCTTCAGATCTCTTCCATCTCTCTCACGACCTCTCCCTCTCTCCTCGCTCTCCAGGTCTGGCCATCTGGTCGTCCTCCATATTCAGATCTCTTCCATCTCTCTCACGACCTCTCTCCGTCTCCTCGCTCCACAGATCTGGCCATTCGGTCGTCCTCTACCTTCAGATCTCTTCCAAACAGTGTTGATTCCAACCCATCTCTCCTCTCTTCTCACTCAGATGCTCTCTCTCTACTCACCCAGGAGAGCTCGTCGACTCCATTGTCTCCCCCCTCCTTCGAAGATCCCAGATCTGATCTAATTACCCCCCCCCCCCACCCCAAATCAACGAATTCCCGAACGATTCCACTGTGAAATCGAACGGAAAAGTGTGAGTGCGCCGCCGGCGACTTCGCTACCGGACTGGTTTTTGCGGTCGACTTGGTGAGGGGTTGAGGGGTTTGGGTAGCGGGTTAATGGTTTGCACCACCCGTGCTGCCTATCGGAGAAAAGCTAGGGATCGAAGGGCAAGGAGAATCAAAGCACTACGCAAGGTTGAATCCTGTGCTGACAATTTCATCCTTCTCCAAATCCAATCAAAGGTATGAAGACAGCGATTGTACTATTTATTTGGTTGGTTTTCTTTACCAATTTACTGTGCTTTTTAATTGCATTTGGTACCGGAACAGCTTTTGGGATTGAGGTGCACACTGCACACAAACTAGCCGAATTCACTGTTGAGAGTTTTTAGGGTGTAATCGGTTGCTATTTGCAAACTAGGGTTACCCGATCAGCTATTAAACTAATTGAAGGAATTTGGCAATTTTTTTTTTTTTTTTTGGATGTTTGTTCATACTAGATGAGTAATGCGGGTAGGGGAAAGGGGAAGGCAGTGGAGGAAGATTATGGGCTGTGGACTTCTCGTATTACAGCTGATTTTATCAGCCTTATGGAGGGGGCAGTTGACAATGGTTTGTTAAAGAGCACCACATTCGATGGTAAAACCTGGTCTAATTTTGAGCAAATAATGAATTCTACGACTGGGCGTTCATTCTCGGTGAAACAACTGAGGTCGAAATATGGACGACTTAAATCAGAATGGGGGGTGTTTCACAAAATGAGGAAACAGAGTGGTTTCGGTTGGGATGAAGCCAACCAAACCGTTACTTGTGAGGCTCCGGTTTGGAAACAATATATTCAGGTTAATATATATAATCTCAAACTTTGATTTGTTGGTTGTGAATCCTTTTTATTATACTTAATCATTTATCTAATACTTGCATAGTAACAACATATTCTGTGAATAGATGCATCCTGCTGCAGAAAAATACCAAAATAAGGGGTTGCCACATTATGATGCATTGACCAAAATATTCGAGGAATCTGTAGCCCAGGGCAATGTGGCAAGGGCCTCCACACAAGGGGGGTTCGAGGATGTGGAGGCGCGGCGGATGAACTATCAGTTTGGCCACCCCCAACAATCACACGTAAATGTGATTGATGAGTCTGATGATGTCCCAATGGGTACGGGGTCCGGTTCACGCAAAAGAAAATCTACTACATCAAGTGGCCGCGAATCAATGTTGTCCAAGATGTCGGAATATCTTGATGTAGCTAAGCAAGCTCAAGCGGAAAAAAGAGGGAGGTACATGAATAAAAATGAAGTGGAAAGCACTCCCTCAATTAACCCTGTATTCCCCGAACAGGATCAATGCCAAGATATAATTGAATCGATGACAGGGCTTGATCCGATTGTAGCCGTAAAAGCCTCAACCTACCTCTTTCAAAATCCTAACTTTGCTCATGGTTTCCTTCGTATGTCTCGAGAACGGCAGGAGGCGGCGGTCCGTTACTGGGCCACCCTGTAGTAATCCCATTCAGCGTAATGGGTTGAATAAATCATGTTGTAGAACTTTTCTTAACATTATTTCCATATTTGTTTGCGGTTGATTGTAATATGACGGCTTTTAGGATGAACAAATTGCTTACATAATTTAATTTAAATTTGTAATGTTATATTTTAAAAATAATTCCTGGAATAGATCTGCTAGTAGTAGTATACCTTGTTATCTTAATTCAATTGCACAGGCTTGTGGAATCCTGCCATCTCTCAATATGTTGTTTTGTGATTCTGTAAATCTCGTTACATACATTCGTATTATTAATACTGTGTGCACTTGATATTGGAATGCCCCAAACTGATTTCTATCTTCTTCTTTATAGTGAGTCACTACTGGAATTGCATCCTCTGTTATGGATATTTCTTCATCCAGTAGTGACGAGGTCGAAGAGGTGATGACTGCAGTGTTGATAGCTGACTATTTATGTGAAGAACCTGAAGAACCTGACCGTACAAGGTCCACTAATAAAAAGCAAACGGGACGTGAATATCTGGAAAATATGTTAGCGGGTTCCCAGGCCGACTTTCATGATATATTCCGTATGAACCAGGATTGTTTTATGACCTTGTGTGCTTTCCTGCGAGAAAGGAACCTCTGCGAGGAAACAGCGGGGTCTTCAAGCCATAAGCGAGTTACTTTCGAGGAAAGCGTGGCTATTTTCCTGTTTATTGTCGGTCATAGTGCCAGAATGCGACTAGTTCGTACCACGTTTAACCACTCAACCCAAACAATCCAAAAGCACTTTAGTATTGTCCTGAACGGTATGGCAAGAGCAGCCACACTCCTTATCAAACCTCCTGATTATACAACCGTACATCACAGAATCAGGGGATCAGAGGATTTTTACCCGTGGTTTCAGGTAAAGCGCCACCCTGATTGCATCATGTATTATTAAATTGTTTTCCAAGTTTGGATTTGGGATATGTATTATTCGAATTATTAATCTGCAGGGAGCTATTGGTGCTGCTGATGGGACATTAATAAAAGCTACAGTTCCCGCTAGCCGAACCAACGCTTGTCGCTCTCGCAAGGGTATTGTAAGTCAAAATGTATTGGCAGCATGTGATTTTAACATGATGTTCACATTTGTTTACGCGGGATGGGAAGGCAGTGCCAACGACTCCCGTGTAATGCATACTGCATTAGCACAAAAACTGTTGCCAATCCCACCGAACGAGAGGTACTACTTAGTGGATTGTGGTTATACCAATATGCCCGGGTTTTTGGCACCGTACCGTGGTGAGCCATACCATTTACAGGACTATCAAGGGGCCAACCATGCACCAACACATTCTAGACAACTATTTAACAAACAACATGCTAGGTTAAGGAATGTGATTGAGAGAACGTTCGGTGTATTCAAGAAGAGGTTTACCATCTTCGAGAACATGCCAAACTATTATTATACCAGACAAGTTATGATGGTCACAGCCTGTTGTGCACTTCATAATTTTATATGCCTGCACTCACGAAATGATCCATTTTTAGTGGAACTCGGTGGCGAAACAATAGTACATCACCAACACACCGAAGATGCAGCATCCACATCGCAAGATTTGGATTTATCATCTTCCCAATTGAGACATATGAATAGCAAAAGAGATGAAATCGCCCTAGCAATGTGGAATGCTATACAGTAATGTATTTTGAATGTACACATTTTCAGCATATCCATTTCTCGAACTGATTCGTAGCTGGGATGCGAGGCATCGATGTCATTTGGATATGTTTGTATCTTTGCAATATTACTAATATAAATAATCAGCATGCAGATCTTCCTTTAAGCTTTTTATTCTTTTTTTTGAGATGTCGTCTTTACCAAGCACTTCATTGTTGTACAGGTGTTGCACATTATTCTTCCTCGTTGGTTTTGAGTTATGATGAGATGGATTTTGTTTCTGAGGCTGCACACTATGAATCATTTATCGAATGATTTGTAGGAGTGGCTGGTGATGAATTAATCCTAACTGAACTTTATTCTTCCTCGTTGGTTTTGAGTTATGATGAGATGGATTTTGTTTCTGAGGCTGCACACTATGAACCATTTAACGAATGATTTGTAGGAGTGGCTGGTGATGAATTAATCCTAACTGAACTTCATTCTTCCTCGTTGGTTTTGAGTTATGATGAGATGGATTTTGTTTCTGAGGCTGCACACTATGAACCATTTAACGAATGATTTGTAGGAGTGGCTGGTGATGAATTAATCCTAACTGAACTTTATTCTTCCTCGTTGGTTTTGAGTTATGATGAGATGGATTTTGTTTCTGAGGCTGCACACTATGAACCATTTAACGAATGATCTGTAGGAGTGGCTTGTGATGAATTAATCCTAACTGAACTTCATTCTTCCTCGTTGGTTTTGAGTTATGATGAGATGGATTTTGTTTCTGAGGCTGCACACTATGAACCATTTAACGAATGATTTGTAGGAGTGGCTGGTGATGAATTAATCCTAACTGAACTTTATTCTTCCTCGTTGGTTTTGAGTTATGATGAGATGGATTTTGTTTCTGAGGCTGCACACTATGAACCATTTAACGAATGATTTGTAGGAGTGGCTGGTGATGAATTAATCCTAACTGAACTTTATTCTTCCTCGTTGGTTTTGAGTTATGATGAGATGGATTTTGTTTCTGAGGCTGCACACTATGAATCTTATGTTCATATCTGCCCAAAGTTTGAGTTATGCCAGCCTTGATGGACCATATTATACTGCATCCACAACAAGGAGAATGGGTGGCGATGGAGTAAGTTTATTTTACTGTAAAAGTTAACTCCTACAATATTTTAGATTGGTTCTAATTATTGTTCTATGGTAGGTTGTGATGGGAGATAGCAAGGAATTAGTTACTAATAAAGGGATCGCTGCAATCTGGCTACTTTGTGTCACTATAACAGATCAATTGTTATAGTAATCCTGGGCTGTGATGTACCAGGTTTGATATGCTGAGCTTTTATTAGTTTCTGATATATACAAATACTGTTGTATGTTTCTTTGGCTGTTCATGGTTTATGGATACTGATAAATAACTTTGGCTGCTCATGGTTTCAAACTATTGTTTTCTGGAGTCTATTTGAATAGTCTTGGATCCTTGATCATTACAAACATCCCGAGTTTATTCCATGATGGTTAATGTTGGCCATTGTCTATCCTAAGAATATCATGCTTCTATCCTGAGATTAAGTATAAATCCAGGGATGTGATGTACCAGGTCTGATATGCTGAGCTTTGAATTCCTGATATGCACAGATACTGTCTTTTTTTGGGGCTGTTCATGGTTTATGGATACTGATAAATAGCTGTGACTGTTCATGGTTTCAAAGAATTGTTTCTGGAGTCAATTTGAATTGTCTTGAATCCTTGATCATTGGTTAAGATGATGCCCACACTGATCATACTTCAGACCTTAAAAACTAATTGATGCACATTAGTTCTAAAATTCTGGGCTGTGATGTACCAGGGCTGACACCCTGAGCTTTGAATTCCTGATATGCACTGATACTGTCTTTTTTTGGGGCTGTTCATGGTTTATGGATACTGATAAATAGCTGTGACTGTTCATGGTATCAAAGAATTGTTTCTGGAGTCAATTTGAATTGTCTTGAATCCTTGATCATTGGTTAAGATGATGCCCACACTGATCATACTTCAGACCTTAAAAACTAATTGATGCACATTAGTTCTAAAATTCTGGGCTGTGATGTACCAGGTCTGACACCCTGAGCTTTGAATTCCTGATATGCACTCATACTGTCTGTTTCTTTGGCTGTTCATGATTTATGGATACTGAGAAATATCTTTGGCTTGTCATGGTTTCAAACAATTGTTTTCTGGAGTCAACTTGAATTGTCTTGAATCCTTCATCATTGGTTATGATGATGATACCCACACTGATCATACTTCACACCTTAAAAACAATTCATGCACAATATTTCTTAAATCCAGGGCTGTGATGTACCATGTCTGACGTGCTGAGCTTTGAATTCCTGATATGCACTGTTTGTTTTGGTATTCTGAGTTACATCTTCTGAATATCTAACTCAGAATACCCGTTTGTTTTGAGCGTACTCTGAGTTCCATATTCAGAATATTGATATCCCTTCAATTCGATATTCCCAACCATACTCACGGGCTCTCTCTCTCGACCTCTCTCTCTCTCCTCAATCCCCAGATCTGGTTATGCATTCGGTCGTCCTCCCAACCATACAAACATAACGAAGTTGATGTCGTTACAGTCGATGATGATCGGATTTTCAAGAACATTGCTTTGTACTAGTTGGCGTGGCATTGGCAAAAATGCAGCTCTAGTGTGGAGTTTTTATGAATGAGCACTATGAATCTGAGACTGTGACTACTTTTACCAATAAACTCAGGATATTACCAATGATTATCGAATCAAGACAAGTCAAATTGACTCCAGAAACAATTGTTTGGAACCATGATCAGCCAAAGATATTTCTCAGTATCCGTAAACCATGAACAGCCAAAGAAACAGACAGTATGTGTACGTATCAGGAAATCAAAGTTCAGCATATCAGACCTGGTACATCACAGCCCAGGATTTAAGAACTAATGTGCATCAATTGTTTTTAAGGTCTGAAGTATGATCAGTGTGGGTATCATCAGAACCAATTCTCAGAAAAGCAATAATCGAAACAATTTTAAATGCATCTGATTTGTTGAGATGAATTCTACTTGTATTTATATGAATATGCCTTTGTTAACTTGCTGGTAATGCCACTTAGTCAATACTGTTAAGAAGACTTCAAATCCCTGTAAATGAACGAATATGTTTTTCTGGGATTAAGAAGATGTTGTCTACGTAGTCAATGATGAATTCTTCTTAGTCAATGTTCACAATGTGCTTTGTACTAGTGGGCGTGGCATTTTAAAAAATTGCAGCTCTGGTATATCGAGTCGTTTGTATCATTGATTTGATGAATCTGAGACTGCGAGTAGCCCTTATTTTTTCTGCATTATGTTGTTTTCATAGTGTTTGACAAGAGGGGATATCTGTATTCTGAATAGTGGTTAAGCAAATCTGAACTCCGGTTTTCACTTTTCCGTTTCCGTTTATGGTTAATGTAGGAAGTTATTGCCGCACAATTTATTACTCCTCCCCCTTTTTTGGAATTTTAATGCAGCATTTTTCTCAAATGATTTCTTTGTTTATAGATCTACCTGCTCTACAGTTTTCAAATGAAGGAGTTAAGAAGCAACAGCAGCAGCTCCAGACAGCATGCAGCGACTGGAGACAACAAATAATGATTTAACAGTATGCTTGTTTGTAATGATGGCTGACAACAAATTGTACAACTTATTCTCATAATATATGTATCGATCCCATGTCATTAAGAATCTGTTACGTCATTATGTTGAACAATGTAAACAAAATTAATGAAGTAAGCTTGCTTTGGTGAATAAATTGGTTGAGCATTTTCGAATTGGGTCCCGTTCTTATTTTAAATTCCTACTGCTTTTTTGTCTGAATAAATTGCTTGGCTTAGGCCGTAGAAATTATCTTTGATATAGCAAGTGATGAATGCAAATTGATTTCAAAAATCCTGAACAAATATAACCGAACAGCTTTGTAACTCGCTCTTTCAGAAAAACAGCTTTCAGATAACAGTTTTCCTGATGAAATATAACGGAACAGCTTTTAAACTCTTTTTTTCAGGAAAAACAGCTTTTAGGTTTTAGTTTTAAGCTAGAAATATAACAGAACAGCTTTTAAAATAGTTTTTTCAGCAAAACAGCTTTCACATAATAGTTTCAGCAAGAAATATAACAGAACAGCTTTTAAACTCGTTCTTTCAGAAAAACAGCTTTCAGATAACAGTTTTCAGCAAGAAATATAACGGAACAGCTTTTAAACTCTCTTTTTCAGAAAAAACAGCTTTCAGGTAATAGTTTTCAGCTAGAAATATAACAGAACAGCTTTTGAACTCGTTTTTTCATAAAAACAGCTTTTACATAACAGTTTTCAGCAAGAATTTTAACCGAACAGCTTTTAAACTCGCTTTTTCAGAAAAACAGCTTTTAGATAACAGTTTTCAGCTAGAAATATAACAGACCAGCTTTTAAACTCGTTCTTTCAGAAAAACAGCTTTCAGATAACAGTTTTCAGCAAGAAATGTAACGGAACAGCTTTTAAACTCTCTTTTTCAGAAAAAACAGCTTTCAGGTAATAGTTTTCAGCTAGAAATATAACAGAACAGCTTTTGAACTCGTTTTTTCATAAAAACAGCTTTCACATAACAGTTTTCAGCAAGAAATATAACCGAACAGCTTCCAAACTCTCTTTTTCAGAAAAACAGCTTTTAGATAACAGTTTTCAGCTAGAAATATAACAGACCAGCTTTTAAACTCGTTCTTTCAGAAAAACAGCTTTCAGATAACAGTTTTCAGCAAGAAATGTAACGGAACAGCTTTTAAACTCTCTTTTTCAGAAAAAACAGCTTTCAGGTAATAGTTTTCAGCTAGAAATATAACAGAACAGCTTTTGAACTCGTTTTTTCATAAAAACAGCTTTTACATAACAGTTTTCAGCAAGAAATATAACCGAACAGCTTCCAAACTCGCTTTTTCAGAAAAACAGCTTTTAGATAACAGTTTTCAGCTAGAAATATAACAGACCAGCTTTTAAACTCGTTCTTTCAGAAAAACAGCTTTCAGATAACAGTTTTCAGCAAGAAATGTAACGGAACAGCTTTTAAACTCTCTTTTTCAGAAAAAACAGCTTTCAGGTAATAGTTTTCAGCTAGAAATATAACAGAACAGCTTTTGAACTCGTTTTTTCATAAAAACAGCTTTCACATAACAGTTTTCAGCAAGAAATATAACCGAACAACTTCCAAACTCTCTTTTTCAGAAAAACAGCTTTTAGATAACAGTTTTCAGCTAGAAATATAACAGACCAGCTTTTAAACTCGTTCTTTCAGAAAAACAGCTTTCAGATAACAGTTTTCAGCAAGAAATGTAACGGAACAGCTTTTAAACTCTCTTTTTCAGAAAAAACAGCTTTCAGGTAATAGTTTTCAACTAGAAATATAACAGAACAGCTTTTGAACTCGTTTTTTCATAAAAACAGCTTTTACATAACAGTTTTCAGCAAGAAATATAACCGAACAGCTTCCAAACTCTCTTTTTCAGATAAACAGCTTTCAGAATATCAATATTCAGAATATAGGCTAAACAAACAGCTTTTAGACTCATATTCAGAATATCTCTATTCAGAATATCATATTCAGAATATCATATTTAGAATACTCAATTCAAAATATCAAAACAAACGCAAGGCTTTTCAAAATAATTATTTGGGAAAGATAAACATTCCCCCTAGAAAAGGGTGGGATTTGTGAATTACTCCACATAAAAAATGTGTGAAATTATTGCATACCCAAAACACCCTCCAGAAAAAATCGGACCCAACCAAATCCACCCAAATATCACACTCCTCTTCCCATCTTCTTCTTCTCTTTGAAAAAAAACAAACGAAAAAAGGCCTTCTCTTGTTCGTTCTCTCCTAGGGCTGTTCATCGGTGCGAAACCGAACCGAACCGAAAATAACTGAACCGAACCGAAATTTTCGGTTTGGTATATTGAAACCGAAATCCGAACCGAAAATGATAAAATTTGGTTTGAACCGAACCGAATTTTATCGGTTCGGTTCGGTTAATAACCGAACTAACCGAACTTAGGTATAATTTATTTTCAAGAGCATCTCCTTAGTACCTTAGACATGGAAACTGTAGAATCTAGATTAGGTGATATGTGAATGTAGTGTGACCCTAAGAAAATCTATCATTCCCAAATATTTTAATTTAAATTGAATTTGTTTCCTGGACTGACCTTCCTTTCAGACCTTATAGAAATAGTACTTAATTACCTGTATCATGCCATCATTTATCAACCACATTTTCATTGCTAGAAACAATGTGCCTTTAATGGTTTCAAATCTTGGCTGACACCAAGATGCATGGGTTGAGTGAAAAAGGAGAATGTCTACTGATACTCCTGATATATCCAATGTACTGATAAATGGAGGCTATTACCCATGTCCAGTACCCAGTTTTTTAACTGCCCTTGTCAACTTTATTAGATGGAGCCATGCTAGTTCTCTATTATGTCCGTTCCATCATTTTCTGACCTATTAATACTTTCCAGACCGATCTCTTGAAACTTGACTTTTTTTTGTTGTACATATGGAACGCTGATTAAATTCACGACATCTTTTGTGCTTCCTGTCTTTGCATAAAATGGATCAAGTTCTTGAAGATTGTAGAACTTATGGATCAACAAGTAGGTGGCAGCATTATTAGCAAACTCACATTCTAGGGGTATAATTTATTTTAATCCAAAAAAAGTTCGGTTTTTTGTTCGGTTCGGTTTATTTAGAAGCCAGCCAAAAACCGAACCGAACTCTCTAAAAAAACTTCAGTTTGGATCAAAACCGAACCGAAAACCGAAAAACCGAACCAAATTGGTAAATTTCGGTTCGGTTCGGTAATCGATTTTAACCAAAGTATGAACAGCCCTATTCTCTCCTCTCAAAACCCTCAAAATCTACCATCGAGAACCCAACCTCGACAAAGCCATGGACCTCCGCAAAAAGCCCACTTCAATCCTCACTCTCAAGAACCTCATCACCTCCTCCAAAACCCACTCCATTCTCATCCGCGACCTCGAAAAGGAAGTGGGTTTCATCAAGAAATGGAACTTCCTTTCCCTAATCCAGAAACACCCAACTGTGTTTAAAGTCTCAGGTGGGTCCCAATCTCGATCCCCAATCTCCATCAAACTCACCGACAAAGCAGAGAAGATTTCAGATGAGGAGGTTGTTGCTAGAGAGCTAATGGAGCCCATTTTTGTTGAGGGGTTGAGGAAGCTGCTTATGATGTCGATGGACTGTCAGATTCCTATGGAGAAGATTGAGCTGATTGGGGGTGATATGGGTTGGCCGGGGGATTTTATGAGTGGATTGATTCCCAAGTATCCGGATTTTTTTTCGATTAAGTTTGTTGATGGGGTGGAGTATTTGTGTTTGGAGAATTGGGATTCTTCGATTACGGTTACTGTGAGAGAAGCAAGTTGGAGAATTGTTTTACAGCTTACTATACATCTCGTTGTTCTATTTCAATACAGGTTAATGTTGAACTTGCTGAAAATCATAATAAATGATAATAACAAACGTGTTCTAACGTAATTAGTTATCTAATGTGTAATGTGTTGGAATGTTGATAAACTATAGTAGTTTCTGTTTAGAAATTAATGTCAAAGTCGTTTGTTTTTTTACGCTGTTATGGAGAAGCATGTTTCTCACCTTTAGGTCTTCAGGGTTTTCTTTTTCTTGTTTCCATATTTGTCTAATAACTTATGCTAAGCTTTGAATTTAGTACTGATCGTTAATTATAGAGTAGCTTGATTTTCAAGTAGGGCATTTGAGCTATGCAAAGACCGATGTAGGTGAGATGTGGAATTTTATCGGATGGGATCTTATTGTATATATTTAAGTACCTATGTCTCGTGTTAATAAATACATTTCATTTTTCTTTTTTGTTATGTTCTTCATCTAACTGGTTGAAATATATTTGAATCATAGTGTAATTTTTTTTAGTAATCTATTTGTTAATTTACTAAAGTTTTATAAGATATATATCAGTATTGCTTTTGCACATGCATGCATATATATCAATTACTAAATTACATAACTTTTATATTTATTTTTTAAAATAAAGTCAAAAGGTTATTTTCGATAATGTTTATTATAGAGATGGATTGATGGGAATGAATTGTTCTATACCAAACACGGTAAAAATGTATTCAAAGGCATGTAATGTCGTATACCAAACACAGTATTACAACAATCCCGGAAATCTTCATTCCCACCCTCATATTCCTGGGAATCTACCAATTCCTGGGAATTCTCCAATCCGCGTACCAAACGCCCCCTTAGAGTTAGAGCATATGTAGTGGTTGGCTATTTATCCAAATTTTGGAAGGAAAAAAAACAAAAAAAACATGGCAGTCGTTGGCTATATACCCAAAATTTCGAGATAGCGAGATAGTGTCAGCCCAAAATTTCAGGATGTGGTCAGCCCAACTCAAAGTGGGTTCATCCGAGGAAGAGACATCATGGACAGCATAGCGTCAACACACGAGATAGCGTACAGGGGGTTTAAAGGGAAAGTGGACGGGTTCCTAACGAAAATAAATTTCGAAAAAGCATATGACTCGGTTCATTGGGAGTGCATTGATGAAGCACTGGAGTTAAAAGGGTTTGGCCACAAATGGAGGGCCTGGGTGAAAACGTGTGTTCAAGGTGGAAAATCGGCAATTAATGTTAATGGCTGGAATGGAAAAGAAATCAGATGTAGGAGGGGACTGAGGCAGGGAGACCCTCTGTCTCCACTGCTATTTGCCATTATAGCAGATGGATTGGCAGAAATGATAAGCTGGGCTCAACAACAAAATGTCATCAAAGGGGTGTAGATAAAAGGAGTGGCTCAGCCAATGACAATTATCCAGTATACTGATGACACCATCTTATTCGGAATGGCCAAAAAGGAAGAAATTGTAGCGATTAAGGCAGCCTTGGCATGCTTTCAAGGATGGTCGGGGCTGACAGTAAATCTAAACAAGACAAATGTGGTACCAATTAGCGAAAATTTATCCATATCGGTAAACTCTATCACCACAATGATGGGATGTGAGGTGGGAGATTTCCCAACCAAGTATATGGGCACGCCAATAAGGCCGGGGCTGCTGCAAAGAGAGGACTGGAACCCACTCATTGAAAAGATAGCTAAGAAATTGGGAGGTTGGAATAATCGATTTCTGTCACTAGGTGGAAGGATTACATTGCTAAATTCAGTTATTAGTGCGAACCCACTTTATATAATGTCAGTTTACGAGGTTCCAAAGTGGGTCATTAACAAGATAGACAAGCTTAGAAGACGATTCTTGTGGAAGGGAACGGATGAAGGAAACAAAGGATTCCATCTGGTTAAATGGGGAAGGGTGTGTAAGAAAAGAGAATTCGGCGGGCTGGAAATCCTAAATCTTCAAGACATGAACAGAGCGCTTTTAAGCAAGTGGTGGCGGAAGATCAACAATTGGCATCAAGGGTGGTGGTGCCACTCATTCAATCTGTTCCGCAGAAGGAAGAAATACCGTTTTGGAGGGAGATGTGGGCGTAGGAAGGTTTCGCAATTATGGAGAGGAGTGGCTAACCAAGGAGAAATATTTCACACAAATACCAACTGCACTATAGGAAATGGGAAAAATATGAGGTTTTGGAAAGACAAGTGGTGTGGCAATAGGTCCTTCGAAAACCTATTCCCACAGGCAGCAGCGGTAGCAGAGGACAAGGATGCAATGGTGGCAGATGTTTGGAGAAACAGGAAATTAAGGTTTACCATAGTAGCCACGCTGTCACCCGAGAGTACTCGCCAATTCGAAGAGCTAAATAGATTAATTCAAGCAGAAGGAGGAGTCATAAATAATGTGGCAGATGAAAAATGCTGGAATCTCGAGGAGTCTAAGCAGTTTTCTCTGTCATCAATGTACAGATGGCTAAACGATGGGGGGATTAGAAGCAAAGAAGAAATCATAATCTGGGGGACCAAAGCTCCACTTAAAGTGAGAGTGTTTTGTTGGTTAATGTTCAATGATGCAATTATGTCCAAGGTAAACCTAAAGAAAAGAAATAGGTCAATAGACGTCAATTGCGACTATTGCCTGCAGGCAGATGAGAACGTGGAGCACATTTTTTTCATGTGTCATAAGGCTAGAATTACTTGGGAGGTTATCTGTAAGGGGTTTGGATGCAATGAGAGTCCTAAGGAGCCTAGAGATGTGTGGGGGTAGAATAAGGGATAACCTAATTAGGGAAGAGAATAGACAGGCTTGGGACATTTCGGTAGCAGCAACAGTATGGAACGTATGGCTAGATCGGAATGATTTGTGCTTTCGTAATCATTCATGTTCATTCACAATTTCAATGCATAAATCCTTTCTTCTTATCCATGATTGGACAGGTTTTGCTGGGGAAAAGAAGAAGATGAAGGTCAATGTGTAGATCTAGAGGCGGGTATCTTTACTGTTGCGCAGGAGAAAAGATGAAGGTGAAAGTCACCGGGGAGACTTAAAGGCAGTAAACTCGTATTTATGATATCTTGTAATGAATGTAATAGATGGGTGATGTTGTATTAGTTTCAAGTTGATGGTAGGAGGTTGTAATCCGGAGCTTTGGGCTCCCTATGTTGGTTGTATTTTGGTATTGCTATGTTTCATTATTTATTTTTAATGAAGCGATGATGTGGGTCATCTTTTATCAAAAAAAATAAAAAATATACCCAAAATTTGAGTTTTGAATGAATAGTCGTTTGCTATATTTGGAAGAAGATATAGGATTCTGTAAAAAAAATAGCCAACGAAATATGAGTTTTCGTCCGTTCAACGCGACAAAAGATCCCTTTAAAAAAAATTGGCGACAAGCATGGGACGAGGGATGATTCCCCGTCCCGAGTTTTTTATTTTATTTTAAAATCGATGGAATTTCCCGTCGTTTTGAAAAAAAATTCGATTTTTTTTTTTCGTGACACAAGAAATGATATCCCGTCTTGATTTTTTTTAATTAATTTTTTTTTCGTGACACAAGAAATGATATCCCGTCTTTTTGATTATTAAAAAGAAAAAACAACAGACGAGAAATCATACGTCGTTCGTTCAATTTCTAATTTCTAATTTCTAATTTTTGATTTTTTGGGGGGACGAGAAATTATCTATCGTCTGTCAATTTTAAAGTTTGAACACCCAAAATTTGGGTTTGAACGACTGCAACACGAACCCAAAATTTCTATTCTTATATGTTAAATACTCAAAATTTGACATTGAACGACTACAGATGCTCTTAATCCCATTGGTTGTTCGTAGTCTAAGAATATGGATTTTTTCCCCAAATTGTCCCACTTTTTGAAAGTTTTTTCCAAACTGCCATATTTTTTTATAAAATTCCCAAAACGTTCTACTCGCTTTCCGAAAAAGCGAGTTTGGGTCAAATCCCGTCGCTTTTCAGAAAGCGAGTGTGAGGCTTTGGTTTTCAATAGCCTAGACTCGCTTCCTGAAAAAGTGATGAGGTTTAACCCAAACTCGCTTTTTCGGAAAGCGAGTGTCAATTGGGACTTTTTAACCCCCAGGCTCGAAAACCAGATCTTATTTTCTCTTTCACTCTCTTCTTCCTCCTCCGCTTATAACTCTGAAACCCGAACTCGCTTTATCATCTTAATTTCGTCCATTAACACCAAAAATTCGTCGATTAACCCATAAAATCCTCGCATTTCTCATATTGTTTCGATTTTCCACTTCTCTCATCTACATATCTCATTTCGATTAACCCAACAACCCTAAACCCCAATATCCAAGAGTTCGTTCATTTTTGAATTTGGGGATAAAGAGTGCGGATGAAGGAGCTTCTTCGACCTCTTATTTACTACTTTAACGGTATATTTCTCATACTTCTAAAAAATTTAATTTCAATTTTTTTTTTAAGCATTAACATTGTCTGTGTGTTAAATCACCCAAATTTTTGGTTCACTTAATAACATTGTATGCTTGTTTATAAGTATGTTATAAATTTTTTAGTATATATAGGTATCTAGTATATTCCATTTTCAGTATAGGCTAAATTTAAAAAAAGTACACAAAGGTTTGGGCCATTTTTAAAAAAATACACAAATGTTTTTTAATTTAAAAAATGACACAAAGTTTAAATTAAGTCTACTGGGTTAGTTAGGGTTAGGGTTAGGATTAGTTCGGGGGGATTTATTTAAAAACCTGATTAGTTAAATGATGTTTTTTTTAAACAAAATAAAAGATGAATGTGGTTTTTTTAAACAAAATGAAAGATGAAAGTGGTTTTTTTAAACCCTACCCTAACCCTAACCAAAACTTTAACCCTAGTTAACCCAGTGGACTTAATTTAAACTTTGTATCATTTTTAAAATTTAAAAAAAAACCTTTGTGTACTTTTTTTAAACTGGCCCATAACTTCGTGTACTTTTTTAAATTTAGCCTTTGAGTATATGTAGGTATACAGTGTAAAAATTGAATATATATGTAGATATATGTAGGTTATATATTTTTGGTATAGTTAATAACAATTTGTTTAAGTTGTAGTGTACTCTCGATTATTATATATGGTACGCACAATGGGTAATGTGGAGGAAGGATCGAGTAGTAGACCTCCTCGCGACGACGAACCACGTACTTCTTTTGGCCCACTTCTTCGCGGTGGACATGGTCGTGGTCGTGGCCGTGGTGGTACCGTGCGTACTAATGTAAGTGATTAATTATTTTTATTCGATTAGTTTGATTATTATACAATAAAATTTAATATCAATCTATTGATTTAAATGTTATTATTGTGTAGGTCCCAACTAATCCAAATAAGACAAACCCTTCTTCTTCAGCCCCTTCTTTATCGTCTTATATTCCTCATGGAGGTCCCGGTCCCCTCGACCCTACACTCCTTACTCTCCAATCGCATCACCGTTCGAAGGATGTGTGGGAAAGTGAATCTAAGGAGTGTACATTTAGGGGGGTTCATCCACTTCCTATGCATCTACAGATTCACGAGATTCTACATGACTGTGGGTTATATGGTATTGGATTGATGAGCTCCATCAAATGTGATCGGCCTCTTCTCATTGCACTTCTTGAGAGATGGCGGCCTGAAACACATACCTTTTACCTGGTAGTTGGGGAGATGACTGTAACACTGCAGGACGTCTTCGTACTCATCGGTCTTGCAGTTGATGGGCAGGCAGTGACCGGTACAATGGACTTCGAGCCGGTATACCTAGTGGAACAATACCTTGGTGTTGAGGTGGAAACCGGTGCAGTAAATGGAAAATTTATACGTTTGAAGTGGTTGAAGGACACTTTCAAGAATCGATTGAATGAAGATTCCACTGAGGCGGCGGTGGAGTGCTACTGCAGTGCTTACATCCTTACACTATTTGGCGGCATGATGTTCCCAAATTTGACTGGTCATCTGGTCTCCTTGATGTACCTATCATTGATTGCCGATCTGCGTAGGGCTATAAATCGAACCGGACGGGATCGAACAGCCATATGTTCAAGCTCGGAACGAAATTCTACTCAGACGGGCTTATGTCCAGCTCGGTCTAGGTCATACAAAATTTTTATAGTCCGAGCTCGGTTCGATAAAGTATCGGACCGCAATAATATTCAGACAGACTTATGTCCGGCTCAAGCTCAGTAAAGAATCGAACCAAATAATTTGTTCAGGAACGGTTCGTATAACAGTTTGGACGGTCCACGGCCGAACCATTTCTCGATCCGGACTCGAACGGACGACGAACCCTCCTGTTCATTTTACACCTCTAGATCTGCGAACAGTTGGACAGTACAGTTGGAGTAGTTCTGCATTGTTGTTCCTGTACCGGAGTTTGTGTAACTGCAGTCTTGGTTCAGTGCAGATGAATGGACCAATTATCTTACTACAAGTGTGGAGTTGGGAGCGTATTCATGAAGGTCGACCCGTAGTGCGGAGGCAATCACCCAATTGGATCCATCTCCCCGAGGACCAGCACATGTTACCTCCATTCGGTGTTTACTGGTCCGACAATCTTACATGGACGGCCAACCCCAACAGATGTCTTACGTACTTCCGTGATGAATTGGATAGGTTGGCAGATGATTGCGTCGTGTAGCTGCCCTGCACGAAGGCGCGTGTTGCTCGACTACTGCCTATTTGCTTGTATGGCGCGATCTGTGGTTGACGAAAGCACCACTAATCAACTTTGGCACAGTTGAATTCTACTATGTTAATAGAGTGCTACGTCAGTTTGGTCACCTTCAAATGATTCTTGTTGCCGAACCGTTCAATGCCGATATGCATTCTATCACTGGAATGGGTCGACAACCCGGACACAACTGGGCCTTATGCTTTGCTACATATGTTGAGAGATGGAATCAACACTGGTTCGACGAAATTATTGGTGACATTCCTCCGTTTGACCGATCAGTGCATATGACTTACATGGCCTGGTACAAGAGGATGAATAAATGCTATATATCTCTGACAGTGCAGACTCCTGCTGATGTGGTAGTCCCGATTCGTCGACCAGCAGCCGAACCAGTAGATCAATATTCGATGAATTTGCCTATGTTCCAACCGAAGGCATCGGCTCTTCGTACAATTGTATGATTTTGAGTTTTGGTGTATTTTTTAATGTTTTTCTCAAATTTTAGGTTACATATACATTCACTGTATTTAATATTTCAACTTCTCATGTTTTGTAGATAAGCCAGACTTGGACTATGGCTAAAAAATGTGCTGCTGTGTTGAGGAGAAATGTCGTGTCACCAGTGAAGGACTTTGCCCGCTTGATGATGATGTCGTGTTGTACACAAGCGGATGCTGTGGGCGAGGGAGCAACCTTAGATGCCATACTAACTACTCCTGCACATCGAACCAGTGCACGTGGTGTTCGTAGGAAAAAAGTTGTCCATAGACCCCCACCTCGTCCTAGAAACAATTCTGAAGAAAAAGATGAAGAGGCTGAGATACAAGTAAACATTGAGGGGATACAACAACAAGAAGAGGACCCGATTCCAATGTCCAGTGCCACACAGGCCACTCCACAATGTGGTAAAAGGCAAAGGAGACCCCCCGCTTTCTTCACACCCGATCCATGATGTTTTTTATCTATTAATTTTTCAATGTTTTCTAATGTATGTTTCGATGACATAAAATTTTATAAATTTGGAATGTATGAAGTAATGCAAGTTCGTATGAGGTGTGTGAGTGTGTGCATGTTTCATTGTTTCAAAGTTTTGAATGATTGTGTTTTTGTGTTATGTATTATTGTGAATGTTTGAGAATTGGTGAAGTTGTTTGAGAATTGGTGAAGTTGTTTGAGAATGTTGTTGTGTTATGTATGCAGGGCCAACTGTTTGAGAATGTTGTTGTGTTATGTATATAGACCCAAGACTCGCTTTCTGAAACCCAAGACTCGCTTTCTAGGTGAAACCACGAAAGCGAGTGACCACCTCGCTTTCTTGGAAAGCGACTGTGGAGTAGTTAGTTTTCCAGAGATCAGCTTGATCTCTGAAAAACTATCGACTCAACACTCGCTTCCTGAGAAAGCGAGGTGGTTTCATCTAGACTCGCTTTCTCTTGGGTCTGTATACATAACACAATTTTGCTTACAATACTCTTGTATACAACTTCAATTTTGCTTACAATACTCTTCAACCAATTCACCAATTGTCAACAATTCACTTCATAAATTCTCAAACATGCAACAATCACACTCATACATAACAAATGGAAATTAACGCTTTTTCAGAATTACATAGTACAATTACAAACAAAAACACGTTCGAATTTGCCTATGGATTAATACATCGCTGCTTATTATGTCAATGCAACCCACATTTCGAACATTTCATTCCCATACCCCTACTAGACCTATCTCTCACATCCATGTCATTGTGAATTCTCATAGATCTAGGCTGACCTTTCCTTGAACGTCGCAAACTTGCATCAGGTACGAGTCGTGGTCCATCAATAGTAGGCCTGTATCTAGAGTTGGATGAAAGAGGGGAGCCCATGTATGTGCTAATGAAGTAACAAGGTAAAATTTATCAACAAAAGGTTTGTGATCGATTGCACGATATGCATAAGCTGCCAATACATGAGAACATGGAATATGATATAGTTGAAATTTCATACATGTGCATGTTTTAGTACCCAAGTTAATAGTGTGCAAGTTTCCACCCTTCCTTTCTTCACTTACCATGCGTAGACCCGTTTTGACGGCAAAAACTCTAGGTTCATGATGAAACATTGTAACCTCATGTCGGTTTGCTCTCTCACGGTGACTATTGATCAATTCATGTACTCTTCGAGCAAAAATCTTCCCTTCCGATAAAAGCTTATTGGCTTCCTGTCGACGAGTAGAAAAGTAAAAGTTTAGACGATAAAAGATCATCTCCACAATCGCAGTTACCGGTAAACTATGGACACCTTTCAAGACTGAATTAAAGACTTCTGATAGATTCATAGTCATTATGCCGTATCTTCGACCTTCATCTGCATAAAGTGCCAATTTCTCAACCGGTTTCTCTTTCAACCAATTAGCCGCCTCCACATTGATGGTTTCAAGTTTAGCGAGTTTGGTCCTGAACTTCTTGGGTTGGTTTTGACACGCTATAATTTTGGCTTTTTCCCGTAATGTCTTGCTACCAAATTTACTAAAGAAATTTGTAGCGAAATAACGCATACAATAACGATGATATGCATTAGGTTCGTTCCAAGCCCCATTTTGCAAATCCATAGCAGACAAATTCCAGCATGACGATCAGAGATAACACACAACTCAGTACAATCAGTGACAAAATACCGAATGCAACTCATGAACCATGTCCATGAATATATACTTTCTCCATCAACTAATGCAAATACAAAGGGAAATAAGCTATCATTCGCATCCGGGAAAACAACAATTAACAAACAGCCCTTGTACTTACCATACAAATGACTTCCGTCAACACTAATAACAGGTCTGCAAGACTTGAAACCTTCAGTCGAAGGACCAAATGCCCAAAATACTCCCTTGAATGTTTCCTCGCTAGGATTAGACTGATATTTATCACAGTGGACAACGGTTCCTGGATTTGCTGCTTGTATTGCTGATAGAAGAAAAGGCAACTTCGTGTATGCTTTTTCGAAGGTACCGAACAACCTCTCAATTGCCTTTTGTTTTGTAATCCAAGCTTTTTTATATGAAATCTGATAATTATATTGTACTTTTACTATCTCAATAATGGCCCGTGGTGTTAAACCTATCTCAGACTTCACCACACTCATAATCAAATTGCAAATAAGGTTAGAATCAACTTTATAGTGGTCCTGATTCAACGTGGGATTCGTACAAATATGAGGCCCAACTAATTCTTCACCACGAAATTTGTCCCGCTTTTTAGAACAATTGCTCGTACGCAGACCATGTGGCTGAGCATTCAAAATTTGGATTTGCTGAATATATAACTCCAATGCAGACCAAGTACAATTGGGATCAAGTGTCCTAGTAATCATTGACTTCCTAGCATTATCAGTAAATACGGGCACTGTCATAAAATACTGACCATCTCCTTTTCCTGCTGCGTACCAAGCTAAAATTTTCACATTCCATTGATCCCTATCCCAATTAGTAACTTCATAAATTTTCTCAACTATTTCTGCCAAAGTAATGGTACGAGGTGCCAAAGGGGTTTCAGGCTCAACGACACTATAACAACAATCTATCTTTTGATTACGAATTATTTCACCACCAAAGTATAACCAAATAGGAATATCGTAATCCATACCTACGTATATTTATACGAATATACGAGTTAATATTTACCCACAAACAAAACTTATAAAAATGTACAAAATAATAGGTGATATAAATCATACCTTCACAAGTTTATTCGGAAGGATATAGCCGTAGATATTTGGGTAGAAGAGTTGAAGTTGCTATCCTCTTCAAGTTTATCAAAATTCCAAAATATGGATCTTTCGAAAGATGTGTTTAGGATTTTGAGAGTGGAAGGTGACAGGGTTGGGAAAGATTAAGCTAATATATTTAGATTTAGAGGAAATTTTGTGGATAGGAGGTCAATTTTGGGAAGCTAGGGTTTTGGGTTTCGGAGCTAAGGAGAGAGCAAGAAGAGATATAAGCAAGAGTAAGATTGGGGAGGAAGTGAAATCACGAATGGAGATCTGAAACTTAAAAACTCCCAATCGACACTCGCTTTCC
The DNA here is from genome assembly GCA_017893485.1 of Hemerocallis citrina. Lineage (NCBI taxonomy): Eukaryota > Viridiplantae > Streptophyta > Magnoliopsida > Asparagales > Asphodelaceae > Hemerocallis > Hemerocallis citrina. Next base: position 123,241,917 of record CM030361.1, on the reverse strand, counting down.
GAAAAAGCAAGTTTGGGTTAAACCCCATCGCTTTTTCAGAAAGCGGGTCTAGGTTATTGAAAACCAAAGTCTCACACTTGCTTTCTGAAAAAGCGATGGAATTTTACCCAAACTCGTTTTTTCGGAAAGCGACCAGGGCGTTTTGTGAAATTTTTAAAAAAGTAGGGCACTTTGGGAAAAACTTTCAAAAAGTGGGACAGCTTGGAAAAAAATTCAAGGAAATGATCATAGTTGTCACTACATGAAGTGTTAGGGATGACATAGATAATGCCTAATAAAATAATAAAAGATGGATTCAAAGGTGTCAATGTTTGTTAAACACAATGGTGACTTAATAACGATTGGACGTAGACATCTGGGTGTTTGGACGTCGATGGAGAGTCTCTGCTTATCTCAAAGCCCCGCGAAGACCCGATCCTTCTAAATTTAGTTTGATTATATTTTGAATCCAAAGTAACAAATACCATTGTGTCTCATTATTGAAATCATAGTAAAACCATTACACCAACACACATAAAAATTTGCCCATCCAAAATATTACAAGCCATATCCTGGTAAATCGGTCCTAACATGATATATTCCTGAGCTATTAAACTAATTAGTTATCACTGATTTTGAGAATGTATAAGGAGTTAAGGACCATGCATCTCGAGCATTTATTTGATCTATGCACATTATCATCGTCTCAGAAATTACGACTGTTTCCAAGCTGACTTATATACAAGAACAAGGTAAGCAGGGTCCATACTGCTGGATCTAAATAATATTACAAGAATTATGACAAACACACATCAAACCAAGTATCCTACCACCACTCAAATAGTCAAATCCATATAACTAATTAGCATCCGAGAAGAGTAAACACTATGTTTCTCTCAGCTCGATCTCTTTCGGTACTCTCAGTTCATTTAGCTAATCCTATATTCACCAATGGCAAGGACTTTTGTCACTCTCTTCTCATACTACTCTTCTTCCTCCTCTTCTTCGTCCTGTTCTTCTTCTGGCTCTTCCTCATGCTCTTCTTCTTCTTCTTCTTCTTCTTCTTCTTCAGGCAACGCATATCCCGAAACTGAATTGGCTGGTGATGGACGAATCCGGGCTTCATCCACAATCTTTGTGATATCCTGATTACTCTGAAGGGAGAGAGTTGGGGCATTGCGATCCCTCTTGTAATACACAGCCTGTGCAGCTTCTGTTAGCTCTCGTGGCAGGTTTTTCAAGAACCAAGGATGTCTCTTTATCTCTGTCATTGAAATTCTCTGTATTTCCCTAAAGATTAGCATGCAAATAAACTATTTATGTCACTAGTGTGATAAATATCGGTTATTTGGTTTGTTACCCTGGTTGGATTGGAGACAAAAATACGGGAGAGAAGGTGCCTACAGTCCTGAGATATGTGGACGTAGTCAGGCATTTTGTACTGGACGGACATTATCCTCTGCAATCAAAACAAAAGGGATCGATTAAGAGAAATCAATCACGCATAACAATTAGTGCTAAGTTCAGAAAAGGCCGGGAAAAAAAAGGGGGGGGGGGGGGGGGGGGGTTTGTCGGTCTACTTGGATGGTCTTGCGGAAGTTCTTGGGGTCGTCCTGGTCCTCAAAAGGATACGCTCCCACCAGCATCACGTACAGTGTAACTCCGCATGACCATACATCTGCTAGCTATATACAAGTATACGACCAGAACAATTGAAACTATTAGCCTTAGTTGTACAGTTTTGCTTGAGATATGGTATTAGAATTAAAAAAGACTGAAACACGTGAATCTCTACTGTTTTAATAGGAGAGTTAGGGTTTGTAACAAACAAATCATAACTTTTTAATTATATAAACACGTATAATACACGTCCAAACTATATCCAACAAATATAAATGTGCACTGCACGTGTAACCCAAATCAAAATATTCAAATATAGACTATTTTTTTTTATTTGATATATATTCATTTAATTTGATGACTTTACTTTTTTTAGACGTGCATCGCACGTACATTATACTAGTTTTCTGTAATGTCAAGAGCATTCGTTTGCTATATTTGCATAATATGCATATTTTAGCTTTTGGATCATGCAGTTGTTTACTATTTATGCATATTTTGCCCAAATTGTAAAAGTAGATTGATATATATGATAGAGGATATAGCAAAATGCATATTATACAGTTTCGTCTGATATATTTTATATTTTTTTAATCCATTGGACGTCCGATCAAAATAAAGGCATTTTTAAAATTAATAAAACCCCAAAAATATGAAAAGCGCTTGGACGAAACTTCCCTTTAGGATATTTATTAAGTTAATTAATTAATTTAATAATTAATTAGTTAATTATACTTACTATACTAATTAGGTCATTTAATAAATAATTAAGCTTAGTTATATAGTTAACTAATTAAGGGTTAAGTCACTTGAAAGTGACAGCTCCCCATTGGATGAAACTTCAAGTTCCGTAGGAAATTTAGTTTTTTTTCTTTCACTCCGACGAAGCTTTGAGTTTCGTCTGCCAATTTAAATTATTAAAATATTCAATTTAGTAGAAAAATATATTTTAATTTTTTTTTTCAAGATCAAGTTTCGTCCGATTAAATTTTGTTCATCTTTGCTATTTTGTAGCATTTGATGATTGCAAGAAAATCCATTTTGCTATATTTATTTTATGCATTTTGCTAATTTTTATCTTGGACGACCGTGGATGCTCTAATAGGATGATGTCGCGGGTATAGGATCTTAGATACAACTAATACTAAACAAAGATTCATAGAAGAAATTTAAGCAGAAATATAAGTTTGTGAACCGTTTAGTTGAGGATCAGTAATTTGGGCAGCGCTACTAGTGGCAGCATCTCTTGTTCCCATTTTACAGGTAAAACAGTTACTCTTGCATCATATCTTCAATTTTACAGTCTGCACCCTACCCAATCCATTCATATTTTATAACCATTTGAACATAAACTAGACTATAATTTACACGTTCGATGCACGTTTTTATAAACATTTATCTTTTTTAAAAAATTCTAACCTTGTCTGGCATCAAACCTAACATCTTCTTTATATTAGTTATGCATGTGCAGTACACGTGTTTATTGAGTTGCAATGTACATATTTATTGGGTTACGAACTCTCCTATTAAAATAGTAGAAATTTATTTTTAAAAAATAATTCAAACCTTGTCTAGCATCGAACCTAACACCTTCTTTATATTAGTTATGCATGTGCAGTGCACGTATTTATTGGGTTACAATGCACGTATTTATTGGGTTACAAACTCTCCTATTAAAATAGCAGAGATCAGGGCCGGCCCGGGCCTGATGCAAGTGAAACATTTGCATCAGGCCCCCCCAAAAAAAAAAAATTTGTATATGAGGGGGCCCCGTTTTCAGAAAAAAAAATAAAAATGGAAATGTGTATATGCAGAGTACATGTGAAAAAAAATCTAATACATGAGGGGCCCCCGTTTTCGGGGAAAAAAAAAGAAAATGTGTATATGCGAGGTATATGTGAAAAAAATTCTAATACATGGATCGTTTTTTTTTTTGGGTATATGTGGGGCCCCTTTTTAAAAGTTTGCTTCAGGCCCCCAAAATCCTAGGGCCGGCCCCGGCAGAGATAAAAAAAAGATTCAATGGATAAAAAAATCTCTTACCTTGCCATCATACTCTCGCCGAGAAAGCACCTCCGGTGCAATATACGCCGGAGTCCCCACCGTCGACTTCGGCCTCGAATGCAGCACAGACGACTGAAACTTTCTCACTTCAGTCATTACCCTACCAACATAATTACACAAAAACCAACTCTACAATTTACAAAAACCAACCTTCGAATACCCGAAATCACAAACCTTCAGCCTCGGCGCCGGGCTCCCATCCAACAACGTATTCTCCAACTTCAGATCTCGATGACATATTTGCTACAAACATGAAAAAAAAATAATAAAATAAAACATCTAAATAAAGCATAATCAAAGGTCCTTTCTGCTTATTTAATAATTACCAAGAAATGGCAATAGCTGACCCCCGAAATCAGCTGCTGAAAGAAATATCTCGCCTAACATTACAACAAACAAACACACAAAATAAATCCTTAAATTTGCAAATTTCTTTTAAAAAAATAATTTAAAATTTTACAGTTGGACCTCGTCTTCGCTGAATCTACCGGCGTTGCAGATCCGCTCGAAAAGCTCGCCACCGGCAGCGTACTCCATCACAATCGCCAAATGCGTCGGCGTCAACACGACCTTAAATGTTTACAATTCAACCGTTAAGTCACTAAAATTGCAAACTCGTAAAATAAAATTTAAATTATTTATAAAAAAAAAAAAAAAGTTTACCTCTTTGAATCGAATTATGTTGGGATGGCGGAGCGAACGGTGGTTGATGATCTCTCTGGTAACGTTCTCATCAATCTATAAAAAAAAGAGCACGAATCGTAAAGCAAAGATGAAAAGGAGAATGGACTGGTTCAGGTTCAGATGTGATGCTGACCTTGTTGCCGCGCTCGATGTATTTGACGGCGACCAGCTCTTTGGTGTCCTTGTTCCTCATCAACCTCGCAACGCCGAAGTTGCCGGATCCGATCTCTCTCACTAGCTCGTACTTGTCCATGAGATGCACGTGCTTTTTTGGGTTCCTGAACTCGGTTAATATTGTTGAGGTTTGGTACCTGGAGAGTGGAGAGTGAGGGAGTATTTATTAGTGGGGATTTGTTGTAAAAATCTATTATGGCACAGTGAAATTTATTTTTGTTGTATTTTATGTTCAAATATGTATATGTACTAGATTTGCCCGTGGACACGTGCCTACGGTACGTCTTCGGAACGATACAAAACACGAAAAGCCATGTAATCAGTAAATCAATAATTATGTAACTCAAGTTTGAATAGTATGACAATAATTAGTTATAAATAAAAATCTATGTTTCCATTAGTATATGTTGAAAAATAATTATAAATGGGGGTATAAAATCTAACTTCTTAGAACTTTAAATGTGAAAAATAATGAAATTTAATTGTTGAAGAGATATTATTAAAAATTCTGAAAATTTACAAAACCGAAATCTTAAATTCTAAATTTATAAGTAAAAAAATAAATTCTGAAAATTTAAAAAACCGAAATCTTAAAATCTATATTTATAAGTGTTGCCGCTAATTTCGGTGTGGGGGCAAACAGATGAATTTGTGAGTTCGTGGAAAACCTGAATAGCAAACGCCTAACCTGTTCCGCCGGAGCTTGACCGTTGACTCCCGCCGTTCACCTGCAAGGAAGTGCGGGACACCGGGGTTGATCCCGGCGACGCACCCTCCGACGCTCAAGTCAGTAATCCAGAAATGATTATGAAAGAGCGTTTAACTAGAAAAAGATTGATTACCTCTTAATGGAGATGGGTGAGGGGTATTTATAGGCGTCTTAGGGACTGGTTTTAGGAATGTAATCCCCGTGATTAGATAAGGAATATTCCCCGTAATCAGATAAGGCATGTAATCTGATAAGGTATATCCCATATAATCAGTTAAGGAATTTAATCCCTAATCCCCAGTGAAAAGATAGCTGTGAATCATGGCCGTTGATTTAGATCTAATCAGGGACCTTGATTGTATCTTGTCGGATCGGGTTGGTAGCGGGTTGAAACTCGTACCCAGCTGATGTGGATCCGTTTGCGGGTTATTGGATCTGTGAGAAGGAGACCCAGTACCCGCTTCGGACCCATTTGCATGTGAAATTACCGTTTTGCCCCTGAGCTTTAAGATTCGAGTCCGATGTGAACGGTCCCGATTTAATCCTATTTTTTAGCCATATCACGAGCCCCCCACTCCTAAAGACTGAGTGTAATCAGCCTTTGAGGAGTAGTTTAACTGTTCTAATGGCGTACGGGATTTTATCGGTGTTCTTAAGGGAGTTTGGAATCTTGCTCGGGGTGTAACAGTGTTATTATGGGCTTGTAAAATGCCCAAAAATATTCTCAGAATTTTCTGGATTTTTGGTGATTTTTCCAGATTTTTCTGAATTTTTTCTCATTTTTTTGAATTTTTTATTCATTTTCCGAATTAAATAATTAATTATCTAAAATATTAATTAATTATTCTAATTTAATAATTATTTTTTCAGAATTTAAAAATAATTTTTTCTGAATTAATAATTAATTTTAGAATTTTTAATTAATTTTTTCGATTTTTAAATATTTTTTTCGGATTTTTTAAATAAAAAAAACAATTAAATAAATAAATAAATAATTTAAATATTACCTGGACACGTGGCAGATTTCTGGCCGTCCATCATGACCAGATGAGCACGCATCGTGAGGCAGATCGTGATCTGGACACGTGGCGCGTTTCTGGCCGTCCATCATGATCAGATCAGCGCGCATCGTGAGGCAGATCACGATCGGGACACGTGGTGCGTTCCTGAGCGTCGATCGTGTCGCGACACGAATTTTGGAACGATCGGACGGATCGTGTGGCCCGGACTCTTTTTTTCTCCAAATACGAGTTCGGCACTTCGGCGCTTCGGCGAAGTCACCCCGGCTAGTTGAGATGTCGCCACGTGGACCGCCACGTGGCCTTTTTTTTTTTTTTTTTTTTTTTTTTTTTTTTTTTTTTTTAATATTTTTTCTGTTTCTCCGCCGCTTCTTTCTTTGCTGCTTCCGCTGCTTCTTCTTCGGCTCTTCACCGCTCCGCTTCGTCTCCTCCCTTCGGCGCACCTTCAACGACGAGGGGAGCTCGACGTCGGTAGCGGGGAGGAGCTCAGTGGAGAGGAGGCCTCGGAGCTCGCTCGTGGAGAGCTCGGAGCTTGCCTCTCCGAGGGTAGTTCGACGCGGCATTGGGGAGAGCTCGGTGAGCGGCGAGCTCGTTGACGGGGCTGTGGTCGACTTCGGTGAGGGAAACTCGGCTCGGCCTTGTGGATAGCTCGGAGCGCGGCGAACTCGTCGAAGGAGATGGGCGAACACTCTGGGTGGTTCGGACCTCGTCGACGAGAGCTCGTTCGAGGGAGCTCGAAGAAGGAGATGATGGAGCTCGGAAATGGCGGGGGGAGCTCGGCGCGTCGGAGTCGATGGGTTCGGCGTTAGAGGTTGGCGAGCTTGGCGTTGGGCAGCGCTCGTCGTTGTTAGAGGAGCTCGACGGAGGAGGAGCTCGGTGTAGATGCGGAGTTTGGAGCTTCGGTTTGGCCTGGGGCTCGGCAGCGGAGCTCGAAGCTTCGACGGCGGTATTGGAGCTCGGCACGAATAAAGCTCGCGAAGGCGGTGCTCGGAGCTTGTTCGTGGAGTTCGAGCTTGGAGAAGGGTGGTCGACGAGTGGGTTCTTCGGTGACTCGTCGAGAATGGAAGCTGGGTTCGATGAGTTCAGTGAGAGGCGAGGTCGAGCTCCGCGGAGCTTGCAGTCGAAGGGGCTCGACTGTAGGGGGGGCTCGAGGTGACGGAGCTCTGTAATGGCAAACGTGGAGCCCCGGTGAAGTTGGAGGTCGGCAGTGTCTTGGAGCTTCGGAGGTTGACGTGGAGCCCCGGTGAAGTTCGGAGCTTCGGAGGTTGACGTGGAGCCCCGGTGAAGTTCGGAGCTTCGGAGGTTAGCTCGAGCTCGACGAAGGAGGTCGGCAGCTCGGTATCGGGTTGGATGTCGACGAGGTCGGAGGTTGAAGGAGGTGTCGGCGCTGTGGGGAGCTCGACGGCGGTATTGGAGCTCGGCACGAACGAAGCTCGCGAAGGTGGTGCTCGGAGCTTGTTCGTGGGGATTGATGGGTTCGGCTCGGCATGGAGTCGACGCTTCGGAGCTTCGTGGAGAAGACGAAGTCGAGCTCGACGTGGGAGACGATGGAGGTCGGCGACGTGGAGCTCGGTTCGAGAGCTCGAGCTCGGAGGTCGTTGGGCGAACTTTTGACGAAGAGGAGCTCGGTGGAGGAGAGGAGCTGGCGATGGAGGCGTTCGCCGCTGGAGATTGTCGAAGGAGAGGTTGGGTTTTCTTTTGTTTTTGGTTTGTGAAGAAGAGTTGAAGGATTTTGTTTTGGCGGGAGAGTGGGGAAGACCTGGATTGGGGTCCTGGTCGGATCCCCTTGATGGGTCCGAACCCGGCCCATTGTGCCCCTTTTTTTTTTTTTCTTTTTTTTTTTTTCTCTCTCTCTCTCTCTCTCTCTCTCTTTCCTTATTCGGAAAATCCGAGCTCGTCGGATCTGCTTCTTGTTCGGCCAATCCGAGCACGGATTATGAGGAGATTTTTTGCCACTTAGTGGTTCGGTAGTTCGGTAGCTCGGATTTGAGATCCGAGCTACGTGGCTCAATCTGGTCTGTTGATCACGATCGTGGCGCGAATCACGAGACAAGATGCACGAGTTTCGAGAAAACGTTATCTTGTCGTTTTGTGGTGACGTGGCGAGATCTGAGCCGTTCATCACGCTTGAGTGCGAATTTGGAGATGATCTAACGGTGAGATCGCCTCGGGACGATTTTTCTCCAAAAACGAGGGTCGGTACCCCGACACCTCGGATCGGCACCTCGGATCCTTTCTGGGAGCATCTGGTTTGCTCGGCAAATGAGTCTGGTTCGGCAGATCCGAGCACGGATTTTGAGGAGAATTTTTTCCCACTTTGCTGTTCGGTAGGTCGGTAGCTCTTCTGAGAAGAAAGAGGAAGGGGAGGAGAGGCATTTGAGTTCTCTCCTCTGCCTTGTTCTTTCGCACAGTGGAGAAGAGGAGAAGTGCTGGGTACTTTTTGGAGAGGTGAAGAGGAGAAGAGGAAGGGGAGGAGAGGCAACTGGGTTCTCTCCTCTGCCTTGTTCTTCCGCTTGGTGGAGAAGAGGAGAAGAGGAAGGAGAGGCAACTGGGTTCTCTCCCCTGTCTTGTTCTTCCGCTCGGTGGAGAAGAGGAGAAGTGTTGGGGAAGAAGGAGAAGAATGAAGGAGCTAAGAGGGGTAGGGGTCGGACCGTGGGTATCGGATCCGACCCCGACCGTTAGCCTCTTTTCTTTCTTCCTCTTCATCTGCTTGCTTTGTTCGGCGAATCCGAGCCCGGATTTCGAGGTACATTTTTCGCCGCTCCGCAGTTGGGTAGATTGGCAGATCCGAGCTGCACGGCTCAATCTGGACGGTTGATCACGATCGTAGCGCGAATCACGAGACAAGAGGCACGAGTTTCGAGAAAACGTTATCTTGTCGTTTTGTGGTGATGTGGCACGATCTGATCCGTCCATCACGCTTGAGTGCGAATTTGGAGATGATCTAACGGTGAGATCGCCTCGGGACGATTTTTTGCCATATACGAGGGTCGGTACCCCGGTATCTCGGCTCGGCGCATCAGGGCTGTTTGGCCGAGGTGCTGAATTGTCTGTTTTGAATTAAGTGTTCCTTGAAGATTCCGCCCCTTCGTGCTCAGTGGCTTGGCCGTTCGGCTGAGCTGTTCGGTAGCTCGGCTGTTCGGATGGCTCGAGCGTGAGGAGAAGCTCGGTGAGTTGATGAAGGGGATGAGTCGGCATATGGAAGAGGTGATGCTCTGCTTGGCTTTTGGAGATTTTTGAAGAGGAGCTCCACTCCTAGGGGTGGAGAAGAGGTGCTAGGAAGATCCTCGTAAGAGCCATGGGAAGACCCATTCTTTGAAGTGAGCGCAAGGAGCAATTCTAAGAGAGTTTTAGCTCCGATCTCGTCGAGAAGAGCTATTTGAGAGACAAGTTTGAGGAGGAGCTCCAGGAGAAAGTTGTGCTCCGAACCTGTGGAGGAGAGCTCCGCTTTGGAAGTGAGTGGAGTGAAGAGCTTAACTTGTAGAAGAGCCATCTGGAAGAGGAGCTTGAGGAGCAACTCTAGGAGAGAGTTCTAGCTCCGAACTCGTTTGAGAAGAGCTCCGCTTCGGATGCGAGCGGAGTGGGGAGCTCGATTTGTAGAAGAGCCGTCAGGAAGAGGAGCTTGAGGAGCAACTCTAGGAGAGAGTTCTAGCTCCGAACTCGTTTGAGAAGAGCTCCGCTTCGGATGCGAGCGGAGTGGGGAGCTCGATTTGTAGAAGAGCCATCTGGGCGGTTGATCACGATCGTGGCACGAATCACGAGACAAGAGGCACGAGTTTCGAGAAAACGTTATCTTGTCGTTTTGTGGTGACGTACGCGATCTGATCCGTCCATCATGATTGGGTGCGAATTTTGAGATGATCTAACGGCGAAATCGCCTCGGGACGATTTTTTGCCATATACGCGGGTCGGTACCCCGGTACCTCGGCTCGGAGACTCAGTGCTGTTGGCCGAGGCGCTGAGGCATTTTGGAGGAAGTGTTCCTTGAAGATTCTGCCCCTCCGTGCTCAGTGGCTCGGCCGTTCGGCTGAGCTGTTCGGTAGCTCGGCTGTTCGGATGGCTCGAGCGTGAGGAGAAGTTCAGTGAGTTGATGAAGGGGATGGGTCGATGAAGCTCTGCTCCTCGGCTCGGGAGGATGGGTCGGCATACGGGAGAGGTGAGGGGCTCTGAAGTTGTCTCTATTCTGTTTGGTTTTGGAGATTATTGAAGAGGAGCTCCACTCCTAGGAGAAGAGGTGCTGGGAAGACCCATTCCTTGAAGTGAGCGCAAGGAGCAATTCTAAGAGAGTTTTAGCTCCGATCTCGTCGAGAAGAGCTATTTGAGAGACACGTTCGAGGAGGAACTCCTGGAGAAAGTTGTGCTCCGAACCTGTGGAGAAGAGCTCCGCTTTGGAAGTGAGCGGAGTGAAGAGTCTTGACTTTGAGAAGAAAGAGGAAGGGGAGGAGAGGCATTCGGGTTCTCTCCCCTGCCTCGTTCTTTCGCACAGTGAAGAAGAGCAGAAGTGTTGGGTACTTTTGGCGGGAAGGCTGAAGAAGGAGAAGAATGAAGGAGCTAAGAAGGGTATGGGTCGGACCGAGGGTATTGGATCCGACCCTGACCCGTTAGCCTCTTTTTCTTCTTGCTCTTCATCTGCTTAGCTGCTCGGTAGATGCATCTTGTTCGGCAGATCCGAGCATGGATTTTGGGGCACATTTTCCGCCACTTTGCTTCTCGGTAGATGGGTAGCTCAGCTCGGATGGTCGTGGGGGCAGTTCGGAATGGCTATCTTCCTCCGGCCCGTTCAAGGACGAGCCGGTGAAGTAAAGTCGAGCCATAGGACCCCGACCATCGTGAGGTTAGTTTGAGGGATGCAGGAGCAGTTTCGAATGGCGAGCTACTTCTAGTCCGCTTAGGAGCGAACTTGCGAAGTAGAATCGAGCCAAGTGTTGGACTCCGATCCATTCAACGGCTGCAGGAGCAATTTCGAACGGCGATCCACTCCTGGCTCGTCTGAGGACGGGCCGAGGAAGAAGAGTCGAGCCGAGTGCTGGACTCCGAACCATTGTGAGGTTATTCAACGGCTGTGGGAGCAATTTCGAATGGCGAACCACTTCTAACCCGCTTAAGAGCGAGTTGTCCGAAGCAGAATCGAACCAAGTGTTGGACTCCGGAACCATCGTTTAAGTTGTTCAACGGCTGTGGGAGCAATTTCGAATGGCGAACCACTTCTAACCCGCTTAAGAGCGAGTTATTCGAAGCAGAATCGAACCAAGTGTTGGACTCCGGAACCATCGTTTAAGTTGTTCAACGGCTGTGGGAGCAATTTCGAATGGCGAACCACTTCTAACCCGCTTAAGAGCGAGTTATTCGAAGCAGAATCGAACCAAGTGTTGGACTCCGGAGCCATCGTTAGAGTTTAGTGAGTTGCGGGAGGAGCCATGTAGAAGGAGCTGGACTCCGAACCCAGAGAGATAGAGGAGCAAGAGCAATAATTTTCAATGAAAAGATAAGTTTTATTGAAATAAACTAAGTGGCTGCTCCAATAGGGCGAGCCATTATTACATGCTGTGGGCCGAGTTACAAGCATCGGCCTTATTGAAAATCAAAATCCTACTTCTACAATAAGGTGAGGACCTCTTGGGAGGAGCTGAGTCTTGAAGCTCGGCGGGCCTTTCTGTTCGTTTGGAAGAGGTGGTGATTCAGGTGGGGAGCTCGGCCCCCTCTTTTTGGACGAACTGGATCAGGTGCCCCCGCTGTATGAGTTCTTCGATCTCCTCCTTGAGAGCCCGACAATCATCCGTGTCGTGGCCGTGGTCCCTGTGAAAGCGGCACCACTTATCCTTATTCCTCTTCTTGCCAGGTGTATTCATTCTCGGGGGAGCGCGGAGTAGCCCTTCGTTGTCCACCTCCATAAGGACTTCTGATATGTTGGCAATGAGGGGGGTGAACTTCTCAAACCGAGGAGTCGGGCGACGCTGTCCATTGCTGTCCTTCTGGGATTTTTGGGAGCCCTCATCTTCTTCGGTCAGCTTTCGTTTCGTCCCTGAGGCAGACCCTCCGAAGCTTGGAGGGTAGGCGGCCTCTTCGGCCCGAATGTACTTGTCACACCTGAGAAGGAGGTCGGCAAAGTTCTGTGGGGGCTTCTTAGCAAGAGAGGAGCGGAGGCTGGAATTGAAGACGTTGGATTGGAAGGCGGCTGTTGCGACGGATTGGTCGAGGGAGGCTATAGTCCTGGCTTCAGCTGTGAACCTCTTCACATAGTCTCTTAACTTCTCACCTTTCTCTTGCCTAAGCTGGAGGAGTGAAATGCTGGTCTTCTCCGTGCGCCTGCTACTCACGAAGTGGGTGATGAAGAGTGTCTCGAACTGCTCGAAGGAGAATATGGAAGACGGTGCGAGGCGGGAGTACCACTCTCGAGCTGGGCCCTTCAGTGTCGCGGGGAAGGTTTTGCAGAGGAGGGCATCGGAAGCTTGATGGAGGAGCATCAAAGTCTTAAAGCTTTCGATGTGATCGACTGGATCGGTCTCCCCGGTGTAAGTCTCAAATTGGGGAGGTTTGAAGCCGAACGGGACAGGTGCATCCACTATGGTTCGGGAGAAAGGGGGTTGGCTAGGACGTAGGGTCCTCCCCCTAAGCTCCTCTTCTCGGTTTATCCGACCCAGGCACCTTTCTACTTCATGAAGGCGGCGGTACATGGCGTCATCCCTCCGACGGTGATCTGCCGAGCCTCGAGACTCATCTTCATACGAAGGAGAACGAGGGCTGCGGCGATGGTAGCTTCGGGAGCGACGAGGACTTGGGGTACGTCGGAGAGGGCTTCGGACCGGGGGAGGGGATGGAGCCTTGGGTGCGTTGGTGAGAGCTTGTAGAATGGTCGCTTGGAACTGCTGGAACTCGGCACGGGTGATTGGTGCCTCCTCGTTCTTAGGCTGCTGCCGACCCACGGGGGAGCGTGGCCTTCTTCTGCGATGCTCGGGGGATTCCCTTCGCCCCCTACGGTTAGGAGACCTTCTGTAATCCCGGTGACGGGGAGATCGTTCACCCGGACGATAGTGGCGGGAGGTTCCCTCTCGGGCCCGTTTTTCGTCCAGATGGTGACGAAGATCCACGTCCTTCTTCTGCCGACTCTGAGGATTGTGTGATGCCATGGAATCCGTAGAGGCATTGTGTATGGAGATGCGGTCTTGGTGGAGAGGTTGCTTTCCGCGGGAGCCCCCCGCACCAGCATTCTGAGGTCCGGTCGGACCCTCGGGGGGTTGCTGATTCTGAAGGGGCTGATCTTGCTGAAGGGGAGGTCGTTCCTGCTGCAAAACGGGTTGGTCAGGGACTGGCTCCTGCTGATCGGCGGGATTGGGCCCACGGTTGGACCCCCTAGATTTGGCTTTTCTCGGAGGCATGGCTGGAGAAGATCTAGTCGACGGAAAGAGGAGGGGCTGCTATTCGTATGTTTTTCCCACAGACGGCGCCAATCTGTTGCCGCTAATTTCGGTGTGGGGGCAAACAGATGAATTTGTGAGTTCGTGGAAAACCTGAATAGCAAACGCCTAACCTGTTCCGCCGGAGCTTGACCGTTGACTCCCGCCGTTCACCTGCAAGGAAGTGCGAGACACCGGGGTTGATCCCGGCGACGCACCCTCCGACGCTCAAGTCAGTAATCCAGAAATGATTATGAAAGAGCGTTTAACTAGAAAAAGATTGATTACCTCTTAATGGAGATGGGTGAGGGGTATTTATAGGCGTCTTAGGGACTGGTTTTAGGAATGTAATCCCCGTGATTAGATAAGGAATATTCCCCGTAATCAGATAAGGCATGTAATCTGATAAGGTATATCCCATATAATCAGTTAAGGAATTTAATCCCTAATCCCCAGTGAAAAGATAGCTGTGAATCATGGCCGTTGATTTAGATCTAATCAGGGACCTTGATTGTATCTTGTCGGATCGGGTTGGTAGCGGGTTGAAACTCGTACCCAGCTGATGTGGATCCGTTTGCGGGTTATTGGATCTGTGAGAAGGAGACCCAGTACCCGCTTCGGACCCATTTGCATGTGAAATTACCGTTTTGCCCCTGAGCTTTAAGATTCGAGTCCGATGTGAACGGTCCCGATTTAATCCTATTTTTTAGCCATATCAATAAGTAAATAAAGAAAAAATGAGAGAGAGAGATAGAGAGAGAGAAATATGAAAAAGTAAAGAGAGAAGAGAGAAATAGTAATAAAGTAATGAGTTTTAGGGGAAAAATTTGGTTTTGGGGTTTGAAATTTTGGAGGAAAAATGTATTTTGTGAGGTTTGATATGGGCCTTTGATTTTGAAGGGGATTGATTGTGAGCCACTTGCTAGCTTTCTTTGTAATTTATTTAATATAAAGATAATTTATTATATAGATGTTCAAACTATACTAATTTTCATTGGTATAAACTATAGTATAAACTATAAAGGCATTTCAAGAAAATTTATGTAAAGTGGGCGTATATGATAGCGGCCGGTATGTTGGTATAGGTCCAACAGCCGATTAAGAAATGAGAATGGGTGAGGTGGGCCCACACCAAGATGTGACATATAATATTTGACTATTGTGACCATACCCTTCCATTTCAAGGTTTCAAGCACTTTAGCTTGAGAGGAGAATAATTGCCGGAGCAAAATAACAAACACGGTTGATTATTTATCAGTGACAATAATGTACTCACATCATGTGATTGCATTGACTGGATTTCGTCTCATACGTTATACGTTTTCTTTCTATGTTTTTTTTTTTTATTTTTTTTTTAAATTTTTGATGATTCGGATAGAGTCTTGCGATTCTAGCTATACCAAAAAATATATAAATAGTAAGCAGTACAGAAAGAGTTTTACAACCCGTAAAACCAATCATAACATACAAAGATACATCAAAGCAAGACCGAACAAAAAGGCAACCAAATGCCAACTAAGCTAAGAAGACCGTCGAGGTCGAAGAAGATAGCAAGAGGGGACACTAAGTAGAGACACCATCAGCGATGAGCCGAAGTGCACCCTCAAATGACACTACAAACAAAGAGCAAACCGGTGTACCCAGTGCATACAACAACATCCAGGATTCCTGGACTTAGAAGTGGCCTGAGACGGACGGAGATAAATGAAACACCACCAAGCTCCCATCGCACCACCTACTGAAGGAAACGCGCACTCCGACCCCTGGCGTCTACAACTCGCCAAGAAATTGAAGGGGGCTACAACCACGACGCGCCCTAGAAGGCTCAATAATTCAGACTCAATCAGTGGGCGAACCCCCTCCCCCCTCCCCCCCCCCCCCCCCCCCCCCCCCGAACAACCGCCGCAAACAAACCATACAATAAGATAGGCAATAGGACAAGCTCCGCCATGGCCAGAACACGGAACGGAGTTCCGAGCGCGTCCACCGATGAGCAGAAGAAAGAGAATAAACAGAAAGCAAAGCAATAACCACATAACAAACAGAACCATAGACACAAGCTCCATTATATAGACATATAAATACATGGCCCATACAACATCAGCATAAAAAAAAACATCCAGGTTAACAGGCATAGAAACACTATCCATCACAAGACAGGGAAACCCTCTAAAGAGGATAACCTCACCAAAAACAGACCCAAAGCCAAGAGCCAAAACCTGAGGAAAGGGAGCAAGAGGGCACCGGGATATATAATCAGAGCAAGAAGAGAAATAGTCCTCACTGCTCATCAATTACAGCATGCTCAAAACAAAGCCAACAAGACCATTAAGAAGTAGCTTCAAAAAAGAGAGAATGCAGAACATGCACCAGTCTCAACTCTGTGAAAAAAAATCAATGAAAGAACATAAACATTGCAATAAAAAATATTATAGTGCATTAAGATTACGAAGGCAAAGTAAAGAGTTATCTAGTCTACGACTGCAAAGAGACTCTCTCGCTTCGATTTTTAACGTCGAAGACCAGAAGTTAAACAGAAATAACAATTCCTCAATTAATGGAAATATAGACGAAGCGCAATGTCTGAACAACCTTTTATTCCTTTCCGACCACGTGATCCAAATGATAATTTGAACCGAGAGGTACCACGAACTACGGTACTTAAAATTCGAAGGAAGACAAGACCAACATGAGGATAAATTGGAAGGGATAGAAGGACTTTCCCAAGCTAGGCAGCAGATTTTCCACAGTGAGGTAATGAATTCACATCTAAAAAAAAGGTGATCAGCGTCCTCAGACTGATCAGAGAACAGTGAGCAGCTTGTTGTAGAGGTTAAGCCAGGAGGTGATTTTAAGCTTAATAGGGGCACAAGAACTCCAAATGAAATCAGCAAAGGACGAATGGATTCCTTGAAAGTTAAGAAAGTTATAAAAAGATTTAACAGAGAAGATTCCTGTTGAATTCCATCGCCAAGTGAAATCTTCTTTTGGGTGCCAGAAGAAATTATTAAGGGAGGAGAGGAGTTCATTAAGATCGGAGGAAAGGTGAGGAGGAAGAACGTCTGAAAATGGTATTAACCAGTGTCTATGCGAGTTAACCAGGGTGAATGAATCTACTACTGATGCTCCTAGATTAGAGGCTAGACGAAATAGAGATGGGTAAGCGGAGGTGAGTTTGGAGCTACCAATCCAGAGATCAGTCCAGAATTTGGTCTTGGATCCGTCAAAATAGTCATGGAAGATACCGCATTGGAATGCAGCTGCCGCTTTCCAAACCCCTTTCTAGAAAGGGAAAGCGTTGCGATGAATGGTGGTCGAAAATTTCCACCAATGGTGAGAGAAGAAATAGTTGACCTTGATACTTTGGATCCAAGACAAGTGATCAAATTTTAAAAATCTCCATAGCCATTTACCCAACAAGGCAATGTTATGGTTCCTGAGGTTTAAAACCCCAAGACCCCCATCCGCTTTGGAGGTGTAGACTAAAGTCCAGTTGCTAAGGTGAGTACTCGGCTTGAAAATGGAGGATCCAGTCCAAAGAAAGTTACTTCTAATTTGGTCAATCCTCTTGATGATCCAAGAGGGGACATAATAGAACGACATCATACAAAGGGGGATAGATGAGAGGACCGAATTAATAAGGATCAGTCTGCCACCTCATGAAAGGAGTTTTCCAGTCCAAACGTTGAGTCTGGATTCAATTTTATCCATGGGTGACCAATCAGATTTTTTCAGTTTACCCCATCGAAGGGGGATCCCCAAATACGTAATGGGGAAAGAAGCAATAGGACAGTTAAAGAAGTTAGATATCTCGATCTGGCGATTCGGAGAACCTCCCAGCTAAAGGACCGAAGATTTTTGAAAATTGATCGAAAGCCCCGAAGCTAGCTCAAAATAGTAAAGCAGAAGTTTAAGGTTATGAAGGGAATAGCAGTTTGGTTTGGCGAAGATGATAGTGTCATCTGCATATCGCAGATTGAGCACCCCGTCGAATGGTTGGGATTCACCAAGACCTTCAATAACCTGCATTTCCCAAGTATTGCGGAGAAGTTTACTAAAAACATCAGCTACCAGGAAAAATAATAGGGAAGAAAGTGGGTCCCCTTGGCAGAGGCCGCATTTAATTTTAAATTTGTGACCTTCAGAGCCATTGACGAGAATAGAAGAGGTGCCAGAGAAGAGGCTGGATTTAATCCAAGCGATCCATTTGGGACCAAAGCCTCGATGAATAAGCAATTCTAACAAGAAATCCCAGCTGACGTTGTCATATTCTTTTTGGAAGTCGAGTTTAAGCAAGATCCCTTCAGAGTTAGAATTGTGACATGGAGTGATAACCTCTTGCACAGAAGCCACACTATCAAGGATAAAGCGGTCCTTGATGAAACCTGATTAGGCAGGGTCAATGAGGGGAGAAATAATCGCACTGAGCCTTGCAGATAGAACTTTCATGATGATTTTGAAAGAGGTGTTGATCAGACTAATAGGCCTAACGTTCGTTAGCAAGTGTGCTCCCGCAATTTTGGGTATGAGCACTATGTGCGCATAATTGATCCGGTCGAAAGAGAAAGAGCCTTGATGAAGTTCCTCGAACATACGGAACAAATCATCTTTAAGCCAGAGCCAAAATTTTTGAAAAAAGAAAGCCGGGAAACCATCCGGTCCTGGCACTGAATCGCTTTTTAACGCGAACACAACTGATTTAATCTCTTCCAAGGAGAAAGGGGCATCGAGAGAAGAAAGATCCTGCGATTGGGATCCGTAAAGGTGGTTCCAATCAAGACTAATAGAGCACTGCTTGTGAGAACCAATAAGGTTTTTATAGAAAAAAGAAAGGCATGATGGATTTCGGGATCAGAGTTAAGATCGATCCCATTGTCAATAATAGAGGAGATCCGATTACAGTGTTGCCTATGCGACGCGAAATTATGAAAGAAAGCGGTGTTGCCGTCACCTTCCTTCAACCATCTAAACCTGGCTCTTTGAGCCCATTTGATATGGTCCTCATGCAGGATATCGGCATAGTCATGCTTACACGATAGCCGCTCGGACCGCAGGGAACCAGACAAGGGACCCTGCTCCTCAAGCTTGTCAATGGATTCAATGGACGCCGGAAGAAAATTTTTAAGGAAGATGGTGTTGTTTTGTCTATCATGGCGCCAGATCTTGCAACAAACTTTTATTGCGTGAAGTTTGAGAAGGATACTACCCAGACCAGTCGAGCTAGTCACTGAGGCTAAATATTCCACTACGAGATTAACAAAGCGCTGGTCTTGTAACCAGAATTTTTCGAACCGGAATTTGTGATGATGAGAGAAAGGGAAGTTAGAATATAGAGCTATGGGAACGTGGTCTGAGGATGGATTGGGTAAAGCCTTGGAGAAGGTGTTGTGAAATAGGGAAACCCAGTTTTGGGACACCAGGAAATGGTCAAGTTTGGCCATCGTCGGGGGTTGATGCAGATTAGACCATGTGAAGGATCTCCCATTCAGCGGAAGGTCGGTTAACTGCAGGGCACGAATATAGTCGTTAAAGTTTCCAGAATGAAGATTAGAGGAGGAAGGGTTCGACCTTTCGGAAGTGAATCTGGTGACATTAAAGTCCCCACAGAAAAAACAAAAGCCATTAGTGTAACCGTGAAGCGAATGGAATTCGTTCCAAAATAGCTGGCACCTATCTGAAGAGGATGGGCCATAAACTGAAATAACTGAGAGGGTGGAGTTGAGAGCCGTCCAATGTAATTGAACGATAAGGAAAAAATTAAATCGTCGAACTGAAATGAGAGAGAAAACATACTATTTGAATCCAAAAAGTATACCCCCCTAGATTCTATCGCATCTAAAGAGATCCATTTAGAGATAATCGATCCTCCAATCGTGCGAAGGTCAATAGGGGAAGGTGAATCAATCTTGGACTCTCGAATAGAAATAAGGTCACAGTGGGAGGAAGCAATCAACTGAAAAATTGCCCTCTGTTTAACAGGGCAATTGAGACCTCAGATATTTCAGGAAATACTATCATTAAAAAGTTGATGCTCCCGAACTCTGTTACGTTCCTTCTTCCTAATGGAAAAATCACGGGAGAATTATCCGAATCTAGCAAAAAACCCATATCTTGGGCGAGGAGAGCCAAGTCTTTATCCGACAAAGAATCAAACTGAGGTCGGAAAATGGAGCCGAATAATTTGTGTTGAGACTGGGGCAGAGGATGAGTTGGATTAGAGCATGAAGATCCATTACCTGAGGCAATGATCCGAGGGTAGGAGTAGCATGAGCAAGCTCCACTTTTCTAGCCTTAATACGTGCGCTAGATCTAATGATACGGTTCGGTCGCTTACCGACCGACGAGTGCCACAAAATGGGATCCTTAACCTCCGTAATAGGATAGAAAGGAAATGGCATATTGACGGAGTCAATAGGCGAACTTGGAGGATAAGAATTAGAAGAAATCGAAGGAGAAGGGGGGGATGAAACAGGCCGAGGACGCGCTACAGATTTATGAATGGCAGAGGAGCATTCATTGGTAGACAACGTCTCCGGTTTACCCCCAACCAATGCCGCCATGTCGGGGGATAACCATGCGAATTGTGAAGAAACGAGGATGGGGGAGAGAGAGTTTCGGAGAGGATGCAATGCAGAGGCACTACGATACAAGGTAAATTGATACTGTCAAGCAGCTGCAACTAAAACAAATTGACGAGAAATAAAAGAGATAAGGTTAGGAGATACCTGTTTGAGAGAATGTTCAAGGTTCAACTCTGATTCTTCTTCAAGTAGCAAGTTATCTTGATCAATCCAACCTTCTTCTTTTGTGGATTGTGCCTGCTTGACTTTGATGAGGGGAAGAACCGGCATTGACTCACAAGAGGAGGGAAAGTGAGCTTGCTTCTGGAATTTATCCCAGTCAGACGCAAAATGTGGATTGACCTCCCAAGCACGCCAAGGAGAGAAAGGGTGCTCGAGTGACCTGGTAGAGGGTTGTGGGGGTGAGGCGGGGAGTGCTGGTGGATCCCGCTCTAGAGAAGAAATCTTAGGCGGCCCTGAGAGAGGAGGAAGGGTAGCCAGAGAGGATGAAACAGGAGCATTGCTCTTCATTGCTTGAAGAGAAGAAATCTCGGGGTTGATCCTGTAATACCCCAGATCTTGAGCGAACAGTCGACTGGTGGTTTGAGCAGTCGACTGGTCTGCGCGGATTTGAGAATTTGAGATTGAGATTGAGAAATTTAGTCCCACATGGGAAGTTTGCAAGAATAATTTGAGTATAAATACTATTAGCCAATGATCAAGAGTCACCTAATTGGTTAACCACCTTTTGAGAGGCAGCCTGTGGTGGGCAGTTGTACTACATAGTATCTAATTTGTCTTTTAAAAATATTAAAATTGTCTGAGTATTGGGGCGGGGTGTTACAAATGGTATCAGAGCCGACTTTCGACACCGGGTGTAGTAGAGGTCACTATGATCTGCGGTGCTGAGAGTCATTGATCTCCGGGGTCGGGTATATTCTGCGGTATTGAGAGTCACAGGTAGTGATTGATAGCCGGGTATCCGATCTGTGGTGTTGAGAGTGATTGATCTCCGGGATAGAGGACTATACTACATCGGCTAGAAAGGGCGGATCCTACACTAGATGTGTGCCCTGTACTCAGCGAGGACGCTGATTTTTAAAGGTGGGGTGTATGTAATACCCCAGATCTTGAGCGAACAGTCGACTGGTGGTTTGAGCAGTCGACTGGTCTGTGCGGATTTGAGAATTTGAGATTGAGATTGAGAAATTTAGTCCCACATGGGAAGTTTGCAAGAATAATTTGAGTATAAATACTATTAGCCAATGATCAAGAGTCACTTAATTGGTTAACCACCTTTTGAGAGGCAGCCTGTGGTGGGCAGTTGTACTACATAGTATCTAATTTGTCTTCTAAAAATATTAAAATTGTCTGAGTATTGGGGCGGGGCGTTACAGATCCAAACCAGGTTTGGCGCTTTAGATGGGAAAATCTTCTTGTTGGAAGGAGGTAAGAAACTCTTGTTAGGGAGCAGGAACTTTTTCCCGGTATCAGCCCTGTGCGTACCTCTCAAGATGGAAGAGTCCTTCTTAGACGAAGAGGAGGCACCAGGGTGGAAGGGAGCTGAAGTTGAAGGCTTAAAAGCTGGCTTCGGAGTTCCGGTGGAGGGCAACGGTAATGATCCGCTAAGAGTAACCGAGTCGTGGTATTGCACGGAAACGGTGAAGGAAGATATACCATCTTTCAAACAATAGACTTCAATCCGATCAGAGGGAGAAGGGCATTGGAAAAGCGCCTCCACCTGAAGACACCGCGAGGCTAGCTTTGCCGAGGAGGAGATGCTAATTATATCACCAATACATTTAGACATGTCTCCAACCAAGCGCAAGGATTCACAAAAGGGGGGGAGACCTAAGAGAGTGACCTTTGTAGAAGCCGAGCTAAGAGCATAAGTCGGTTTACCAATTTGAACCCATTTTTGAATGGAAAGTGAGATAGCGGCAATAGAAAGTGAAGAGTTATCAATAAGTTTCTCAAGAATTTTGGGGGAAGGGCATCGGATCACCATGTCACTGTTAGAACAAGTGCTGAGAACCCAATCACACTCTTTAACATTACAGGAAATGCTAAGAAAAGAGTTCAAGGTAAAGAAGGGGATTGTGCCTCAAGTGAAAGAAATGGCACCATAAGTGTCAAAAAGTTTTAACCTGTCGGACAGTGTTAAGCTCGGGATGAACACATGAGTAACGATCGGCTTGGGTGGAGGAGTCTGAGATGCAGTCAGAGCGGGAGTAGGAGAGAGCTTACTATCGGAGATTCGATTAGCGATAGGAGGAGTAGGGAGAAGGGGAGACCTAGAAAGCACTTTTTGCTTCTTGGGTTTAATAGCTTGATCTTCCGCAAGCTTGCGCTGTAAGGAGGGAAAATCGAGAGCGGCGAGAACTTGATCCGAAATGGGTGCTCCCAAAGTGAGACCCAAGAGCTTCTGAAGCGCGAAACAGCGGTGACGCGCATGACCGACCTTCAAGCAAAACAAGCATTTCATCTTTGAAGAGCAAAATTTCTTAAGGTGACCCGGCTGAAGGCATTGGAAGCAGGTGAGTGGTACCCTGAGAGAACTTGTACGATGAGGAAAGGAAGATGCAGAGATGGAAGAAGTGAAAGGGCGGGAAGCGGAGGACTTTGAGGAACCTGGATGTTTCTCGAAAGTGGGCCTTGGATGGCCATATAAGACAAGCCCAGGACGCGAAGATGGGCCATCGGAGGATATGATGTTATAAACTTTTTTGTTTTTTTTTTAACTACTTCAACCCAGGGGAGCTCCATGGGCCTAAAAAGATACCACTACAATAAAAGGCCCACCTAAGCTGGAGAAAAGAAACGGAGAAAGGAAATGGCAAACCAGTGCGGAATCGCACTGAGGAACAAGTGAAAATCCGAAGACAGACACCTCACAACAGAATAGGAGGAGAAGGACCAGTCCTCTCGAGGGATAAGAGAAGAATCCCAATGAGAGAGGTAAGAATGATCCCAAGATAAGGGGAAAGAAAGATCAGCAATAAGAGAAATCTGCTCACCAATGTGGTCAGAAAGACCACAAAAACCGAAACCTCCAATACCACCACTGTGGACACTAATGCAGAGCTGCCTGAACCTTAATGCAACAGCCTTAACAAATAAAAACTTACAGTGTTTGGTTGGAAAAAGACGCTGCAGATCTACCAAAAACCTCCGACGAAGCAGCGTTGACTAGCTGGAGCCGGAAAGCGCCACACTGACGGAGCTGGAGGGATGGCTCTCGCCGAGGGAAGAGCTAATAAGGCAGAAGAAGACTCGCAGCGGTCGAGGGAAGCTCGACGGATGCAGAGAGAAAACAAGCGTCCTAAGAAGCTCGCATGGAGGGAGGACTCTACACTGGAGACAACCAAGAACCAGGTCGACGGAGCTACCGGAGCAAGCCGGGGAGAAGAAAAAAGGCAAAAACTAAAAAACGATGGGGAAGGCAGGAGCTGAAAAGGGTTTGTGGCTCTTGAAGAGGCGAATCACTTTAATGAAGGGGAGTGAGGGAGATTTGGAGCAGGAGCTCCGGATCTGAGAGCTCTGAGCTGAGAAAGAAGGGGGAGAAAATCGCCAGAGAAAAAGCTGTTTAAAATGAGTTTTTTTTCCGTTTTCTTTCTATGTTGTAATCAAAGCCTTGGACTCCATCTTCAGCTTAGTTTAGGGAGATCTTTGATTGACCAAGATATCGTTTTATCTTACCTGGGTATTTGACACATATATTATCAACTACTAAGTTTGCCCGTGGACACGTGACTACGGTATATCTTTGAAACGATGCAACATATGAAAGTAAGTATTATAATGTCAGATATATAAAATAAATAATTAATTGATCTAATATGAAAGAGTTGCAAAAGTCATACAAAAAAAAGAAAACTTACATGGCCATATATAGTGATGTTATCCATTGCATGAAGCAGTAAGAAGCCAGACAAATACTGTTGTTTAGTTATGATGAAGAACTTGCTCTATATATCAAGGAGGAAAAATATTTGACGATTAACTTTGGTGTTCTCTGTGTATTCTACTATCATATGTTAGTATACTTTCTAAGATGTACACTATAATAATGTTCATGTACAATAATGAAATATTTACTTTCCAGCATTTCAGATACATGAATCTGAAACTTCTATTATGAAGTTTATGTAGCTCAAGTTTGAATGGTACGACAACAATTAGTTGTAAATAAAAATCCATGTCTGAATAATTATAAATGGGGGTATAAAAGCCAACTTCTTAGAACTTTGATGGTGCAAAATAATGAAATTTAATTTTTGATGAGATATTTGCTACTTTCAGTGTAACTTTAGAGGTTTAAATTTACCCCCAAGTGAATATCCATTTAAATCTTCTATTGCATTTTAAATTAATCAGGAAACTCAGTGAAATTTTCGACATGATCAATCAAAAAAGCATCAAAATTTGAAAAATTTGAAAATCTAAATTTTTAGGTAGAGAGAGAGAGAGATACATTTAAATCTTCCATTGCATTTAAAATCAATCAGAGAACTCGGTGAATTTTTTTACATGAACAATCAAAAGAAGCAAAAAATCTGAAAATCTGAAAATTTACAAACTCGAAATCTGAAAATCTAAATTTTTTGGTGTGTGTGTATATATATATATATATATATAGAGAGAGAGAGAGAGAGAGAGAGAGAGAGAGAGAGAGAGATTTGAACAAGTGAAGAGAGAAGAGATATATAGTAATAAAGTAAGAATTTTTTTTGTTTTTGGGAGAAAAAAATTAGTTTCAGGGGAAAAAAATTTAACGGTGAAATGTCTTTTGGGTGGGTGAATGTGAGCCATTAATTTTGTTTCAATTAAAGTAGAGCTACTTAATAACTTTTTTCCAAATTACCTTGTGATTTATTATATAGATTTCTAAAAAATAAGACTTCAGATTTTCACTGTTACACTCAGTGGCGTAGCCAGGATTTTAATTCAGGGGGTGCGATGCTTACTATTAACAAATAATAAATTATAAAAAATACATTTATATTCCTAAAAACATCATATATTAAAACCAAATGTCATAAACTATTACAATCACTAAATAGTCATTTTCTTTGACAATAAAATCCTTGGACATTTCATATTGTGTGCATCAGAGCAATGATTATTCATCAAAACCCTTGGACACTTCAGAATATTAGCCATCAGAGCAGTGATTATTCATCAAATGTAAATTAAATGCAAACTCACACTGTGTGCAGTGGATTAGTGTGTTTGACTTCAATTTTTAGAAGGTCATGGCTTCACCTCCCGTTGTTGTCAAATAATTTTTTATTTTGGTCATTTAAAAAAAAAGAAATTAAAATTTCAAATAAAAGTAGAAACTAAATCCAGTTTTGTTCCTGAAATTGAACAAAAAGAAATTTAAACTTAAAAAAAAAGTATAATTTTTTTTTCTAGTTCCTGGGATTTATTATATAGTTTCTAAAAAATATGACTTCAGATATTTACTGTTACACTATGTGGCGTAGCCAGGAATTTTATTCAGGGGTGCGACGCTAACTATTAAAAAATAATAAATTATAACAAATACATTTATATTCCTAAAAACATCATATATTAATACCAAATGTCATAAAATATTACAATCACTAAATAGTCATTTTCTTTGACAATAAAATCCTTAGACACTTCATATTGTGTGCATCAGAGCAATGATTATTCATCAAAACCCTTGGACACTTCACTAAATGTCAGAATATTAGCAATCAGAGCAGTGATTATTCATCAAATGTAAATTAAATGCAAACTCACACTGTGTGCAGTGGATTAGTGTGTTTGACTTCAATTTTTAGAAGGTCATGGATTCAACTCCCGTTGTCGTCAAATAATTCTTTATTTTGGTCATTTAAAAAAAAAGAAATTAAAATTTCAAATAAAAGTAGAAACTAAATCCAATTTTGTTCCTAAAATTGAACTAAAAGAAATTTAAACTTTAAAAAAAAGTATAAAAGAACAATTTCTGTTCTCGGGACTTGAACCAGGTCCTCTTAGAGTGAGAGCCAATTACCCTAACCAACTAGACTACAACAAATTAGTGAAATTGAAGTGTTAAATTACCCTATTTATATACTGCTCATGTAAATCCAAGAGGTGCAACCGAAAATCGAGGGTGTAGTGCCCCGAATGTCCAACATAATATCTCAGAAATACGTAGCACAATTCCCAGCATCAACTTCAATGTAATCAGAAATATAGCAACCAAATACAGGGAAAATTAAAACTTTTTATTACTACAATTGTTTACAAAGCACAGCGGAATATAAAACACCTTGAATTACAAATTTCTTTCTTTACAACACTTTCTTTTACAAATTACATAAGTCATTACATCACTTTAACTCAAGCATCCAAATCCCAAACTATAAGTAATCACCTGTAAAATATGAGGCTAGAGATAACCCTAACCCCCAAAACTACATGGGTCAGCCATAACGGTGTGAATGACATAAAAACAAACAACATAAATAGAACATGGAATCATAAACGACATGTAATAAACAAGAATACATAAAATATGACATTGCAATGAAACATGAAAACATCAAGCGAAACTAGACTAAGTGTCAAGTGTAGAAAACAGGAAAACACATGCAAAAAACTAAGTCAAGAAAACACAATTCTATATGCTAACTCTCTAATGCGTACTTGTCAGATTCTATGCATCCCACTCTACATAGGTGTAGCGCCCCGAATTTCTAATATGATAACTTAGAAAATACGTGGCACAATCCCAGCATCAACTTCAATGTAACAGTACACATAGCCCAAAAACACAAATAATTTTATTCCATATTCTTATTACAATAATCTTTTTCAAATACAGCGGAAATACAAACACCTTAAATTACAACATTCTTCTTACAACACTTCTTTTACACAAGGCTCTATTACATTAGTTTATTTCAAAGCTATCTTAAGCATCCAACCTCCAAGCACTAGGCAACAACCTGTAACACATGAGGCTAGAGATGATCCCTAACTCCCAAACTAAAGGGGTCAGCCATAAATGGTGAGTGATATAAACAAACAAACAAACAACACAATTAAACAATAAGCATGGTTTCTTAAACAACATGTATTGAACGAGAGAACAAATACTAAACATGTATTGTGAAGTAAGAAATGACAGGAAAACATGAAAACATCAAGTGTAGCTTAACCAAATGTTAGAAGAATCATTCTCAAACAAGTACAGCTCAACTGTGCTGTACAGTCAACTGATTAATGGACCAGTCGACTGTTCACTGCCAAATACCCGGTTATCAGTCATTCTCAATACCACAGATCGGATACCCGGTTATCAGTCACTCTCAACACCGCAGATTGGACACCCGGCTATCAATCACTAACAGTGATTCTCAACACCGCAGAGTATACCCAACCCCAGAGATCAACGACTCTCAACACCGCAGAATATACCCATCTATCAATCAATCCCAATACTACAGATCGGATACCCAGTTATCAATCACTCTCAACACCGCAGATTGGACACCCGGTTATCAATCACTAACAGTGATTCTCAATACCGCAGAGTATACCCAACCCCAGAGATCAACGACTCTCAACACCGCAGAATATACCCATCTATCAATCAATCCCAATACTACAGATCGGATACCCGGTTATCAGTCACTCTCAACACCGCAGATTGGACACCCGGTTATCAATCACTAACAGTGATTCTCAACACCGCAGAGTATACCCAACCCCAGAGATCAACGACTCTCACACCGCAGAATATACCCATCTATCAATCAATCCCAATACTACAGATCGGATACCCGGTTATCAGTCACTCTCAACACCGCAGATTGGACACCCGGTTATCAATCACTAACAGTGATTCTCAACACCGCAGAGTATACCCAACCCCAGAGATCAACGACTCTCACACCGCAGAATATACCCATCTATCAATCAATCCCAATACTACAGATCGGATACCCGGTTATCAGTCACTCTCAACACCGCAGATTGGACACCTGGTTATCAATCACTAACAGTGATTCTCAACACCGCAGAGTATACCCAACCCCAGAGATCAACGACTCTCACACCGCAGAATATACCCGACTAACAATCACTTTCAATATGTCCATAATTCACTAATCCATCGTCAAACGGTCAAAGGAGAAATCTCTCCACTCAACAATACCCAAGTCTTAATAAATTCCATAATCCAAATCCAACAATAAAATATATTGAAAACATATGTTCTATAGAAGAATAATATTTATAAGGGTAGGTTATAGATCCAAAACGTTTAAAAAAATAGTCGTTTAAAGAACATCAAAACACCTTAGAAAAGTATCAGTACCAGTCGACTGCAAAGGTCACCAGTCGACTGTCCAGAGGAAAATCCAGTAATTTTAAGAAAATAAGTTAAGTACTATAAGTTGACTTATAAAAATCATAAGTTGACTTACCAACAATATAAGATGACTTATAAAAATCATAAGTTGACTTACCAACAATATAAAATAACTTATAAAAATCATAAGTTGACTTACCAACAATATAAGATGACTTATAAAACTCATAAGTTGACTTACCAGATCATAAGTAGACTTATAAAAACATAAGTCGACTTAAGGGAGACATAAGTCGACTTATAAGAACATAAGTCGACTTATAAAAACATAAGTCGACTTACTAGAGAGAAATTCCAGAAATCTTTAAGAAAATATTCTAAGTGTTATAAGTCGACTTGCAAAGTCATAAGTTGACTTAAAATACAATATAAGTTGACTTAAAAGGTCATAAGTCGACTTACCAGAGAAAAATCTACGATAACTTTGAAAAATAATTTCTAAGTGTACCAGTCGACTGAAAAGGGTCTAAGTCGACTGTCCAGAGCAGATTTTCAAGAAAACTAAAGATACAGCAGATGGGTCGTACCAGTCGACTGAAAAGTCTACCAGTCGACTGTCGGCCTTCAGTCTGCAAGGTTTTGGTTGTTCATAATAATCAAAATTAGGGTTTTCCAAAGCAATCATGGTTTACTAAAATAACTTGTATTCGAATAAAACGATAATCTCAAATAATCCTCATTATGGATACGTTTCCTCAAATCAACCAATATCTCAAAACTCAATTCTTATGTTCTAAACTCCTAATTCTTCCATTAGGATTTCTCAATACTGAATTTCTTTCACAACTCAAAACCAAAATCTGATTTGTAATCGCGAGATCCAGATGTTCATCCATCCAATCCCTTATTGTCATAATCATACTCAAATCTTAACATGCTTTCAAGCAATAAAGAATTCATTAATCAAGATCTACTAAACGTTCATAGATTTCACATACATAATACAAATAACAACTATTGCATCGTTCACATACAAGATACACTAAATAAACAAAGATGTCGAAACAAAACAACACACAATCATTCACATAAATCAATCAACAAAACAAGGTTCATATCACTCACCTTTAGAATTGAAAAGATCCAACGAAAAAGCCTTTCTTTTTGCGAGATCCAAATCTTCCTCTTCAATCACCAAAAATATAAAATAATGAAACTTGAGTTATGCAGCGAATGACGGCTGTGACTCTCTTTATATAGGCCGGGAATCAAGTTTTAGGGTTTCCAAATACTTTTGCAAAACAATCCTTTCAAAATACAATTATATATATATATATATATATCTATTCTTGGAAATTCATCTAAAATTCATTAAAATTAGGATTTAAAAGTAAAATATGATCCTAAATCCCAACCGGTACTGTTCAAAACGTCCAGAAAATATATTTTGCATTTTTAACCCCTAAAATGTCAAATTTGCAAAAAGGTCATTCTTTTCTCAAAAATTGCAAATAGATCCGATTAATTTCAGAAAAATCTGGAAAAATGCTAAATAAATCCCAAATATTAAATAATGATTTTTCATAAAGAAAACTTAACTTTCCAAACTTCTCAAAAAGTATTTGCACGTGTAAAAAGATAAATCTTTCTGAAAATATTTATTAAATTCTTCAAAAATCAATTTAAATTCATTTTCAAATATTTAAAATAATATTTGAAAATACGGGGTTCTACAATAGGTCCGGTGCAAGCCCTTAACGTTCTCCACTTTATAGGGTTTAATCCCCCGCCATGCAACTAATCCTAACACGATTACTACTACGAGATAAAGATAAACTGTGAGTATTAGCCCATGCCCCGATAATTTCGGAGGTCAGTCTCTATCCACAGATAATTGCAGAGACTATTTCACTCACATCTGGGAGTCTTCGAGAATACCCCACACCGCAAGCTATGACACCTCATCACACAAATACCGCATGAGCGTCGCTTCGACCCCGATAATTCCGGAGATCAATCCTACACTACAGGTAATTCCGGAGACTATTTCACTCACACCTGGATAATTCTAGGGATTATCTCACACTGCGAGCCATACTGAGGTCCATAACTCATGTTTTTATTTCATCACATCACCACTAGTGTCTGTCCTTATCTTTTAAGTTAATTAATTTAATTACGAATCTCCTAGAGTTGGTGTACCCTACCGGACTTAACTCAACAACTGATCAATAACATGCCTCAACAGGCCAAGACACAAACTCTCAAACTGCCGGTATACTATGGTCCCACACACCCTCTAGAGACTCACACTCAACATCCAAACCAAACTTCCATCATTAATACTTTAATAAACAACTTGAAAATATATGTTCAGTAGAAAAATAATGTTTAGAATAGTAAGCTATAGATACCAGAATATTTAAAGAATAAATCATTTAAAGAACATCAGGATAACTCAAGAAAACATCAGTAACAGTCGACTGTAAACCGTAGTCGGTCGACTGTCCAGAGCGAAAACCCAAGACTTCAAGAAAATAATTCCAAGTAGTAGTAATCGACTGTAAAAGCCATAGGCAGACTGTCCAGAACGAAAATCCAGAACTTTAAGTAAAATAATTCTAAGTACTAACAGTCTACTGTAAAAAGTCTTCGGTCGACTATCCAGAACGGAAATCCAAAGCTTTAAGTAAAATAATTCTAAGTAATAGCAGTCGACTTGTAAAAAGTCATCGGTTGACTGTCCAAAACGAAAATCCAACATTTCAAGAAAATATCAAAACAGAGCAGAGTCAGTCAACTGTAAAAATGGGTCAGTCAACTGTTCCGCACGAAATTTCAAGAAAACGAGAAAAACAAAACAGCCAGGTAACAACGGTCGACTGTAAAAATTCAACCGGTCGACTATCGACATGCAGACTACAGTTTTTAGTTGTGCATATTTCATCCGATACGGAGTTTTACTTAATGAAAATGAATTCTGTAAAATGCATTTTTCGGATATGATCAAATACGACTTATAGGATATACAAAAGTCCATAAAAACCAATCAAACCACTTGAATTAATAAAAATAGCTAACTGTCGATTTTTTTCAATAACAATGAAATACGATACTTATGCAAAACATTTGTGCATGTTCGTGCACCAAATAAAACTTTGCAAATCCATCGATTAGAAATAACAACATATTCAGATTTAATTCTTAGTATTTGAGAAATCTAATTCAAGTAAACTCTTTCACAAATCGCAAAATCCCCAATTTAGTTGTATTACATCAAACTCAATCCAATTTATCCCAAATCTAATTCTCAAGACATGTTCTCTTAATTCATTAGTCATTCTCAAAATTTCCTCAAACTCAATCACCATTATTAACTCATGAACACAAACAAATCTAACATTACTATAATCAAGTTGTGTTCATCCAAACTCAATAATAATAAAAATCTCACATCATCCACATGCAAATCTATCCATAGATAACTAGGGTTCAAAAAAGATCAAATTTTAATTCATCAATCCATTCAATCCATCATGTACTTATACATACTCAAACCCTAACATGATTTCTAGTAGATGAAATACCACATACAATATTCCAAGAATAAAACAAAATAAATTATATCACTCACCTCAATGAAGATATTTAATCGAATTAATGAAGAATAAGAAAAAGTCCTTCTTTTGCAAAATCCAAGATCACCCCTTTGAAACTTCAAGAAATTAATAGTAAAAATATTTTTTATTTTTGTAGAGGAGAGGGGCAGATGTAGTGGCTATAATATAGGCCGAAATCTGAAGTTTTTAGGGTTTTACAAGTTTATGGAAACATCTCCTAACAAATTATTTTACATATATAAATCTTTCTTTAATAAAGTAGTTAAATAAGTTAAATAAATTAAAATCAAATTAAATCCTTTTACTACTGAGTTTTCCAGCCATCCGGCACAGCCCAAAAAAATAAAAATTTCGGATTTGTACTGAAAGTGGTAATTTTGTGCAAAAGTCCATCTTTTTGTAATATTTGCAAATATATCATAAAATATTCGTAAAAATCCAAAAAATCAGAAATAATATCTATTAATACATATTAGATTTTTCAATTAAAAGTTTTGACTTTTACTTTCCAAGAAAATATTTGCAGAAGATCCAACATAAATTTCATATTTGCAAAAACACCATATTTGTTTAAATCTTTACCAAATCAACTCTAAATAAAATTTAAATATATTTTATTTTCAATGATGACCATGGAAATTCCAAAAATCAGTAAAAAAGAATTTTAATTATTTGTTTGAGATCCAAACGACCTTTTACATAAAAACCCCTCTCTTTCGAGGTATTTATAAAGATAGTTTCTTTATTCAGAAAAATCCGAAAATTTAGGATACACTCAATTATAAGTAGGAGAATTTAATAAAAAATTAAAATTGGATATTTGCACCAAAAATATTTGCACGTGTAAAATCGATAAATTTGTAAAATAGTCAAATTAATTTAAATAAATCTAAAATTAAAATATCATAAATAAATAAGGAAAATCAATCATTAACCGTAAAATTTTAAGAATTCAAAATTCATTACTTTGCACGTGTGTTGCACGTGAAAAATTGCAATTTCAAGAAAATAGTTAAAATCGTCAACTTTACAAATTTAATATTATTCAATAATGCAAAATAAATCATTTTATTTTGCGGGCTTTTACAGAGAGGGCACAGCCGCACCCCCTCAGAACTAGGTAGCAATGCCCCTGGTTACACTCCACTAAAAGAATGGAAATTAAAAAAATTAAACCTATAAATATTCTTGACACAGTCTCAATGTTCTTTCTAGCTAGAATCTAATATGTTCCTTCGATCTGCTGGTCATATTTTTCTTTAGTCAAAGATTTCTCAAAGCTTATCAAAAATAAAAAATACTAGAAAGGGAGAGTTTTATGTGTTCCCTTCTGATATGGGTCAGATGACGTGGCCCCTCCTGGGCCATCGGATCTCCTCAAAACCCGCTCTTCCCTGATCATCAAGTCAACAGAAGTCCAACGGGCTGTTACCACTTCAGGCCCACAGGCAAACGGGTCCGACCCGGCCCGCTCAGGTCCCAGACCTATTTGTCTCTGCTTATAAATACCAGACCCCTTCCCTCACTGGCTAGGTAATCAATCTTTCTCCTCCAAAAACCCTAGCTCCTATTGCTTTCTAGTGACTAACTAGATTGTCGGAGGGCCTGTCGCCGGGATCTCTTCCGGTGTTTCTAGGCAGAGTGTAGGTACACAAGACCGAGCTGAGTCCTGAAGATCCGATCCGAGTTACTGGATCCGAGCCGAGCATTCATCCTCCACTTCACTCCTGCTACTCCCAAGCCGGTCCCCCAGCCGAGGGTCGAACATATAGCCAGTACCGCAACTTCCACTATACAAATTACAAGAACTCACACCTGTTGCAGCCACACTCCAAAAACAAACCGAATCAGGTTGGCGCCGTTTGTGGAAAACCTCGGTACTGACCTCACTCCGACCCGGCTAGGAACATCATCCCCTCAATTCGAGCTCTCACATGGCCCTCAGGGCCCGAAGAGCCGTCACTTCTGGGCATCGTCCAGACCCTCCCCTCCAGGACCGCCACGCCGATGCCCAGGGATCCAACCATCCGAGCAGAAGCAGAGGCACTGCTGGCCCAGGGTAAGCGGCCGCTCACCCTGGACTGTGCAGGCCCCCATATATAGGCCCATATGTTTTTTAATTACTATTTTTTGCTCCCCCTCATTTTGGCCCAAAACCTTCCCCGCTCTCTTTCGGCCCACGAACAAAAACCAGCTCCTCTTCATTTCATTTATTTTTCTTTTCTTTGTCCGCTCATTTCTTTTCCTTCTCCGCTCCACTCCAGTGCTCCTCTTCATTTTTGACCCAATCGAAACCCTTGATCCCCCCTCTTCGTCTATTCATTCTCTTCAGTTTCGACCACAATCGAAACCCTAGATCCCCATCCATCCCCCAATTTCCAAACCTCCATTTCCCAAAGTCGCGGGTCCAAAGGGCGGAGGTGGTGCTGTGGTGGTGCAGCTGGTGCTGGTCCGAAACTCTAGCCATTGCAGCCAAGTACTCATTCATTTCCCCTTTTTTGTTTGGAATTTTTGGATAATGTATTGGTGAATCTGAAAATCTCAGATTTGAGACCATGGTAGCTTTACCTAGTTGAGAAAGTGGTGCTAATTTGAATTAAATACAGAAATTATAATTTAAAACTATAAGGTGTAAATTAGAAGAAAACTTCCGATTGAAAGCATTAAATTGCGCTTCATTAAGCATGTCGGTCTGTAAACCCATTAGACTTATCCAAGAAGCTAACTAGATGAGTGAAATGGACAAGATGATCATGATCCATCTCAAGTAAGTTTCCTTCAACCATGGAGATGAAAGGAAGAGCCGGTCGCTTTCTACAAATAAGAAGAAATAAAACCATCAAAATAGACAATGGACAGTGATTTCGAATGATACTTGGAATTTATAATCACTCAATATTGTCAATGTTCATCAAATTAAGATTGTCAATGTGACGATCAACATTATCTTTGCATTTTAGACAATCTCAACATTCAGGATAATAGAATCATTACAAATATTTTCCAAGGAAATGACATAACAAAGTTTTGTGCATTTGAAAGTGACCTAAGAAGCATAGAATGAACAGTTGCAATCCTAAAAGATAAACTAGTAACAAAGAAAAGAGAAACAGTTTTCAAAATAAAAGAATGAAACTGCAGTAAAAGAATGAAACTGTAATAATTTTTTTTTGGTTTCCACTATGTATCCATATCTTGAAATTTTTAGTTATTTATATTTTTGTATCCATGTCATGTTGCATTTGTAGTTATGCATCATAATTTAGTATTTACTTTGTATTTTTGTTCTTAAATATTATCATTATCAGTAACTCCTTGTTCCTCCTTTGCCATTTATGTTTTGTGCAGTGATTGCAAACTGTTTAAAAATGATTTTCAATAGTTATCTGCTATAGAGAAGCACAATCTTCTTTTACCAAAATTAGTAAAAGGTTTTGAACAGACAAAGAGGTCCCTCCCTTTCAACATTAGTGAATTATTGTGTTTCCAAAATTTAGACTGTGTTAACTCTGAAGAAAATTTTAAAAAGAAAACAAAAAAGTCGTCGTTTTGGTTCAAGGTGATATTGAGGTCATTTGCACGAGTAGTAGTTTTATTGCACAGAGGAACACTGAGGAACTTCGGTGCACTTAATATTAACCCTCATTCCATATGAGTTTGTGATAGCTTGACCCATTCACAACCCAAAATTAAGTCTGTAGAGGAACATCTAACTAAATTAAGACACCAGCATGAATCATATTCTGATAATTCCCTTTCTAACAACTGAGCTCTGCTATTGGTCTGGTGGTTTGTCTAATTTGCTTTATTTGCCTGTTACTGAGATATGCAATCCAATTATACATAACCTAGTTAATTTAGTAAATGTAACACCATGGATTTCAAATACAACTGAATTCGAAGTTCCACAGGATCTTTACACTTCTTTCGTACAATTTTACGAGGAAATTGAAACATTTCTTACATCAGAGTTACATTATACCTTTACATTATTACAGCGGAAGCAATTTTATAGTAATTACATGAAACAACATTTAAATCAATCTTTGAGCAGCATGTATACTTCAATTTGTCAAGCATCTTTACCCTACAAGTAGAATTGTGGGCGCGTCAGTTCATTCACTGACGAAATATTATACACGACCATCCTCTCTATGTTGGAAACAGTATAATGATTCTCAAAACTTAACAAACCACAAACTTGTTCACAAACAATACTAAAGGGACTATCCTATAGATGTCGTGTTGTGCGGTGCGCTTAGTCCTTAATGCAGTTATTATGTTATATGACACTAATGCGCACTTGTTCAGATTCTATGCATCCCATACTACATAGGTCTGAGGGCAAGCCCTTAACCATTCTTCATCTTGCAGGGTTCAATCCCTCGTCATGACTTAAACTACAACTGTAACTACGATAAGTATCCTAGATATTCTATGAGTACGAGCTCATGTCCAGACAGCCTGGAGGGGAATCCCACGTCATGTCACGACGCATCGTGAAGACAGCCTATAGACAATTTATCCTTCGTCATGGGACATGACACCACCCGCAGTCACCAAATACCCCACGAGCGTCACCTGCGGCACGGACTCCTGGAGATATATCCATGTCATGTCATGATGCATCGTGAAGACAACTTGTGAATATTCTCACTCCGTAGCTCCGAGGCCCTCATACTCGTGTTTTTCTCTTATTTTCATCACCTTTTCACTATGTATCCAATCTTTAGTTATTTGAATCATGAACAAAATCAGTTCTCTAGAGTGCCTTTCCACTATACCGGTCTTAATTATCTATTCAACATGACCCAATCTTGGTCTTTTTATCTCAAATTTTCATTTCAACATATCTTTTTTCAATGCCGGTATGAGGCTTAACTACACTCTAGTTCTCAATTTCAAATCACAATCAAAAATTGAATAAGTCTTTTTCATGATTAACATTAATTTTCCTTTCATGTTCATAGCATTTGCATACTCATGCTCATAAAATCTTTCATAGTTCATCATAACATTCAATTTCACTTTCATGTTCAACTCATGCATAAACAAAAGAATTCGTTTTTCTAACTTGTCACATTCATAGCTCATTCAACTACCATGAAATTATCGTACTGTCATTTTATCAAAAAATCCCACTTTCATTGCCCAAACTCATTTCAAAAACTCTTTTAAATACGGCATGTATTCAGAGACAATTTAAACCAATAAAATAATAAGTTCTTTCTTGCTAAAAATAGTCTCAAATTCTTATTTATCCTAGGACACAGGTTATAGAAAATTATCTCACAAAAATCCAGACATTAGTTGAAACTTCAGGGCAGTCGATCGGTCGACTGTTCTGCAAAGATTAAAAACTCGAAAATAAATACTCAGAGCAGTCGACTATTACACTATGATCGGTCGACTGTTCCGCAAACATTAAAAACTCGAAAATAAACACTCAGAGTAGTCGACTGTTACACTATGATCTGTCGACTGTTCCGCAAAGATTAAAAACTCGAAAATAAATACTCAGAGTAGTCGACTGTTTCAATCTAATCGGTCGACTGATGCTGCTAGGTTTTTTAAATTCCCAAAATATTTTTGGTTCTTTTTCTTCTTTTTTTGAGTCAAAACTCTCCAGATTCTAATGTACATACAAATACAGTAAACTAGTATTTTTAAATTCATTATTTACCAATAACACATGCATTTTTTCGATTTGCATCTCATAAGTACCAATTCATCTCACATAGCATAGTTCATGGACGTAATGCATGATGATAAGATTGATTTTAGCATTTCAATTTCACATCTTTATTCATTAGCAATCATTTTAACAGTCAATCTTTAAGCTACTATTTTATCTCTAATCAACCAAACATGAGATTACAATTTATCAATTTCTTCTCAACTATTTTAGCAACCATCCCCAGCATGGCATCTACATTTAGAAGTATTGAGAAACACCCACTTATAGTTGAAGAAACGAATGAAAACTCCTAGAATGCAAGAAAGTAGCATTCTCCTCGTGGAATTGATTGCAAATTGTCTCCTTCTCCTTGTGCTTGCTGGGAAACCGAGCTCTCCTTACTTCCCTGATGATTGGCCGGCCACCTCTAGGTTGGAACACACACA
Source organism: Hemerocallis citrina (assembly GCA_017893485.1). Lineage (NCBI taxonomy): Eukaryota > Viridiplantae > Streptophyta > Magnoliopsida > Asparagales > Asphodelaceae > Hemerocallis > Hemerocallis citrina. Next base: position 123,203,636 of record CM030361.1, on the reverse strand, counting down.
ATTTTGCATACTCTAATATTTTGCTCACTATTGTCTCTCAATCTTTTGCTCTCTCTTAATGAATTGTGACATTGTGTAATGTACTAATGAAAAGAAATATAGGGGTATTTATACACTTTTAGGATGAGAATAGATGGCTAGGATTTAATCAAGGAGTTAGAGATTAAGAACCAAGATGAATTGGAAAGTTGTAGTAACTTTCATGATCACATAACCACCCCTCAACTTCATCCCACTCACCCTCTCTTTCTCTCCACAATCCGGCCACCCCTAGAAGGGTGTGCAATGCACACTCTAGTGTGTGCACGTGCCCTTTCTAGTACCTCCAATTATTAAGTTGTACAAATTTAATTAATCAATTGTTCACTAATTGTGTCTACATGACAAGTTTTGACAATTAAAAGATTAATTAAGTTTGTGGGCCTTAAAATAGTGGGCTTTTGGCTCATGGGCGATTTAATAAAATACTTTAATTTATTAGGGTGGGCTTCAATTAGAAAAACAATGTTAGGCTTTTAAAAGAGGCTTTTAGTAAATAAAGAGAAAGAAAAATGTTTATTTGTTCATGTTATAAGAGATAATTTTGTAAGAAAATATACATACAAAATTTCTACGTGCACTACACGTAAAAATCAACAATTTTCATTAAATAAAAATTCAGGGTATTACAACACTCCCTCCTTAGAATAGTTTCATCCCCGGAACGACAATAAACGTGTGAAAAAGAAAAAAAAACAAAACACAATAAGAAGGAAGAAAGAAAAATACAAATCAAACAAAGAGCTCAGGATGATCCTTCATCATCCTCTCTTCAGATTCCCAAGTAGCCTCTTCAACCAACTGGTTTCTCCAGACTGCCTTGACCATCGGTATCGTCTTATTCCTTAAGACTTTCTCCCGACGATCAACAATCTCAACCGGAAGCTCAATGTAACTCAGATCCAACTGCAAACCCTCCGGTACTTCGGGCAAATGATGACTCGGATCTGGAATGTAACCTCTCAGCATAGACACATGAAAGACATTGTGCACCTGAGATAACTCTTCCGGTAACTCAAGCCGGTAAGCAGTTTTCCCGATCCTTTTCAATATCTTATATGGGCCTATGAACCTCGGGGCTAACTTCCCACTCTTGCCAAATCGGATCACACCTTTGCTAGGTGAAACCTTCAGAAATGCAAAGTCACCAACCTCAAACTCAAGGTCCTTCCTCCAGTTGTCTGCATAGCTCTTATGCCCACTCTGAGCATCCACCAACCTCTTCATGATCAGATCGATCTTTTCAGAGGTCTGCTGCACAATTTCAGGCTCAAACATCTGTCGTTCCCCACTTCAAACCAACAAACAGGTGTTCTGCATTTCCTGCCATACAGAGCTTCATACGGTGCCATCCCAATACTAGTCTGAAAACTGTTGTTGTAGGCAAACTCTACCAGAGCTAAGTGCCTTTCCCAGCTACCTCCAAAGTCTAGTACACAACATCGCAGCATATCCTCAAGAATACGGTTGACTCTCTCGGTCTGCCCATCGGTCTGAGGATGAAAAGTAGTGCTGAAATCCATCTTGGTACCCAAAGTTGTCTGAAGACTCTTCCAGAAATGCGAAATAAACCTCGCATCTCAAACAAACACAATGGTTGACAGAACACCATGAAGCCTGACGATTTCACCAACATACAGCACAGCCAACCTGTCCATCGAAGCAGTGAGTTTCATCGCCAAGAAGTGAGCATACTTGGTTAGTCGATCGACTATGACCCAAATCGCATCATTGCCCTTTGAACTCTTGGGCAAACCCCTGATGAAATCCATACTAATATTATCCCACTTCCATTTCGGAATAGATAACAGTTGCAATAGACCTCTGGGTTTCTGATTCTCGGTTTTGACTTGCTGACAAATCTCACACCTCGACACAAATTCAGCCACATCCCGCTTCAAACCTGACCACCAGATATGCTGTTTAGTGTCCTTATAAATCTTAGTACTTCCAGGATGTACAGACAAAAGAGTAGCATGCGCCTCCTGAAGAATACTTTCTTTCAAGTCCGACTGATCCGGAACACACAACCTCTCACCAAACCACAGCACTTCATCCCCGATTTGAAATTTGGACAACTTGCCAGCACCGACCTGCTCCTTCATCTTTTGAATCTCTGCATCTTCCTTCTGACTTGCGGTAATCCTTTCATTCAGCATCGGTTGAAGCCTTAACTGAGCTAAAGATGATCCCAAGCCTTATAGAACAACTTCAATACCAGCCCGATCGAATTCCTCTGCAAGATGCCTCTGAGTCGTAATCAAACTAGCGAGACTGCTCTTACGGCTAAGTGCATCAGCAACAACATTAGCCTTCCCAGGATGATACTTGATCTCAGGACGCATGTCCTCAAGCTCATCCAGCCATCTCCTTTGCCTCAGATTCAGATCTTTCTGTTGATAGATGTACTTCAAGCTCTTATGGTCCGTATACATGTTCAGCTTCTCACCATACACATAGTGTCTCCATTGCTTCAAAGAGAAGATAATCACAGCCAACTCCAGATCATGAGTCGGATAATTCTTCTCATGCGGTCTTAGTTGCCTAGACCCATATGCGATCACCTTTCCTTCTTGCATTAAGACACAACCAAGCCCACGATGTGAAGCATCGCTGTAAATATCGTACTCAACACCTGCTCTAGGTAAAGCCAAAATGGGAGCAGTAGTCAGCCTTTCTTTCAACTCCTGAAAGCTTGCCTCGCACTGCTCAGTCCACTTGAAGTTCACATTCTTCTTGGTCAGACCAGTGAGCGGTATGGCTATCTGAGCATAGTCCTGAATAAACCTCCTGTAGTATCCTGTCAGCCCAAGAAAACTTCTGATTTCCTTTACTATAGTAGGCCTTGCCCAATCCTTCACCGCCTCTATCTTTTGCGGATCAGTTGCCACTCCCTCCTTAGGAAGGATGTGACCCAGGAATGCCACTTCAGATTTTCAGAAATTGCACTTGGACAACTTGGCATACAACTCATGCTCCTGAAGCTTCTTCAAAACTGCTGCTAGATGCTCTGTGTGTTCCTCCTCCAACTTGGAGTACACAAGAATATCGTCGATAACACCACGATGAAAGAATCAATGAACGACCTCAGAACTCTGTTCATCATATCCATGAAAATTGCAGGTGCATTCATCACTCCAAACGGCATAACTAAGAATTTGTAATGCCCGTGTCGAGTTCTGAACACAGTCTTATGCACATCTTCAGTCTTCACTCGATTCTGATGGTAACCTGATCGAAGATCTATTTTGGAGAAAATAGCGGCTTCTTGTAGACGATCGAACAGGTCGTCGATCCGGGGAATAGGATACTTATTTTGAACAGTGACCTTATTCAGCTCTTGGTAATCGATGCACATCCTCATCGAACCATCTTTCTTCTTTACTAACAGCACCGGTGCTCCCCAAGGTGACGCGCTCGGTTGAATAAAGCCTTTCTCCAACAGTTCCTCAATCTGTCGTTTGATCTCATCTTGCTCTACGCACACCATCCTATACGGTGCCTTAGAAATAGGTGCACTCCCTGGCTGAATAATGATGCTGAAATCTACATCACGTTGCGGGGGTAACCCATGCAAATCTTCCAAGAACACGATCGGAATATCCTGAACCACAGGAATTTGCTGCACCTCTACAAGAACATCGCTCTTGCAGATAGCTGCCACCAGACCAGAACATCTCTTCTTCCCTTGGAAAGTGACTTCAGGTCCACCTGGAGCCTTCACTGTTACTGTCTTGGTCTTGCACTCGATGCACTGTACACGACATCCAATCAATGCCAATGATAACATCGACTCCCAAGACATTCAGCTCGATCAGATCAATCCCGAAAATTCTATTCCCGATCACGATTTCGCAGTCCGCATAGTACCGATCAGTGGTTAATAGGGCTGCAATCGAGCCGAGCCAAGCTGAATACCTTCAGGCTCGAGCTCGGCTCGTTTACGAAACGAGCTCAATTTTAAGCTCGAGCTCGTTTCGAGCCGAGCTTTGACTATATTCGAGCCGAATAGCTTGTGAGCTTAGCCTAAAAAAAAAATCAAGTTTGAGCTCGGCTCGAGCTCGGTTCGAGCCGAGCTTTGACCGAGCTCGAGCCGAATAGCTCGCGAATAGCTCGATTCGTTTGCAGCCCTAGTGGTTAAAGTCTCCCCTAATGGAGTAGCTACTGCTAAAACCTTGCCTGGAAAGACTTTCGGTTTGACTCCCAAAACTTTAGCGAATTTAGGTGATACAAAAGTGTGAGAGGATCCAGTATCAAACAAAACAACAACTTTCTTTCCATTTAAAATAAGTTCTCCTGTTACATAATACACACTCGTTACATAACAGTTCACTATATAAGGTGGGAAAAAGAAACAACAGAAAATACTCTAAACATCCCCCCTCGTACCAGTGATGACGTGATCCACCTCATTAGCGTCAGCTTCAGTCAAAGCAAATACTCGCCCCTGCTGGTACGGCTTCTTCCCAACTTGCTACGTCGGTCCACTACGGGTGACATTCTGCAGCTTGGAGCACTGAGACGTGTAATGTCCCGTCTCACCACAGTTGTAGCAAGTCACCACAGAAGGTCTCACCCAATTGTTTCCGGGTCTCCCATCTATGTTGACAGCATTCGCTACCGTAGGTTTGAACCTCTGGACTGACGGCTGCCCCTTGAAATTGCCAGAAACTGCGGGCCTCTTCCCAACGTTCCAGTTGGTCCTCCGATTTTGAACAGCATGGAACTGCTCCATGTCTGCCTCAGTGGTTGCCACTCGTTTGACCAGCTTGTCAAACCTCCTGATACAGAGGGGTATCATCCTGGATCTCAGACTTGGCCTCAACCCATGCTCGAATTGTCGAGCCTTCTTTGTCTCGTCCATTACCAATTCGGGAGCATACCTCGAGAGCTGATTGAACCTTGTCTCATACTCTCTAACCGACATGCCACCCTGCTGCAGCGCCAGAAATTCCATGACTTTCTTCTCCTGGACGTCTGATGGAAAATAATGACTGTAGAACTCCTCTAAGAATTCCTCCCAGCCAAGAACAATACCTCCCATCATCCGCTTCATCGACTGCCACCACACCGCCGCATCTTTCTCGAACTGTAGCACCGCCAACTTCACCTTGCTGCCCTCTAGAGTCTCCAAGACTTCAAAGATAGTCTCAATCTGTCGGATCCAATTGTTAGTCGCGTCAGGGTCTGACTTCCCCTCAAATACCGGTGATTTCATCCGTTTGAATGATTCCACGAGTTTGATTGGTTCGGGTACTGAATTCGCATGCACCCCTCCTTGATTCTGATTCATGGCAATCGCATTGAGTGTCTGATAGACCCTCGCTTGCTCCGTTTCCAAGTCCAGACCTTCACCATTTCGAGCTTCTCTTCTAGCCATATTCTGATGCAAAAGATCCATTAAATTCTAAGTATAAACATGAATTCTAAATCAACTTTTAATTTCACTGAATTTCAACTTTATACATTCAAATTTAAAACATTTCTGATATCAAATGAAGGAAATAAGAAGATACAATAGTCTAGTTCCTACGGTTCCTCTTGGCTCCTCGAAGCTCTTCCCGTAATTCTTCCACTTCCTCCTTCAGTACATCGTACATGTTTTTCCTCTTCTCGAGTTCCCAAACACGATGACTGAGAACTACAATATCATCCTTGCGCTTCGCCAACTGAATCTCTAGTAGCCCGACACTCTCCCGTTGAGTCTCTACCTGCCTCTGAAGAGACACAATGAGACTAATCGGAACTGGTTCTTCATTGTCAGAGGAGTCATCAGATGAATTCGGAGGTGGAGTGATCTCTCGGAACTCAGGCCATTCCTCTTCCACTTCTTATGGATCTTCCTCATCTGAATCAGCTTACCCGAGGTAGTAATCTTCCTCAACAATGTGCCAATCGTCACCTTCAGCTGGGTCGAAGTGGTCCGCCATCTTAGAGAAAAGAGGAGGAGAAGAAGAAGCATAAATCATAGAGCAACGCAAATGCAAGTGACTTACATTGAAATCTCTAGACTCAACACACGCCTTAATGTCCACTTCTAGGGTGTCGTTCCTTATAAATCAGTACTACTTGGAAGCGTAGCTCTGATACCACTCTGTAATACCCCGAATTCCAAATACAATTGAATTCGAAGTTCCACAGGATCTTTACAATTCTTTCGTACAATTTTACAAGGAAATTGAAATATTTTTTACATCAGAGTTACATTATACCTTTACATTATTACAGCGGAAGCAATTTTCAGTAATTACATGAAACAATATTTAAATCAATCTTTGAGCAGCATGTATACTTCAATTTGTCAAGAATCTTTACCCTGCATGTAAAACTGTGGGCGCGTCAGTTCATTCACTGACAAAATATTATACATGGCCATCCTCAGTATAACGATTCTCAACACTTAACAAAGCACAAACTTATTCACAAACAATACTAAAGGTACTATCCTATAGATGTCGTGTTGTGCTGTGCACTTAGTCATTTATGCAATTATTATGTTACATGACACTAATACGCACTTGTTCAGATTCTATGCATCCCATACTATATAGGTCTGAGGGCAAGCCCTTAACCGTTCTGCATCTTGCAGGGTTCAATCCCTCGTCATGACTTAAACTACTACTGTAATTACGATAAGTATCCTAGATGTTCTATGAGTACGAGCTCATGTCCAGACAGCCTAGAGGGGAATCCTACGTCATGTCACGACGCATCGTGAAGACAACCTATGGACAATTCAGTCTCCGTCATGGGACATGACACCACCCGCAGTCACCAAATACCCCACGAGCGTCACCTGCGGCATGGACTCCTGGAGATATACCCACGTCATTTTACCACGCATCGTGAAGACAGTCTGTGAATATTCTCACTCCGTAGCTCCGAGGCCCTCATACTCGTGTTTTTCTCTTATTTTCATCACCTCTTCACTATGTATCCAATCCTTAGTTATTTGAATCATGAACAAAATCAATTCTCTAGAGTTAGCATTTCCACTATACCGGTCATAATCATCTATTCAACATGACCCAATCTTTGTCTTTTCATCTCAAATTTTCATTTCAGCATATCTTTTTTCAATGTCGGTATGAGGCTTAACTACACTCTAGTTCTAAATTTCAATTTACAATAAAAAATCGAATAAGTCTTTTTCATGATTAACATTAATTTTCCTTTCATGTTCATAGCATTTGCATACTCATGCTCATAAAATCTTTCATAGTTCATCATAACATTCAATTTCACTTTCATGTACAACTCATGCATAAACAAAAGAATTCGTTTTTCTAACTTGTCACATTCATAGCTCATTCAACTACCATGAAATTACCGTACTGTCATTTTATCAAAAAATCCCACTTTCATTGCCCAAACTCATTTCAAAAACTCTTTTAAACAAGGCATGTATTCAGAGACAATTTAAACCAATAAAATAATAAGTTCTTTCTTGCTAAAAATAGTCTCAAATTCTTATTAATCCTAGGCCACAGGTTATAGAAAATTATCTCACAAAAATTCAGACATTAGTTGAAACTTCAGGGCAGTCGACTGTTATACTATGATCGGTCGACTGTTCCGCAAAGATTAAAAACTCGAAAATAAATACTCAGAGCAGTCGACTGTTACACTATGATCGGTCGACTATTCCGCAAAGATTAAAAACTCAAAAATAAATACTCAGAGCAGTCGACTGTTACACTATGATCGGTCGACTGTTCCGCAAAGATTAAAAACTCTAAAATAAATACTCAGAGCAGTCGACTGTTTCAATCTAATCGGTCGACTGATGCTGTTAGGTTTTTCAAATTCCCAAAATATTTTTGGTTTTTTTTCTTCTCTTTTTGAGTCAAAACTCTCCAGATTCTAATGTACATACAAATACAGTAAACTAGTATTTTTAAATCCATTATTTACCAATAACGCATGCATTTAGTCGTTTGTGTCTCATAAGTACCAATTCGTCTCACATAGCATAGTTCATGGATGTAAAGCATGATGATAAGATTGATTCTAGCATTTCAATTTCACATCTTTATTCATTAGCAATCATTTTAACAGTCAATCTTTAAGCTACTATTTTATCTCTAATCAACCAAACATGTGACTACAATTTATCAATTTCTTCTCAACTATTTTAGCAACCATCCTTAGCATGGCATCTACATTTAGAAGTAATGAGAAACACCCACCTATAGTTGAAGAAACGAATGAAAACTCCTAGAATGCAAGAAAGTAGCATTCTCCTCGTGGAATTGATTGCAAATTGTCTCCTTCTCCTTGTGCTTGCTGGGAAACCGAGCTCTCCTTACTTCCCTGATGATTGGCCGGCCACCTCTAGGTTGGAACACACACAATTTTGCATACTCTAATATTTTGCTCACTATTGTCTCTCAATCTTTTGCTCTCTCTTAATGAATTGTGACATTGTGTAATGTACTAATGAGAAGAAATATAGGGGTATTTATACACTTTTAGGATGAGAATAGATGGCTAGGATTTAATCAAGGAGTTAGAGATTAAGAACCAAGATGAATTGGGAAGTTGTAGTAACTTTCATGATCACATAACCACCCCTCAACTTCATCCCACTCACCCTCTCTTTCTCTCCACAATCCGGCCACCCCTAGAAGGGTGTGCAATGCACACTCTAGTGTGTGCACGTGCCCTTTCTAGTACCTCCAATTATTAAGTTGTACAAATTTAATTAATCAATTGTTCACTAATTGTGTCTACATGACAAGTTTTGACAATTAAAAGATTAATTAAGTTTGTGGGCCTTAAAATAGTGGGCTTTTGGCTCATGGGCGATTTAATAAAATACTTTAATTTATTAGGGTGGGCTTCAATTAGAAAAACAATGTTAGGCTTTTAAAAGAGGCTTTTAGAAAATAAAGAGAAAGAAAAATGTTTATTTGTTCATGTTATAAGAGATAATTTTGTAAGAAAATATACATACAAAATTTCTACGTGCACTACACGTAAAAATCAACAATTCTCATTAAATAAAAATTCAGGGTATTACAGTTAACCATCTCTACTTATAATTTTTATTTTTATTTTTTAATCTTTATCTGGGAATATTTAATGTAGAAAATTGGGTGTGATTGCATAAATGATATCATTTTTGTATGTTTATTTTTGTTATGTGTACAAGTGTATCTTATTTTGAGTTTCAGCATTTTTTTGAACTTTTGCACATAGATAGATCTGTACATTGAAAATCCATGCTACTTAGTGAAGTGATAATCTCTCTTGTGTGGGCGTGCGCGTGTGAGTTCAGGCACATATACAGCTGAACCCTTTCAAGGTTAACATATTTTCTATTTGATGGCAGTCTTAGTGCTGAATGAAGTTGACAAGATCTCAAGAGAAGCCCAACATTCCCTGAGAAGAACAATGGAGAAGTATAGTGCTTCATGCAGGTTAATCTTATGCTGCAATAGTTCTTCAAAAGTCACCGAGGCTGTTAGATCTCGTTGTCTGAATATTTGTGTCAATGCACCTGCTGATGATGAGGTATTACGACTATTTTTTTATGGTACCGCTTGTTAACATACAATGTTTATATGCTAAATCCTGACTCATTATCATGTTTCACCCTACGGGCTTTTGTAAGCACCATTTTATTTATTACTTTATGTTGTAACTTAATTATTTTCAGTTATGTTATTTATGTTTCACTGGTTACTTCGTTTTCTTAAATTGTGAAGAAAACATATGCCTGTAGGCTCTTTTACAACAATAAAAGACTTCACTACCTTATATTATGTTCTCAGTGTTTATGTGTTTCATACGTTTTCTATGCTCGCTTTTAATTATTTGAAATTAGTTTAGTAAGTTGTCATGTGACCGGGGAATTATGCACCATTTTTCAATATAACTCAGTTCCCATTTAGATGCATCTTTTACAAATTTGACTATTAATTAAGATTTTGAGGCACGATTTACTTCGCAACAATTATGTCATGACTCCACATGAAAAAAATTTAGTTGTTGTGATTCCGCTCCCGGTGGATGAAAATCCTGGCTCCGCCACTGCATCTGAGGGTCAACGGCGAGCCCGGACCGGGCGCTGCTCGCTCGGTCGCGACCGACCTACATCGGGTCATCGAGAACCATCAAGCCAGCCGAACTAGTGGAGGGGCTGCTTCCAACTCGGCACCGAACCATCCCAGGCACCCATCCCGAGAGCAGGAGCCAGAGTTCAGCCGCACAAACCGAAGGCCGCCACCCTAACGCGACCCGACCGGACAAGCCCGGTCACATGCCGTGAGTTCCAAAACTTTCGGAATGAGATCCTGGAGGCCATCTTAGGGACCCCCGGGAACGAGACACTCCACCGCTCTCACTCGTGGTCGGATGCTGGAACCAGCGAGTCTCGCGGCTTAACTCGCCTGCCAGAACGGGATGAGGACGTCCTATGATGCCTACAGGAAATGGAGAACCGCTTCGATCATTTTGGCGAGGGCGGTCCGAGGCTGGCTCTGGGTCACAGGCCGATCCGACCTCCTTTCTTCGCTCCAATCTTACAAACAGAGATACCCAGGAACTTTCGGCCTTCTCAGTTCGAGACCGGCGAGGGTGACCCTGCTGATCACATGGAGGGGTTCAAGACCCTCATGATGATTCACAGTGCCTCAGATCCCCTCCTATGTCGTGCCTTCCCTGCCATCCACTGGGGTCCGGCTCGGGAATGGTTCTCTAAGCTCATCCCCGGCTCGATCTACTCGTTCGATCAGTTGGAGGCCAACTTTCTTGCCCACTTCGTGACCAGCAAGAAGGCCGAGAAGACAAGCGCGTCCCTACTGGACCTCCGACAGAAGGAAGGGCAGTCACTCCGCCAGTTCGTCCAGAGGTTCACCACAGAGGTGAGGTTTGTCTCCTCCCTCGACGTTGGGGTCGCCTCGGCAGCATTTCGACACTACGTCCGATACAGCTAGCTGAAGGCGTCCTTGGCCAAGAAGCCTCCCTTCGACTTCACTGACCTTCTTAATCGGGTCGAGAATTACATTCAAGCGGAGGAGGCCCTAAATTTTGAGGGCGCCAACGAGGTCCCGGGGAAGGGGAAGTACAAGGCCGATAAGGCAGAGCCATCCAAGAAGGTTCCGAAAGACGGGACCGGCATGAAGAGGGTCCCTCCGGTCCCGCATTTCGAGAGATACACGCCAGTAACACAAAATGTGTCGGCCATCCTCTTAGAGATAAAGGACAAGGACCTCGTCCAGTGCCCCCTCGACCAACCAGCAACAAGAAACGGGACCAACGGTTCTACTGCCGCTTCCACCGGGACAACGGGCACGGCACCGACTACTGTCGGGCCATTAAGGATGAAATCGAGGCCCTTATCGAACGAGGGTACCTTCGAGAATTCACCCGGGAAAATTCCCGGGACCGAAGGGATATGAGGAATCGAAAGGCCTTCTCCTCCTCTTCGCGCACCCAAACAGCGTCCAGAGCGGGACTTGGAGCCTGAAGAGACCGGAGGCCAAGCCATTCTACACTCCGTCCATGGGGGGCCTATGGGAGGGGATTCTAATACTTCCCGCAAGGCATTCGTCCGAGAGGTAAATGCCGTCCAAGACCTCCCTTCCCCCTAGGTCCAGCAGCTCCATGTTTCCATATCGGGAGAAGACCTGGAGGGGGATCCGGCTCCTGCACTGTGATGCGCTCGTCATCAGCCTCGTCATGGCGAATTACGAAGTCCATCGGGTCCTCATGGACAATGGAAGCTCGGTGAACATTCTCTTCCTAGAAGCGTTCGAGAACCTCAAGCTCCCCGGAGATAAGCTGAAACCAGCTGGGTACACCCTCCACGGGTTCTCCAGCATCCCAGTGCCGATAAAGGGGATCGTGACCTTGGATGTTACTGCCGGTACGACCCCCCTCAGACAGAACGAGTCGTTGGACTTCATGGTTGTGAACATCAAAGTGGCGTACAAAGCCATCCTCGGCCGACCAGGGCTCTGTTCCCTCCAGGCCGTTCCCTCGACCTATCACCTGAAACTGAAGTTTCCTACTAAGTTAGGTGTTGGGGTCATTCGGGGGAACCAAGAGACTACATGATCATGCTATATGACGGTGGTCGGAGGCGGTGTGTTTCCCTTGGATGCCGACGAACCGCAACCCGAAAGGAGCCAACCAGAGCCCGAACTTGCGGACAAACTGGAAGAAATCTCGTTCGAGACAGAAGACAAGTCAAAGTGGTTCGGTGTAAGCTACTCCCTCGTGCCCGACCTGAAGTCCGACCAAATCAACTGCATTCACCACAACGTCGATCTCTTCACTTGGAAGCCATCCGACATGCCCGGGATCTCCGAAGACCCGATCATGCACAGACTAAGCGTGGTCCTCGGCTCGAAGCCGATCATCTAGAAGCGACGTAAGTTCACCTTGGAGAGGTAGAAAGCTATGAAAACGGAGGTAGACAAACTGCTTATCTGGTCGGTTCATCCAAGAGGTCAGCTACCCTGAGTGGCTGGCGAACATCGTAATGGTGAGAAAGGCCAGCGGGAGCTAGAGGATCTGCATAGACTTTACGGATCTCAAAAAGGCATGCCCCAAAGATCCTTTCCCTCTCCCCAGCATCGATGCTCTGATCGATGCAACGTCGGGTCATGAGCTCCTGTCCTTCATCGACGCCTTCTCGGGCTACATTCAGATCCGAATGTCCCCCCTGATATAGCCAAGACATCCTTTGTCACCGACCAAGGTCTCTACTGCTACCGGGTTATGCCCTTTGGGCTGAAGAATGCCGGCTCTACCTATCAGAGGCTCGCTAACCGTGTCTTCAAGGACAAGATTGGTTGTAACATGGAAGTGTACGTCGACAACATGCTCGTCAAAAGCTAACAAGGATAGGACCACGTCACTGACCTGGAAGAAGCCTTTGGCATCCTTCGAACCCACAATATGAGGCTCAATCCGGTCAAGTGTGCATTCGGCATCTCCTTGGGCAAATTTCTTGGGTTCATTGTCAGCCAGTGCGGCATCGAGGCGAACCCCGAGAAGATCCGAGCCATAATAGACATGGCCCCTCCGAGAAACATCAAGGAAGTCCAGCAACTCACGGGAAGACTGGCGGCCATTGGCCATTTTCTCTCCGAGTTCAGATGGGGGCTTGGCATCGACCTTGAGCAAGATCTTGGCTTTTTCAAGCCTTGCAACCTTTACGCTCGGCGATGCCCTCTAGATACACTCATGCTAGCTTCTCCTAAGGTATGGAGGCTCGGCATCTACCTCGAGCAAGGCCTCGGCTTTTTCAAGCCCTACGACCGTTACGCTCGGCGATGACCTCCAGTACACTCATACTACCTATCTTAGAACAGGTATGGGGGATCGACATCGACCTCGAGCAAGGCCTTGGCTTTTTCAAGCCCTGCGACCTTTAGGCTCGATGATGACCTCCAGCTACACTCATGCTAGCTTCTCCTAAGGTATGGGGGCTCGACATCGACCTCGAACAAGGCCTCGGCTTTTTCAAGCCCTGCATCTTTACGCTCGGCGATGACATCCAGCTACACTCATACTACATATCTTAGAACATGTATGGGGGCTCGGCATCGACCTCCAGCAAGGCCTTGGCTTTTTCAAGCTTTGCAACCTTTACGCTCGGCGATGACCTCCAGCTACACTCATGCCAGCTTCTCCAATGGTATGGAGGCTCGGCATCGACCTCGAGCAAGACCTCAATTTTTTTAAGCCCTGCGACCTTTACGCTTGGCGATGACCTCCAGCTACACTCATACTACCTATCTTAGAACAGGTATAGGGGCTTGGCATCGATCTCGAGCAAGGCCTTGGCTTTCCAAGCCCTGCGACCTTCACGCTCAGCGATGACCTACAGCTACACTCAATCCAGCTTTCTCAAAAACTACCAGGGGGCTCAACATCGACCACAAGCAAGGCCACACTCGGCGATGGCCTCGAGCTACGCTCCTGCCAGTCTCACTTGACAAATTATCCAAGTTAAGAAATAGAAGTTTCATTACTCATGAAGCACCACAAACGACCCCACGATACAATAAAGATATTAGAAATCACTCGGCTTAAAACTCGAACTCAGTACTTCCTACGGGACCCTCGTGGCCGACGTCACCCGCCTCAAGCTCTCCGGAGCGAGACCTTCCCCCCGCATGCTCTACCTATACGACTAGTAAAGATGTCCCGACAACGGAACTCTGCACGTCGGCAGGCCTCATCGTTTCCAGATAAAAGGTCGGAGAAGGACCCAATACAGAATGACTTGCTCCCTTGAACAGGCAGAGCCGATGATGACCCGTGCATAGCATAAGCGTCAACCTCCGAATCTCCAACTCTTTCTCTACGATGACCATGCGAAGAAAGGACTCCGAAGCTGGTCACCTGGTGGAGGCATCCGAGATTGACCAGTTCGTCTCGACACTCCCCCAGTCCCGGTCGGCTATGGCCTTCTTCAAGTGAGCGGCTTTTAGGCTGAGCTCCTTAGACTTGTTCATAAAATAGTTTACCGTGGCCTCTCAATCACGAGCCTGCCTACGATGGCAAGTCAGCACACTCTCCTTGGACCCCAGCTCATTTCGGAGCCGGAAGACCTCTGCGGAAAACACGTCGGCGCCGATGGTCTCGTGCGTCTATCAAGAAGAGGGAAAAAACAACGGGTCACTAAAGAAGCTTACGGAAAACTACAAGTCACAGAGGTTCTGCCAAAAATCTTTTCTTTTATAAATTCAAAAATTTAGGTTACAAAAAGCGGTGGCTAGTCCGCACGAGGCAAATACAAGTCAAAAGAATAAGTAAAATTCCTAAACTACTTTTTAGAGGGGGAAGGTGTAATAACCTGATTTTTATGAATGTGAAATTGTAGATTTTTACGTGTTGTGCACGTGCAAAATTTTGTATAAATATTCTCTTATGAAATAATTTTTTATAACATGAACAAATAATTATTTTCTCTCTTCTCTTAATTTTTAAGCCCATTTTTTTTTTCTTTTAAGGAGCCTAAATTTGTTTCTAAATAAAGCCCAACCTAATGAATTAATTGTTTTTATTCTAAAAGCCCACTATTTTTAAAATCCCATGAGTTGACTACTTTTTAATTAACTTGTCATGTAGACACATATTTTTGTAGATAATTAATTAATTTTTAATGTACAACTTTAATTAGGAGAACACAAGTTGGGACACGTGTTTGCACGTGTGTGTGCATTGCACACCTCCTTCTTGGCCGGATTGTAGAGGAGAGAGAGTGGGGGGTGTGGAGTAGTGGAGAGGTGGTTTTTGTGTCATGGGTGGTTGCTATAACTTTCCATATTATCCTAGCCATTCATCTACAACCATCTAGTGTAATCCCAGCCCTCCAATCTATCCTAAAACTGGTATAAATACCCCCTACATTCATGCATACAACACTAAGAAAAATAATTGAAAGAAAGAAACTATAGGAGAGTAAAAGATTGAGAGAGAGTAAAAAATAAAAGATTGAGTGCTTTTAGTGTGCGTGTTCTCTACCTTTGGAGGTCGGCTACTTCATCCACGGCAAGGAGAAGGCACGGTTTCACCATGTGCAAGGAGAAGGATCATTGTGGTGGCTCATTCTAGGAGGAGAAGGACCAATCGTGTTCAAGGAGATCGTAGGAGCTTTGTAGTATTTTCTTCAAATAATGGGTGGTTTTCTATACTTCTAATATGAGATATCATGCTAGGGAATTTGTGATATTTATGCATGCTAAAAGAACTAATAAGATAATCATTTGTAGACTCTAAAAAGGACTTGCTAAACGAATGAGTAAATGCTTGATGAATTGTGTGCTATTGGTTATAATTCGTGTTTAATGTAATTAAAATTCACTTATTGCCATGAAGTTGTAGAATTGGAACCATGTAATTGTAGAAAAGGTTCATGTGTTGATTAGCGAATGAATTATTAAATTTTTGCGCTTATGGAACCATGGTATTATTTTGCTAAAAATTACAACTTGGATTATAAGCATTACGAATAAAGAGGAAAAACAGGAATTTACACCTTTTAACAAAATCCTAATACAAGAAATTGAGTAGCAAATTTGTTAAAGTGATTTCTTTGCAATATTGTAAATATAGAACATAAATTAGAGTGAAAATACATGTTTTAATGTCAAAAAATTATTTTAAAAACACTGATTTTTTGAATGTATATAAATCTAGTATTCTGATAATTTTTAGAAATTTTTGTAAAGAAGAAACTAAGTTATGATCGTTTGAAAAATAGAATATTTCCAATAAACAGAGACTCGACTTAAACCTATTTTGAACCAATCCTATATCAGTTAATCCCTATGGTCATACTGGTTATAGGGGGGCTTTAGTTGCGTTACTGTAGCACTGACGACTGTGTGTGTGTGGGTTCGAGTCTCGGCAAGGGGCTTTTATTCCAAAATTCTATTTTCCCCCAAACACCGAGAATTAAACTCAAACCCATTTCACTCCCTCCATGTGACAGTTGGGCACCTTGTCCCTTTGGCTAGCGCGTGGGCTTTGGGGTCTCGGTGACTGTGCACTGTGTGTGTTGTGCGGTTCGAATCTGGCAGCGACCAAATTTTTTTGGGAGAAAATCTCTTTTCTTTTTTTTTCTTCCTTTGTGATTATTTCGAGCTTTTAAAAGAAATAAAATAAAATAGATATTGTAAAAATATTAGAAAATCCTTGATTATATAAACTTCAAAAAGAAAAATTATTTTTTGGACTTATGGACCCTTTAAAAGAGAAATACAATTTTTTTAATAGTGAAGAGTTCACTTTAGTTTTGATCTTTTGAGATTTTAAAATAAAAAAAAATGAAAATTTTGAGTATGAAAATGATTTCAAAAAGATGAATTGAGACTTATGCTGAGTAGAATTAAATGTGAAAATTTAAGTATGCAAGTTGTGCATGGAATTATGAGAAAAGAAAAGAGAACTTGACGAATTGTACAATTTGTGAACAAGTATGTTTCTTTAACAGTGAAAAGAGGACTTATACTAGAACGTGGCTAAGACTCTACATCGGCAAACATGAAAAGTACTTAAAAAGAGAATTTATGAAATTTTTTTGACCAAGTTTGGGTCGTTGATAATTAATGTTGTTAAAAGGACCGATGTAGGAGTAATGCTAGATTCTAGAATAGTAACCTCGGATTATACATAAGGATGAGAGATGTTACGAACGTAAGAGACAAACATGAGTATGAGGGCCATTGGATTGGCGGTGTAAGAGTATTCGCAGGATGTCCCATGATGCGTCATGATTAGGGCATGGATACTACTCCAGAGTACCATCCCGGTGGCGACGCTTATGGGGCAATCGAATGACTGCGGGTGGTGTCACGTTTATGGTCGGAGGTGAATTACCACAGGATGCCTGCATGATGAGTCATGTGTCAGTGCGTTGGGATTCTCTCTAGGGCGCCTAGATGTGAGTTCGTAGTTCATAAAATGCTTAAGATACTTACCGTAGTTACAGTAGTAGATTAAGTCATGACGAAGGATTGAACCCTACAAGATGAAGAACGATTAAGGGCTTTCCCTCGGACCTATGTAGTATGGGCTGCATAGACTCTGAACAAGTGCACATTAGTGTCATATAATGTAAACAACTGCATTAAGGACTAAGTGCACATCACAACACGACATCCATAGGATAGTCCCTTGTAGTTTGTCTTGTGATCAAGTTTGTGGTTGTTTAAGTATGGAAAATCGTTATACTGTTTCCAACATAGAGAGGATGGCCGTGTATAATATTTCGTCAGTGAGTGAACTGACGGGCCCATAGTGTCATATGCAGAAAAATGAGGTTGACAAATTGAAGTATACATGTTGCTCAAAGATTGGTTTAAATGTTGTGCAATTGTTCCATGTAATTACTGTAAATTGCTTCCGCTGTATGAATGTAAATGTGTAATGTAAACTTTGATGTAAGAAATATTTTTAATTTCCTTGTAAAATTGTACGAAAGAAGTGTAAGTATCCTGTGGAACTTCGAATTCAGTTGTATTTTGGAATTCGGGGTGTTACAGAGGGGTATCAGAGCCACACTTCTAAGTAGTACAAATTTATAGGGAACGACACCCTAGAAGTGGACATTAGAGAGTGTGTTGAGTTTAGAGATTTAAATGTAAGTCACTTACATTTGTGTTGCTCTATGATTTATGTTTCTTCTCCTCCTTTCTCTAAGATGGCGGACCACTTCGACCCAGCTGGAGATGACGACTGGCACATTATTGAGGAGGATTACTATCCCGAGCAAGCTTGTTCGGACGAAGAGGATCCTGAAGAATTTGAAGAGGAGTGGCCTGAGTCTTGAGAGATCACTCCACCTCCGGATTCGTCTGATGATTCCTCTGACGAGGAAGATCCAGTTCCGAGCAGTCTCATTGTGTCTCTTCAGAGGCAGGTAGAGACTCAGAGGGAGAGAGCGGAGCTGTTGCAGACACAGTGTGCGAAGAGCAAGAAGAGCATTGTAACTCTCAGTCATCGTGTTTGGGAACTCGAGAAGAGGAAAAATATGTACGATGTACTAAGGACGAAGTGGAGGAACTATGGGAAGAGCTTCGAGAAGCCAAGAGGAACCGTAGGAACTAGACTGTTGTATCTTCTTACTGCTTTCATTTGATGTCAGAAATGTTTTAAATTCGAATGCATAAAGTTTGAAATTCAATGAAATGAAAAGTTGATTTAAAAGTTCATGTCTTATACTTCGAATTTAATGGATCTTTTGCATCAAAACATGGCTAGAAGAGGAACTCGAATGGGGAAGGTCTGGACTTGGAAACGGAACTAGCGAGAGTCTATTAGACACTCAATGTCGTTACCATGAATCAGAATCAAGGAAGGGTGCCTGCGAATCCAGTACCCGAAGCAATCAAACTCGTGGAATCATTCAAGCAGATGAAACCACCAGCGTTTGAGGGGAAGTCAGACCCTGACACGACCGACAATTGGATCCGACAGGTAGAGACTATCTTCAAAGTCTTGTAGACTCCGGAGGGCAGCAAGGTGAAGTTGGCAGCACTTCAGTTTGAGGAGAATGCGGCTGTATGGTGGCAGTCGATGAAGCAGACGATGGGAGACATTGTTCTTGGCTAGGAGAAATTCTTGGAGGAATTCCACAATCATTACTTTCCATCAGACGTCCAGGAGAAGAAGGCCATAAAGTTTCTGGCGCTGCAGCAGGGCGGCATGTCAGTTAGAGAGTATGAGACGAGGTTCAATCAGCTCTCGAGGTATGCTCCCGAATTGGTGATGGACGAGGCGAAGAAGGCTTGAAAGTTTGATCATGGTTTGAGGCCAATTCTGAGATCCAGGATGATACCCCTCGGTATCAGGAGGTTTGACAAGCTAGTCAAACGAGCGGCAGCCACGGAGGCGGATATGGAGCAGTTCCACGCTATTCAAAATCGAAGGAACAACTAGAATGTGGGGAAGAGGCCCGCAGTTGCTGGGAATGTCAGGGGACAGCCGCCGGCTCAAAGGTTCAAGCCTATGGGTGCGAACGCTGTTTAGGTGGCAGGAAGACCCGAAAATACTTGGGTGAGACCTCTTGTGACTTGTTTCAACTGTGGAGAGACAGACCACTACAAGTCTCATTGTCCCAAGCTGCAGGATGTCGTTCGCAATGGACCAACTCAGCTGATCGGGAAGAAGCCGTACCAGAAGGGGCGAGTATTTGCCTAGACCGAAGCTGACGCTGATGAGGTGGATCACGTCATCACTAGTACGAGTGGGGGAGTATAGGAGTGTCCTTTCTTTTTTCTTTCTGTTGTCCATTTTCCTATTTATTTAGTACACTGTTATGTAACGAGTGTGTGTTATGTAACAGGGGAACATTATTTGAATGGAAAGAAAGCTGTTGTTTAGTTTGATATTGGGTCATCTCATACTTTTATATCACCTAAATTTGCTAAAGTTCTAGGACTTGAACCGAAGTTATTTCCAGGCAAGGTCTTAGCAGGAGCTACTCCGTCAGGGGAGACTTTAACCACTGATCGGTACTATGCGGACTGCGAGATCGTGATTGGAGATAGAATTTTCGGGATAGATCTGATCGAGCTGAATGTCTTGGGAGTTGATGTTATCATTGGCATTGATTGGATGTCGGTGTACAGTGTGAGCATCGAGTGTAAGACCAAGACAGTAATAGTGAAGGCTCCTGGTGGACCTGAAGTCACTTTCGGAGGAAAGAGGAGATGTTCGGATTTGGTTGCTGCTATCAGCTAGAAGTAAGGGATTCCTGTAGAGGTGCAGCAAATTCCAGTGGTTCGGGATTATCCGACGGTATTCTTAGAAGATTTGCCTGGGTTACCCCCGCATCTTGATGTGGAGTTCGGCATCACTATTCAGCCAGGGAGTGCACCTATCTCCAAGGCACCATATAGGATGACGCCAGTGGAGCAGGATGAGATCAAACGGCAGATTGAAGAACTATTGGAGAAGGGCTTTATTCAACCGAGTGCGTCGCCTTGGGGAGCGCCGGTGCTTTTGGTAAAGAAGAAGGATGGTTCGATGAGGATGTGCATCGATTACCGAGAGCTGAATAAGGTCACTGTTCAAAATAAATATCCGATTCTAAGAATTGATGACCTGTTCGATCGTATACAAGGTGCTGCTGTTTTCTCCAAAATAGATCTTCGATCAGGATATCATCAAGTTCGAGTGAAAGCTGAAGATGTGCATAAGTCTGCGTTCAGAACTCGACACAGGCATTATGAATTCTTAGTTATGCCGTTTGGAGTGACGAATGCACCTGCAATTTTCATTGATATGATGAACAGAGTTCTGAGGCCATTCATTGATTCCTTCGTCGTGGTGTTTATCGACGATATTCTTGTGTAATCCAAGTCGGAGGAGGAGCACACGGAGCATCTGGCAGCAGTTTTGAAGAAGCTAGAAGAGCAGGATGTATGCCAAGTTATCCAAATGTGAATTCTGAAAATCTGAAGTGGCATTCCTAGGTCACATCCTTTCTAAGGAGGGAGTGGCAGCTGACCCACAAAAGATAGGGGCGGTGAAGGATTGGGCAAGGCCTACCACAGTGAATGAAATTAAGAGTTTTCTTGGGTTGACTGGATACTACAGGAGGTTCATCCAGGGCTACGCTCAGATAGACGTGCCGCTCACTGGTCTGACCAAGAAGAATGTGAACTTCAAGTGGACCGAATAGTGCGAGGCAAGCTTTCAGGAGTTGAAAGAGAGGCTGACTACTGCACCCATTTTAGCTTTTCCTAGAGCAGGTGTTGAGTACGATGTCTACAGCGATGCTTCACATTGTGGGCTTGGTTGTGTCTTAATGCAAAAGGAAAAAGTGATCGCATATGGATCTAGGCAACTAAGAACGCATAAGAAAAATTATCCGACTCATGATCTGGAGTTGGCTGCGATTATCTTCACCTTGAAGCAATGGAGGCATTACGCGTATGGTGAGAAGATGAACATGTACACGGACCATAAGAGCCTGAAATACATCTATCAGCAGAAGGATCTGAACCTGAGGCAAAGGAGATGGCTGGAGGTACTTGAGGACTTTCGTCTGGAGATTAAGTACGATCCGGGGAAGGCTAATGTTATTGCTAATGCACTTAGCCACAAGAGCAGTCTGGCGAGTTTGATTACAACTCAGAGGCATCTGGTAGAGGAGTTGGATCGGGCTGGTATTGAAGTCGTTTTGCAAGGCTTGGGATCATCTTTAGCTCAGTTGAGGCTTCAACCAATGCTGAATGAAAGGATTATCACAAGTCAGAAGGAAGATGCAGAGATTCAGAAGATGAAGGAGCAGGTCGGTGTGGGCAAATTGTCGGAGTTTCAGGTCAGGGATGAAGTGCTGTGGTTTGGAGAGAGGTTGTGTGTTCCGGATCAGTCAGACTTGAAAGAGAGTATTCTTTGGGAGGCACATGCTACTCTTTTGTCTGTACATTCTGGGAGTACCAAGATGTATAAGGACATTAAATATCATTTATGGTGGTCAGGTTTGAAGCGGGATGTGGCTGAATTTGTGTCGAGGTGTGAGATTTGTCAACAAATCAAAGCTGAGAATCAGAAACCCGGAGGTCTATCGCAACCGTTACCTATTCCGGAATGGAAGTGGGATAACATCAGTATGGATTTCATCACGGGCTTGCCCAAGAGTTCCAAGGGCAATGATGCGATTTGGGTTATAGTTGATTGCCTGATCAAGTCCGCCCACTTCTTGGCAATGAAGCTCACTACTTCGATGGACGAGTTAGCTAAGATGTATGTTGGTGAAATCGTCAGGCTTCATGGTGTTCCGTTAACCATTGTGTCTGATCGAGATGTACGATTTACTTCGCATTTCTGGAGGAGTCTTCAGACAGCTTTGGGTACCAAGACTGACTTCAGCACTGCTTTTCATCCACAGGCTGATGGGCAGACCGAGAGAGTCAACCGTATTCTTGAGGACATGCTTCGGTGTTGTGTACTAGACTTTGGAGGCAATTGGGAAAGGCATCTGGCTTTGGTGGAGTTTGCCTACAACAACAGTTTTCAGACTAGTATTAGGATGGCACCGTACGAAGCTTTGTATGGTAGGAAGTGCAGGACGCCTATTTGTTGGTTTGAAGTTGGGGAGCGGCAGATGTATGGGCCTGAGATTGTGCAGCAGACCTCAAAAAAGATTGATCTGATCAGGAAGAGGTTGGTGGATGCTCAGAGTAGGCAGAAGAGCTATGCAGACAACTGGAGGAGGGACCTGGAATTCGAGGTTGGTGATTTTGTCTTTCTAAAGGTATCACCTAGCAAAGGCTTGATCCAAGTTGGCAAAGGCGGGAAGTTAGCCCCGAGGTTCATAGGCTCGTATAAGATATTGAAAAAGATCGAAAAAACTGTTTACCGGCTTGAGTTACCGGAAGAGTTGTCTCAAGTACACAATGTTTTTCATGTGTCTATACTGAGAGGTTTCATTCCTGGTCCAAGTCATCATTTTGCTCGAAGTGCCAGAGGGTTTGCAGTTGGATCTGAGTTACATTGAACTTCCGGTTGAGATTGTTGATCGTCGAGAGAAAGTCTTGAGGAATAAGACGATACCGATGGTCAGGGTAGTCTGGAGAAAGCAGTTGGTTGAAGAGGCTACTTGGGAATCTGAGGAGAGGATGATGATGGATCATCCTAAGCTCTTTGTTTGATTTGTATTTCCTTTTCTTTCTCCTTATTATGTTTTGCTTTCTCGCTCTTTCATTATAGTCTCGGGGACAGAACTATTCTAAGGAGGGAGTGTTGTAATACCCTGAATTTTATGAATGTGAAATTGTAGATTTTTACGTGTTGTGTACGTGCAAAATTTTGTATAAATATTCTCTTATGAAATAATTTTCTATAACATGAACAAATACTTATTTTCTCTTTTCTCTTATTTTTTAAGCCCATTTTTTTTTCTTTTAAGGAGCCTAAATTTGTTTCTAAATAAAGCCCAACCTAATGAATTAATTGTTTTTATTCTAAAAGCCCACTATTTTTGAAAGCCCATGAATTAACTACTTTTTAATTAACTTGTCATGTAGACACATATTTTTTTAGACAATTAATTAATTTTTAATGTACAACTTTAATTAGGGGACACTAGTTGGGACACGTGTTTGCACGTGTGTGCATTGCACACCTCCTTCTTGGCCGGATTGTAGAGGAGAGAGAGTGGGGGGTGTGGATTAGTGGAGATGTGGTTTTTGTGTCATGGGTGGTTGCTACAACTTCCCATCTTATCCTAGCCATTCATCTACAACCATCTAGTGTAATCCTAGCTCTCCAATCTATCCTAAAACTAGTATGAATACCCCCTACCTTCATGCATACAACACTAAGAAAAATAATTGAAAGAAAGAAACTATAGGAGAGCAAAAGATTGAGAGAGAGTAAAAAAAAAAAAGATTGAGTGCTTTTAGTGTGCGTGTTCTCTACCTTTGGAGGTCGGCTACTTCACATCCACGGCAAGGAGAAGGCTCGGTTTCACCAAGTGCAAGGAGAAGGATCATTGTGGTGGCTCATTCTAGGAGGAGAAGGACCAATTGTGTTCAAGGAGATCGTAGGAGCTTTGTAGTATTTTCTCCAAATAGGTGGGGGATTTTCTATACTTCTAATATGAGATATCATGCTAGGGAATTTGTGATATTTATGCATGCTAAAAGAACTAATAAGATAATCACTTGTAGACTCTAAAAAGGACTTGCTAAACGAATGAGTAAATGCTTGATGAATTGTGTGCTATTGGTTATAATTCGTGTTTAATGTAATTAAAATTCACTTATTGCCATGAAGTTGTAGAATTGGAACCATGTAATTGTAGAAAAGGTTCATGTGTTGATTAACGAATGAATTATTAAATTTTTGCGCTTATGGAACCATGGTATTATTTTGCTCAAAAATACAACTTGGATTATAAGCATTATGAATAAAGAGGGAAAACAGGAATTTACACATTTTAACAAAATTCTAATGCAAGAAATTGAGTAGCAAATTTGTTAAAGTGATTTCTTTGGAATATTGTAAACATAGAACATAAATTAGAGTGAAAATACTTGTTTTAATGTCAAAAAATTATTTTAAAAACACTGATTTGTTGAATGTATGTAAATCTAGTATTCTGGAAATTTTTAGAAATTTTTCTGAAGAAGAAACTAAGTTACGATCGTTTGAAAAATAGAATATTTTTCCAATAAACAGAGACTCGACTTAAACCTATTTTGAACCATTCCTATATCTGTTAATCCCCATGGTCATACTGGTTATAGGAGGGGGGCTTTAGTTGCATTACTGTAGCACTGACGACTGTGTGTGTGTGGGTTCGAGTCTCGGCAAGGGGCTTTTATTCCAAAATTCGATTTTCCCCCAAACATCGAGAATTAAACTCAAACCCATTTCACTCCCTCCATGTGACAGTTGGGCACCTTGTCCCTTTGGCTAGCGTGTGGGCTTTGGGGTCTCGGTGACTGTGCATTGTGTGTGTGTGTGTGTTGTGCGGTTCGAATCTGGCAGTGACCAAATTATTTTTGGGAAAAAATCTCTTTTCTTTTTTTTCTTCCTTTGTGATTATTTCGAGCTTTTAAAAAAAATAAACTAAAATAGATATTGTAAAAATATTAGAAAATCCTTGAGTATATAAACTTAAAAAAGAAAAATTATTTTTTGGGCTTATGGACCCTTCAAAAGAGAAATACAATTTTTTAAGAGTGAAGAGTTTACTTTAGTTTTGATCTTTTGAGATTCTAAAATAAAGAAAAATGAAAATTTTGAGTCTGAAAATGATTTCAAAGAGATGAATTGAGACTTATGTTGAGTAGAATTAAATGTGAAAATTTAAGTATGCAAGTTGTGCATGGAATTATGAGAAAAAAAGAGAACTTGACGAATTGTACAATTTGTGAACAAGAATGTTTCTATACCAGTGAAAAGAGGACTTATACTAGAACGTGGCTAAGACTCTATATCGGCAAGCATGAAAAGTACTTAAAAAGAGAATTTATGAAAATTTGTTGACCAAGTTTGGGTCGTTGATAGTGAATGTTGTTGAAAGGACCGATGTAGGAGTAATGCTAGATTCTAGAATAGTAACCTCAGATTATACATAGGGATGGGATACATAGTGAAGATGTGATGAACATAAGAGACAAACATTAGTATGTGGGCCATTGGATTGGCGGTGTAAGAGTATTCACAGGATGTCCCATGATGCGTCATGATTAGGGTGTGGATACTACTCCAGAGTACCGTCCCGGTGGCGACGCTTATGGGGAAATCGAATGACTGCGGGTGGTGTCACGTTTATGGTAGGAGGTGAATTACCACAGGATGCCTGCATGATGAGTCATGTGTCAGTGCATTGGGATTCTCTCCAGGGTGCCTAGACGTGAGTTCGTAGTTCATAGAATGCTTAAGATACTTACCGTAGTTACAGTAATAGATTAAGTCATGACGAGAGATTGAACCCTACAAGATGAAGAACGATTAAGGGCTTGCCCTCGGACCTATGTAGTATGGGCTGCATAGACTCTGAACAAGTGCACATTAGTATCATATAATGTAAACAACTGCATTAAGGACTAAGTGCACATCACAACACGACATCAATCGGATAGTCCCTTTTAGTTTGTCTTGTGATCAAGTTTGTGTTTGTTTAAGTATGGAAAATCATTATACTGTTTTCGGCATAAAGAGGATGACTGTATATAATATTTCGTTAATGAATGAACTGATGTGCCCACAGTTTCATATGCAGAAAAAAGAGGTTGACAAATTGAAGTATACATGCTGCTCAAAGATTGATTTAAATGTTATGTAATTGTTCCATGTAGTTACTGTAAATTGCTTCCGTTGTATGAATGTAAATGTGTAATGTAACTCTGATGTAAGAAATGTTTTTAATTTCCTTGTAAAATTGTACGAAAGAAGTATAAAGATCCTGTGGAACTTCGAATTCAGTTATATTTTGGAATTCGGGGTGTTACAGAAGGCTTCTCTTCGACAGCTTGACCGCCCTCGGCCTCCTCCAGACGAAGGTCCTCCAACTGCTCCTTGTCCTCGCCGTCGGGCATCAGTAGATGCACGGGGAAGCCGCCACCCGTAGTGGAGGTGGTTGATCCAAGCCACTGGGTAGAGCTGCAGGAAGTACTTTTTGGCCTTGGCGTAGGCTTCGTCCTGAGACTGGATCAGAGTGTCCGCCAAGGTGTTTTGTAGCTCCTCAACCTCCGCCTTGGCCTTAGCCTGAAAATGCACGAGCCTCCGCCTTGGCCATTTGAGCTTGGAAGACCGTCTGGGCTGACTGGGACTCCGTCAGCTCGTCTTTCAGACCAGTCGCCTCACAAAAATGCCGCTCAGCGTTCTTCCTCTCGACAACGAACTCCTTCTCCAGGCACTTATGGAAGTGTTGTCCATGAAGCATTGCCTGGCCGAGGAAGATCAAGTTAGAAAAATTCCTAAATTCTAAGCATAAAGCAAATACCAAACACTTACCGAAATGTGCGCCTGAGCCTACCTCATGCAGGCCGTTTCGGACGTCTCTGACACCAGAGTTATCCGATCCCGTTCCGTGGCAAGATGCTCTACCACCTCCATGGACACCGGTTCCTTGGTCAGGGTATCACTGGCCTTGACCCCCCAGTCCGAGGCGTGCGGCATCATGCCCTGCCTACCCACCATCTCCTCGACATTGGGGCGAAGTGGCGGGAGCCCCTTCTCCAAGACGGCGACCACTTTCTTACTACCGGAGCTCCCCTCCGGTTCCTTCATTGACCTCGACGAGTGGTGGTGCTTCTTCGTCCTTTTCGGGGGTGGCTCCGAAGGCCCTGAGGCCGCCCCTTTATTGGGCCCCGCAGCCGAGGCAGCCTTCTTCTCCTGGTCGGCCCTCCTCTTGGCGACCAAAGCTACCAAGGCCTGTTGGTTGTCGAGCTACTTTGCGGACATCTCTACGAAAAGAAAAAAAGGAAAAATGTTAACACGAAGGTAGAAAGATAAACAGATTAGAAACAAAAACAAACTGGGGTCGGCTGGGCTCAGTCCGGCTCGAGCTCGATGCAACCCTGTGACGTGCGGCCAGCCTATGCTATGCCCATCCATAATCTTCTATACAGTCGCCCACTGTTTATCCTTCAAGTCACTATGCCTCGAGGGCTTATGGTTCAGTCTACTAAAATTCCAAACCATTGGAATTTCCCAAGGTTACTCACTCTGGATGATAAAGTGCTTCTCCTTCCATCCTTTAATGGAGTCCGGGCAGCCGTGCATCACCCTCTAGTAAGGACGTGGTGAGATGTATAAAATCCCCTCCATGTCTCCGAGCGAGCTCATCCCTAGGATGGCACGGAAGTACGTGAGCCTCGGTTTGATCCCCTTCTCCTGGCCCTTCAGAATGAAGCAGACCAGGTGTTTCCATGAGTTAGGGCCATACTGCATTGGACTCAGCTCTCCCCACTTCAACACCCTCTCAATAAACGGATGCAACGGCAGCCTCAATCCCGAGACGAAGGCATCCTCGGGAAACTTGCAGAAGCTCGACTCCAGTGCTGTGGTTGGACGAATTCCGGGGTTCGGCACCGAAGTTCGAATTCCTTCGGAATGAAGTAGGCCGCCCATAAGATAGGTAGGTAGTCTGCCCTAAAAGAACACTGGGCGCTGTTCATCTTGATCATGGACTGACCTGAGTCCCGCAGTAATGAGGTAAACGCGAGAAGCCCCTCCACGTCATTGGGATACATCCTGATCGACCCCAGATTTTTATTGGACAGAGGGGGATACTTGAACCCAGGATCGGGTCCGTATTTGTCTGGCTCGCCCAGATTATCGGGACGATTCCACTACCTTTTTATCCTACGGGGGCGAGGCTTCCTCTCCGGAGATGGGGTCAATAACAGGAGCAGAGGTGGAAGATCTGCTTCTTCCTCAGCTACCGCTCCCGCAGTTCCTCCTTCCCCTTCTCCACGATCGTTGCCTCCCTTAAATCCTCGTTCGGACCCCTCCTGGTCTTCCTCCTCAGCAAGTTCCTCTCCATCGGGGCCTTCTACCTCATGCTCACCCTCCTCAACAAGCTCCTCTTCCGGCTTACGGATTCTTAAAGGGGGCACGTCATAAATCACGACACCCTCGCCCCCCGATCCTAAATCCGACTGGACATCTTCCTTCATTTCAAAGTCATCAAGAGACCAAGATGTTGACGTTGACTGGACTTCCTCCACAGCACGACCTGAAGATCTTGCCTCGGAGCCGGATTGAGAACACGACATTACGAAACAAAAATACTAACCTGATATACCAGAAAACAGGAAGATCACCGAAAAATGGTAGCCAACAGCTATGAAAGAAACTCCTGTTGCCTAGAGATTGAGTGCAAGGTGAAGAAATGAAGAGAGAGGTGGGAGATTTATAATAGAGGAAGGAACTCCTTAAATTCTGCAAGAAGATCTGACCGTTGGATCTTGATCATCAAGATCTAACGGCCACCAGGATCTGAAATGCTTCGATTCTCATGCCCAGGACGTTAGCCTAGAGCGTAAAAATACCTCTTTACCCTCGGCCCTATCAGCCGGTACAACGGCTCGGAACACGTGGCCAACTACTCGAGTACTACACCTTTCTCAACACCAAAGCTTTTCCAACAAGTTTTGGGGGCTCGATGCTCGGATGTCACCGCGAGCCACACTAGGCTTTTCCAACAAGCTGAGGCTTGGAGCTTGGATGTCACCACGAGCCACACCAGGGTTTTCCAACAAGTCTTGGGACTCGGAGCTCGGTTGTAATTTCGAGCCACACCAAGACTTTCCAACAAGTCTTGGGGTGCGGAGCTCGGTGGTAAGTCCAAGCCACCCAAGGCTTTTCCAACAAGTCTTGGGACTCGGAGCTCGGTTGTAATCTTGTGCCACACCAAAACTTTCCCAACAAGTCTTGGGGCTCGGAGCTCTGTTGTAATCTCGAGCCACACCAAGACTTTTCCAACAAGTCTTGGGGCTTGGGGCTCAGGGCTCGGTAGTGAACCCGAGCCACACCAAGGCTTTTCCAACAAGCTGAGGCTCGGCGCTCAGATGTCAAAGCGAGCCACACCAGGACTTTCCAACAAGCTGAGGCTCGGAGCTCGGATGTCACCACGAGCCACACCAGGCTTTTCCAACAAGTCTTGGGGCTCGGAGCTTGGTTGCAATTTCGAGCCATACCAAAACTTTCCAACAAGTCTTGGGGCACGGAGCTCGGTTGTAATCTCGAGCCACACCAAGACTTTCCCAACAAGTCTTGGTGCTCGGAGCTCGGTTGTAATCTTGAGCCACACCAAGACTTTTCCAACAAGTCTTGGGGCTCAGAGCTCGGTTGTAATCTCGAGCCACACCAAGACTTTCCCAACAAGTCTTGGTGCTCGGAGCTCGGTTGTAATCTTGAGCCACACCAAGACTTTTCCAACAAGTCTTGGGGCTCAGAGCTCGGTTGTAATCTCGAGCCACACCAAGACTTTTCCAACAAGTCTTGGGACGCGAAGCTCGGTAGCGAATCCGAGCCACACCAAGACTTTTCCAACAAGTCTTGGGGCTCAGAGCTCGGTGGTAAGTCCGAGCCACACCAAGGCTTTTCCAACAAGTCTTGGGGCTCAGAGCTCGGTTGTTATTTCGAGCCATACCAAGACTTTCCAACAAGTCTTGGGACTCGAAACTCGGTGGTAAGTCCGAGCCACACCAAGGCTTTTCCAACAAGTCTTGGGGCTCGGAGCTCGGTTGTAATCTCGAGCCACACCAAGACTTTCCCAACAAGTCTTGGGGCTCGGAGCTCGGTTGTAATCTCGAGCCACACTAAGACTTTTCCAACAAGTCTTGGGGCTCGGGGCTTGGTAGTGAACCCGAGCCACACCAAGGCTTTTCCAACAAGCTGAGGCTCGGCGTTCGGATGTCAAAGCGAGACACACCAGGCTTTTACAACAAGCAAGGCTCTGATCTCGGTTGTCACCATAAGCCACACCAGGCTTTTCCAACAAGTCTTGGGGCTCGGAGCTCGGAGCTCGGTTGCAATTTCGAGCCATACCAAGACTTTCCAACAAGTCTTGGGGCGCGGATGTAACCACTGTTTCCCCAATTCTGTATTTTCTGTGTATTTTTGGTATTTTAAATTTTTATAAATTATTTTTTCGCTTTCAAATTCTTTTGTTAAAATGTATTATTGGATCTTCTGTTAAAATCTATTTTAATCAATATTTTTATTTGTAACTAGCTTCCAATAATTTTTATATCGTACTACCAATCTTTTTATTATTATTATTATGACCTCGATTATTATGCATATTATTATTATTATTGTTAATAAACTTATTGTTTATGAACTTTTTTTTTTTTGGAATCTTGTAGATCATAATCTATATTATATTTTTATCATGGTATGGATTTATACATACCATTTTATTTAATTAAATAATATGTAATATAATTTTGGTTCGATTCAAATACACTCTTGGTCTTTCGTAAGATCCTACATTCTATTGTATTTAGTAGTATTTGAGCATATTAATTTAATGCATACAAATTTATTAATCATATTACTATATTATTGTTGATCTATTTCTTTAATTATTTTCCTAAAACTCCAAACCCATTATTTCATTGGATTTTAAAACCCTATATTCTATTAAACCCATACCCATTACACCCAAACCCAATAGCATTACCCATAAACCCATTACCCTATATATAAATACCCTATAACCTAACCCTAGCTAACTCTAAACCCTATTACTGTATAGACCCTACAGCCGCCAACCACCCCTAATCTCCTGAACATCTTCTACATCTCCTATCTCTCTCCCGACCCTCTCTCTTCTCCTCTACCTTTCAAAACTCAACACAGCAACACTCCTGAACTCCCCTTCTGCCACTCCAATGGACTGCACGCCACCACGTCGCACCCCCGAGCTTCCTACCATCGCTCGAACCACCTCCGGCACCAACCTCGCGATGCCATCGTCCCATCCACCGCAACCACCAAACTCTGCTCACCCATTACCGCTGAACCTCCACCTTTGCCATCGCTGATCCTCCTCCTCGTACAAGACCGCCATTGCCGACCACTGACCAGTGCCGACCTCCAACACTGCTGCTCCGCCTGCTGTCCATCACTCTGTTACCGCCTCGTCCCCACCCTTGCCACTACACCACTGTCTCCAGTCGCCATCCCCTCCCGCCAACTCTATATATATCTCTCTCGGTTGTGAAGAAGAAGAATCACAGGAGACTTGGTTTCGGTGTGTGCTGTGTGTGGAGTAGGGGATCTGCTTCGGTATTTGGTGTTTGCATGAGGAGATCCCAATTTGTGTGTTGCTATTCTGGGTGAAGAAGAGTAGGGATTGGGTTATATTGGTGCTTGCTGTTGTGTGAGTAGGGGATCCAATCCTGGGTGTTTGCTATTCTGGGATCTGAGTTGGAGTTGTTGTTCTGTTTGTGTGCTTTGAATCGCCGTTTGCTTTTTTATCTCGATCCGTGATCTTTCGATCTCGGTCGTTAGTTACTTGATCTTGCACTTGATCGTCTCGTTCATCTTCTATTTGGTGAGTTAAACATTTGATCCACTTTATGTTCTTATTTATCAAATTGTCAATCATAGTATATTTACTCTTTTGGTACTCTTCTAATTCTTATATGTTTTATATTCGATCTCGATCGTTGGATTCGCTTGATCTTCATCTTGTTCACCATCTTGATCATCGAGATTCGTGCCTGATCGTGATTATCGTGATCGTTTGCTCGTCGCCGGGTTCCGATCCCCGTTATTCTTTGCATATTCGGATTAATCTAACATCATCCTAAAGGCAAGTCATTTCTTCTTGAATAGTTATTGTGTCATATTTGAGATTTTTATTGAATCCCGCAAGTACATCCTCAACTGTTATCATATATTGTTATTGTTATCTATCATTTGGATACTACAAGTTTACACGAGCAAATCCAAGTAGTAGTTTTGACTTCGTGTCATCCTTGTCTCCAATGTATAGGGATCTTACATGCATACATATAGTTATTGAATATAGGAATATGGATTATTATTGTATTTTATGTCATGACATCTCACAACAGTTGTAGATTGCATACTAATATTGTTGGCTTATATGATTGATGTTAGTGTATTAGTTGTTTGTGATTTGTAAGATTATGGACATTACACGTCTTAATACCATGTTCACATAGGTATGGATCGCTTTGATTTGTGATTGTTAACCCCCAACCCACCGTTCTTAATAATTTAATCGTTTTATTCGAAAAGAATATGTTGACGCCCTAAAAATTAACGCCAACCCGAACATTATCTTGCTGTTTCGACCTAGATAATGTCACCAAAATTAATAACTTTTTCAATATGAAATATAATCCCTGATGTCTAGTTTACTTTCCCCTTTGACGGAATTGAATTCCGAGTTACGGTTTGTGAGATATCGCAGTTTTACTGCTACTGTGTCATACAATTCCAGATTCTAAAAACTGCTGTCACACTCTGATTTACAATTAATTTAACCATGCTACCTGTAATATAATGACTTAAATTTTGCATGTTGATACTAGACACTGTGGTGAACATTCTCTAATTTGGAATTAATTAATTCTGTTTCAGTCCTATTCCATATGTATAAACACAATTTTATAAATTCTAGCTAAACACAAATCCTGTATAGTTTGCTATTTTGACACATGTTACCACAACTTTTATGTACCTTAATTATATGCGTTGGAACCGGGCAGGAGTCTAGTTTCTAGACCTTCTGACGGATCCACATTTGCTATCTTGTAGCAACAGAAATTCTGATTTTGGTACAGCAACCTAGTGTTGTCCAGAATTGGGTTCCTATGTTTAATAATATATAATTGAATCTATAATGTTATAGTTGGTGCATTTAATTGTATAGAGTATATTGTATGATCTTAGGGCTGTTTTGTCATATTTTTAGTGCCTTATTAATCATATTATTGTATGTTAATTGAATAAAGAATGTTAATCAAGCCGGGGTTAAGGGTTGACTAGGGTAGTTGACAATATAGTCACTGTACTCGAATGATGGCCAGTGATTATTATCGTTATCAGCATCGTGTAAGAAATTACACATGTCTAGTGTTATTACCGTTATCGGCATCGTGTAAGAAATTATACACGTCCAGTGTTATTACCGTTATCATCATCATACCCAGTACATGAACTATAGACACTACCACCTTAGTCTAAACGAAATTGATTGTATGCATGGAACCTATAGTATGGGATGCAGTAGTACATGCATTAGTTAGGATTAATAAATGAATAATAGACTTAAGATTTTCATCGCATTGTCATTGCATATCGTCATCTTCATTGAACAGTGTTATCATTGTTGT
Source organism: Hemerocallis citrina (assembly GCA_017893485.1). NCBI lineage: Eukaryota > Viridiplantae > Streptophyta > Magnoliopsida > Asparagales > Asphodelaceae > Hemerocallis > Hemerocallis citrina. Next base: position 123,169,785 of record CM030361.1, on the reverse strand, counting down.
TTACCATACAAATATTTATTCTCTACTACCGGACCCGACGGATTTTTTTTTAATTAGGACCCAGACCCGGACCTGGATCCGAACCCGGACCCGGACCCGGTTCTTTCAAATCCGGGTCCGGGTAGTGGAGGACCCGACCCGATAGGACCCGATACCCGCTCTATTTGAAAATAACACTAAGGCCTTCTCCCATTATAATATTAGAGATTCTTTACCATTATCGTTATAAATCATCGTTATTGCACATTGTACTGTTATCGCTTTATCACTATTCAACACTATTGATTTCATCGTTCATTGAATTCATCGTTATACCGTTATTGTCATTGTTCTCTATTTCTCTACTTGCTGTCCGCAACTTGCTCTCAGGACATTTTTTCCTCTCTTTAGATGAACAGCTTATAAGTAATCAAGGGGATTTACCTGACAGACTGGGGGAGCAACAACGGTGAAAGAAATGTTTTGTTGCGCCACTTAAATAAACGTTGCTTTATTTGAGAACTTTAATAAATTGAACAATATTGTTTTCCTTGTATTGTGGGCTTTGACCCGAATATTATTTGTTATTCCAGATGTTGGATTATTTTTATGCTTAAATTCCAATGATGTTTTTATGTGATTATTCTTTCATTGCATGTGTGGTTGTTTTACTTCTTATTGATATTGTTGAGTTGGATCGATAACAGCCTATAGATGACGCAAGTCATTCACTGGGCCGTGTCACGTGCTTGCATTCCGTATTTTTGGGAAGAGGGGCGTGACAGCGGAGCTCGGTTGTAATCTCAAGCCACACCAAGACTTTCCCAAAATCTCGAGCCACACCAAGACTTTCCCAACAAGTCTTGGGGCGCAGAGCTCGGTAGCGAATCCGAGCCACACCAACACTTTTCTAACAAGTATGGGGAGCTCGGCGCTCGGTGGTAACCTCTAGCCACCCCCATCTTTTTCAACAAGCAGGGGGGGTCGGTGCTCGGTGGTAACCTCAAGCCACCCCTAGCCTTCACCACAAGCAAGGGGGCTCATCTCCCGACCCTTGACGCTCGGCTAAGCGACCGCCTACTTTCGGCTCTCGACGCCCCCATAGCTTTTCCAACAAGTATGGGGAGCTCGGCGCTCGGTGGTAACTTCGAGCCACCCCCCCAGCTTTTCCAACAAGCATGGGGGGTCGGCACTCGGTGGTAACCTTGAGCCACCCCTAGCCTTCACCACAAGCAAGGGGGACTCATCTCCTGACCCTCGACGTTCGGCTAAGAGACCTTCTATTCTTCGGCTCTCGACGCCCCCAACAAGTATGGGGAGCTCGACGCTCGGTGATAACCTCGAGCCACCCCCAGCTTTTTCAACAAGCATAGGGGGTCGGTGCTCGGTGGTAACCTCGAGCCACCCCTAGCCTTCACCACAAGCAGGGGGGCTCGTCTCCCGACCCTCAACACTGAGCTAAGCGACCTCCTACTCTTCGGCTCCCGATGCCCCCATAGCTTTTCCAACAAGTATAGGGAGCTCGGCGCTCGATGGTAACCTCAAGCCACCCCCCAGCTTTTCCAACAAGCATGGGGGGTTGGCGCTCGGTGATAACCTCGAGCCATCCCTAGCCTTCACCACAAGCAAGGGGCTCGTCTCCCAACCCTCGATGCTCGGCTAAGCGACCCCATACTTTCGGCTCTCGATGCTCCGTAGCCTTCACCATAAGAAGGCTCGTCTCCCGACCCTCGATGCTCGGCTAAGCGACCCCATACTTTCGGCACTCGACGCTCCCTAGCTTTCACTGCAAACGGGGGGCTCGTCTCCGGACCCTCGATGCTCGGCTAAATGAGCCCCTAGCTTTCACCACAAGCAGGGGGCTCGTCTCCCGACCCTCGACGCTCGGCTAAGCGAGCCCCTGTTTATAATTCTCAATGCCCCTCATACTTTCAAAGGGATCCTCTTCATCCTACCCCACCAGCCTCTCCAGGAAGATACGAACCACATTTTCACCATGCACACTGCTCTGCTCTTCCTACAGAGACAAATCACTCATCCATGGTTGGATTACCCAGCCTCTAGGAGTGGGGGGCTCCTGATATGGGTCAGATGACGTGGCCCCTCCTGGGCCATTGGATCTCCTCAAAACCCGCTCTTCCCTGATCATCAAGTCAACAGAAGTCCAACGGGCCGTTACCACCTCAGGTCCATAGGCAAACAGGTCCGACCTGGCCCACTCACGTTCCAAATCCATTTGCCTCTGCCTATAAATACCAGAACCCCTCCCTCACTAGCCAGGTAATAAGTATTTCTCCTCCAAAAACCCTAACTCCTGTTTCTTTCCAGTGACTGACTAGATCGTCGGAGGGCTGTCGCCGGGATCTCTCCTAGTGTTTCTAGGCAAAGTGCAGGTACACAAGACCGAGCCGAGCCCCGAAGATCCGATTCGAGTTACTGGATCCGAGTCGAGCATCCGTCCTCCACCTCACTCCTGCTACTCCTGAGCCGATCCCCCAGCTGAGGGTCGAACATATAGCCATTACTGTAACTTCCATTATACAAATTACAAGAACTCAAACCTGTTGCAGCCACACCCCAAAAACAAACCGCATCACCTTCTACAAACAAATGCTTCTAATATTCAGAGGTCAATATCTATTACTATTCTAAAAATCATGAATTTAAATAATCCAACTGCTTATATTTAACTTTTTTCGTATGTTGTTAGTAAATCTTAACCATTTATTTTATAATATTTTTTAAAAAATAACAAACAAAATAGGCTACTTCAGGTTTTTATAGTCAAAAATATGTAATAGTAAACAAAAGATTTTCATCGTATCTCATAAATATAGTTAAAAAAAGTTTAAACAAACAAATAAAATATTATTTCTAATCTTTAATATTATAATGGGAGAGTTGAGATTGTCATATGTAGACATTCAACTATCTAATCTCAACCATTAATTTTTAAGTGGAAGTTATATTAACCATCCATTTACTCAACTATTATTAGTTATCATAATACTCTCAAAGTTTACATTTATTTATGACATAATTATTTACAAAAGTGTCATTCATATAAAATAAAAGTTTGTGCCACTATAGGTAACTAGTAATATACACGTGCAATGCACGTAATATTTTTTTAAAAAAATTTAAAGTGAAACTCTATTTTACTCGTGCGATGCATGTCTTAATAAATATGATTATATATTTTTAAAAGTAAATGTGAAGACTATAATGGGAGAGTTGGAGTTGCACGTAAGTAGCTAGATTTACAACTCCACTTCTTCCATTATAATAGTTATTATATATTATATTATAGATAGATAGATAGATAGATAGATAGTAATTTACAAGTGTGATGTACATTTAATATACTAAAAAAATTAATGTAAAAAATCTTGCGTAGTGAGGACTCGAACCTGAGACCTCATTCATATTAGTTATGCACGTGTAATGCACGGGTTGGTAGATTGACAAATGACATTAAGGTATTCTCCCATTACAATATTAGAGATTAGAGATTAGAGATTAGAGATTTGTAAAGAGTATGTGATGGGTAAAGGGAGGTCTTAGGTTCGAGGCAGATTAAGTCTTATTATTTACTATATAAAAAAATTAATTAATTATAACATGCATCACACGTGCAAAGTACTAGTATTATCATAGAAACAAATCTCTGATATTATAATGAGAGAGTTGGGGTTGTCATTTGTAGACAACCAACCAACCATCTAATCTCAATCAATTATTTTTAAGTGAGAGTTATATTAATCATTTATTTACTCATCTGTTGACTGTTGTTAGTTACCATAATACCCTCAAAGTTCAAATTTATTTACAACATAATTATTTACAAAAGTGTCGCTCATATAAAATAAAAGTTGATGCCACTAGAGGTAATTTGTAAAAGAGTATGTGATGAGTAAAGAGATGTCTCATGTTCGAGGCCAGATTATGTCTTCTTTTTTTACTTTGAAAAGGAAAAAAAATTATTTGGACGTGCATCGCACGTGCAAATTACAAGTAATAATCTCTAATCTCTAATATTATAATGGGAGAAGGCCTTAGAATCATTTGTAAATCTATCAATGCGCGTGATGCACATACATAACTAATACGAAGGAGGTTTCATGTTCGAGTCCTCTCTACGCCAACGTTTTTATTTAAATTAAAAAAACATTTATTTAGATGTGCATTGTCCGTGCATAACTAATATAAACGAGGTCTCAGGTTCGAGGCCAGACTACATCGAAATTTTTACTTAAAAAAATATTTTTATTAAGACGTTCATCACACATGTAAATTACTAGTCTCCTATATTATAATGGGAGAGTTGAGGTTGTCATTTGTAGACATTCAACCATATAATCTCAACCATTCATTTTTAAGTGGGGGTTATATTAACCATTTATTTACTCAACTGTTGTCAGTTACCATAATACCTTCAAACTTTAAATTTATTTACGACATAATTATTTACAAAAGTGTCACATATAAAATAAAAGTTTGTGGCACTATGAGTAATTTGTAAAAAATATGTGACAAGTAAAATGAGTTCTCAGCCATCTAATCTCAACCATCTATTACGAGTAAATTACTAGTAATAATATTATAATGAGAGAGTTAGGTTGTCATTTATAGATAACCTGTATGTAGACATTCAACTATCTAATCTCATCAATTCATTTTGAAATGAGAGATATTAATCATTCATTTACTCAACTGTTGTTAGTTACCATAATACCCTAAAAGTCCAAATTTATTTACAACATAATTATTTACAAAAATACCACTCATATTAAATAAAAGTTTGTGTCACTATGGAAAATTTGTAAAGAGTATTTATGAGTAAAGGGAGGTTTCATGTTCAAGGTTAGATTACGTCTTATTATTTACTTTACAAAATTAATAAAAATTGGTTAGAACGTGCATCGTACATGCATGTTACTAGTAAATGAATAATCAAATTATTTTTTTGTCATAGTTTGACTCCCTCAACTTTATTATTTTGCCATCCTCAATTTAACAAATAATCAAAATAATTTTTTACCATAATTTTACAACCTCAACTTTATTTCTTTTCCATAATTTGACAACCTCATACTTTGTATTTTATTATTATTATTATTATTATTTTATTTTTTTTGTGAGAAAGCCTTACCTATTTACATTATATAACACACCCCGGATTTCCCTCCAACTATAATTCGAATTTTTTCCCAAAATGACCCTATTTTTGAAAGTTTTTTCCAAACTGCCCTGCTTTTTTTTAATTCCCTAAACGCCCCATTCGCTTTTTGAAAAAGCGATCTGGGATAAATACCCTCGCTTTTTCAAAAAGCGAGTCTTGGGTTGCAAATTTTCAACCTCCCAAGACTCGCTTTTTGAAAAAGCGGGGGGAATTATCCCACACTTGATTTTTCAAAAAGCGAGTGTCGTTTGGGACATAAACCCCCCATCGCAAACAGATCTCACTATCTCTCATTTCCTTTTCCTCTTCGCTCGCGAAACCCTAACCCATTATCGATAAGCCTCGATTTAAGCCCTTAACCCATCAAATTAGTTGTCGAATCACTCCGAAAATCTTCATTATCTCATCCCCGTTCAATTGGCCACTTCGTTTTTCTTGGTTCTTTCAATTTTGGTGGTGATTTCTGTGGCGTTCTTCAAATTGGGGGGTGAACAATTTGGGGGTGATTGTCGTGGTTCGCATCTTGCCTAAAGATTGTGGTATATTTCTCAAACTCTATATTTTATAATGTTGTATATATATTTAGAATTATTTAGTTAGAAATTGGTTTATATTATTGGAGGTACAATATGCATAGTGTTGATATTGTGGAAAAATCGGGATAAAATTTCGGGGTAATTTGGGTGTCAAATTTGGATAGTGTCGGTGGAGGTGTATTAGTTTTAAAAAGTGGATAATTGTAGAATTTGTGGGTAAAATTTGGATATAGTTATTAATAATTGTATGTTCGTATGTGTTCTATATTTGTTGGTTATATATTTTGGTAATGTTAATAACGATTGCTTTTAGTTGTAGGTTACTCTATTTTTAAAAAAATGGCACGGACGATAGGAAATGTGGAGGTAGGATCTAGTAGTAGACCTAATCGTAGCAATGGACCACGTACAACTTTCGGCCCACCTCCTCGCGGTGGACGTGGTGGTCGTCGTAGTGGTACCACACGTACTAATGTAAGCTTATAATTTTCTATATTCGATTTGTTTCATTATCATACAATTAAATGTTATATTTCTCTGTTGATGTAAATATTGTTGTTGTTTTACAGGTCCCAAGTAACCCAAATGTAGCAGGTACTTCTTCTCCGGCCTCTTCTTCATCTACTATTCCCCTTGGAGGTCCAGGTCCCCTCGACCCCACTCTTCTTACTCTTCAGTCGCAGCATCATTCGAGAGATGTGTGGAAAGGCGATTCGAAGGAGTGTACATTCCGTAGGGATCATCCACTACCTATGCACCCACGGATTCACCAGACCTTAAGGGATTGCGGACTGTACGGTATTGCATTGATGAGCTTCATCAAGTGCGATCAGCCACTGCTTACAGCACTCCTTAAGAGATGGCACCCTGAAACACACAGCTTCCACCTTATAGTTGGGGAGATGACTGTGTCGTTGCAGGACGTTTCAGTACTCACCGGCCTTCCGGTAGATGGGCAGGCAGTGACAGGATCAATGGACTTCGACTCGACATATTTAGTGGAACAATATCTCGGTGTTGAAGTGGAGACTGGAGCAGTGAATGGAAAAAAGATTCGGTTGAAGTGGTTAAAGGAAAAATTCAAGAACCGATTGAGAGATGATTCGACTGATGAGGAGGTCCATTGCTACTGTAGGGCCTATATTCTGACACTGTTTGGAAGGGTGTTGTTTCCTAATTCCAGCGTACGCTCTGTCCCTTTGATGTACCTCCCGCTGATTGCAGATCTAGGACGAGTCAGTCAGTACAGTTGGGGTAGTGCCACCTTAGCATCCCTCTACAGGAGTTTGTGCTTGTGTAGTCTCGGTTCCATGCAGATGAATGGACCGATGATACTGCTTCAAGTGTGGAGTTGGGAGCGTATCCACGTGGCTCATCCTGTAGTGCGGAAGTAATCACCCCACTGGATCCATCTCCCCGAGGACCAGCACATGCTACCTCCTCTTGGTGTGTACTAGTCTGGTAACCTTACTTGGACTGCCAACCCCAACAGGTGCCTGACCTACTTCCGTGATGAGTTGGACAGGTTGGCAGATAATTGCGTAGTGTGGATGCCCTACACGGAGGCGCGTCTAGCTCGACTACCGCCTATTTTCCTGTATAGGTGTGATCTGTGGCTGACGAAAGCACCTTTGATCAACTTTAGCACAGTTGAGTTCTATTATGTCAACAGAGTGCTTCGACAGTATGGTATACAGCAGACGATTCCTGTTGCCGAACCATTTAATGCGAACATGCATGCAATCACTGGAATGGGTCGTTAATAAGGATATAATTGGACCGCCAGCTTCTCGACATATGTGGAGAGATAGAATCTACACAGGTTGAGAAAATCATTGAGAACATTCCTCCATTTGATTGAACCGTGCACGAGAACTATATGGGCTGGTATGGGAGGATGACAAGGCGATACATCTCTCCGACTGGACAGACTCCGCAGGTGTGGTGGTACCGATACATCGACTGGCAGCCGAACCAGTAGATCTACATTCAATGCACTTGCCTATGTTTCAACCGAAGGCATCGACTATTCGTACGATTGTAAGTTTTTAAGTACTGTTAAATTCATCAAAGTTATTATTGTATTTTGATTTACATATACATTTACTGCAATTAATATTTCAACTTATTATGCTTTGTAGATGACCCAGACTTGGAGTATGGGCAAAAAAAGTGTTGCTATGTTGAGTAACAACGTCGCCGATGCGGTTAAGGACGTCGCACGCGAGATGCTGACGTCCTGTCGTGCACAAGCTGATGTTGTTGGAGAGGGGGCGACCTTGGATGCTATTCTAAACACTCCCGCTCATCGAACCAGTGTACGTGCTCCTCGTGTGAAGAAAGTCGCCTGCAAACCACCATGTCGGCCTAGAAATGAGGAAGAACAAGAGGTTGAAGTTCAAGAAGCTGAGATTCAAGTAGAGGGGGCAGAACAACAAGAGGAAGAGGAGCTGATAATAATGTCCGGTGTGACACAGAAAACTCTATCACCACGAGGTAAGAGGCAACGGTGACCTCCCACATTCTTCACCCCTGACCCGTGAAGCGTCTTGATATTTTGTTGATGTGATTTATTGTTTGTAATTTTAATGTGTTAATGTGATTTATTGTGTGTATCAATCATGTACTCAAGTTTTGAAATATGGAATATATGAAGTGCAAAATTTTGGTATGGGGTGTGTGAGTGTGATGTTTTAATTTTATGGTTTTGTGAAATTTTATGGTTGTGTGAATGTGATGTTCGGTTCGAATTGTTTTTGAGATGTTGGTGAAAGTGAAATAGATGTGAGAGTTGGGTTAATGTGGAATGGTGTTGAAATGGGTACGCTTGAAAGGTTATTGAAGTCGAATTGATGTGAATAATGGGTTGAAGCTGATGCCCGAGAAATGTGTAGGGTTTATGTCCCACCAAGAGATCAAATATTGATGTTTTCTGCATACAGACCCAAGACTCGCCTTTTGAGTCTAGGTGTAAATAGCTCGCTTTTCAAAAAGCGAGCGTTGTGCTTTTCATTTTCGCTTGAACTAGGAATATCATGTGGCTGAGCATTCAAAATTTGAATTTACTGAATATATAACTCTAATGCAGACCAAGAACAATTGAGATCAAATTTTCTAGCAATCATTGACTTCATAGCATTATCAGTAGATACGGGCACTGTCATAAAATACTGACCATCTCCTCTTCCTGCTGCGTATCGAGCTAAAATTTTCACATTCCATTGATTCCTATCCCAATTAGTAACTTCATATATTTTCTCAACTACTTCTCCAAATGTAATGGTACGAGGTACCCAAACTATTTTCGGATCCAACACACTATAACAACAACCAATCTTTGGATTACGAATTATTTCACCACCAAAGTATAACCAAATAGGAATCTCCAAATCCATACCTACGTTAATTTATACCAAAATACGAGTTATTATCTACCCATAAACAAAACCTATGGAAATTAACAAAATAATAGGGCAATAAACATCATACATTCACAAGATTATTTGAAAAGAAATTTGCAGTAGATATTTGGGTCAAATAGTTGAAGTTGCTTTCCTCTTCAAGTATACCAAAATTCAAAAATTTTAACCTCTATCGGAAGATGGGTTTAAGGTTACCAAAGCAATTTTATAGGTTAATCCACAAATTTCGGTGGTACTTTGACGAATCTGAGATGAGAGATGGGTTAGGGTTTCGGGATTAGAAGAGGAGGAGGAAGATAGAGAAATAAAGTGAATATGAGATCTGATATCGGGCGTGGGGGGATTAATCCCCAAATCGACACTCTCTTTTTCAAAAAGTGAGTTTGGGATAAATCCCCTTGCTTTTTGAAAAAGCGAGTGTTGCTGGGCAAAAAAGGTTCAGACTCGCTTTTTGAAAAAGCAATTATGTGGGATAATTCCCCCCGCTTTTTCAAAAAGCGAGTCTTGGGAGGTTGAAAATTTGCAACCTCAGACTCGCTTTTTGAAAAAGCGAGGAGATTTATCCCAGACTCGCTTTTTCAAAAAGCGAGTGGGACGTTTAGGGAATAAAAAAAGCAGGGCAGTTTGGAAAAAACTTTCAAAAAATGGGTCATTTTGGAAAAAAAGTCCTATAATTCACTGTAGAGAACAGAAGGGAGGGAGTTTACATTCCAAAATCCATAACAACTATTCTGAAGACAATATTTGACTATTTTGTGTGCTGCTACATTGGTCTTGCGTTGCTTGAACAGTATGTTCACATTCGGTAGATTCTTGATAAGTTCATGGTCGTTAATGACGACGTGCAAAGCCTTCCATGGCAGTGTCAAATTCTGTTCATCAAACCATCTAACCACGAAGTCTCTAACAACAATGCTAGCTTTTGCTTATTCGGATAATATAAGGTGACTAGCGAGCCTTGGACCCTTTGCCTCACTTCTTTCAACGTCAAAATCAGCAATTGCCTCAGCTAGGACGCCCTTAACATGTCCCACATGATCCCGTATAATCAGACCGACCGCGCTATATGTTGACCTTATATATAGCTGCATCAACATTAACTTTGATTGAGCCCTCGTCAGGGGTAGACCACTTCATGCCAATACTTTCTTCTCTAAACCTGAGGTTGGCACTTTGTCGAGCATATGCAATACGGCTGATGCTGGACAGAGCACGATGAACAACTTCATGGGCGTTGAAAGCCTTGCGAAAGAAGGCCTGATCACATCTACCTTTCCTAATAAACCCTCTTTAAGATATGTGGATTTTTTTAACGTGTATTTGCACGGGGGGCATTTTACTAGTATTTCTATCTATATACTATTTCAGTGGGAGAATTTGTAACCAAACAAAGCTCATTTGAAACAAAACAAACATGCAACTCCAATTTTCCCTTTGTACTTTATTTATAACGTACACCGCCCGTGCAACTCCAACTCTTCAATTTTACTCTTTATTTATAATGTGTATTGCACATATAAATCCAACTGTCCCATTATAATAGGTATTTATATTACTTTTAAATATATATATTTATTAAGGCGTGCATTGCATGTGTAAATGAGAGTTTTAACTTAAACTTTTTTTATATATTAAGATGTGCTCACACGTGTAAATCAGATTTTTTTACTTTAATTTTTTTTAATACATGCATTGCACGTACAACTCCAACTTTCTTATTATATTCTTCACATTTACTTTTACAAATATATTAATTAAGAGATGCATCACATGTAAATCAGAGATTTTACATTATTTTTTTTAAAAAAAAATTAACACGTGCATTGCAAGTGTTTATTCATGGTAGTATATAATCAAAGTTATTAGAGTCAACACTGATGGATAAGATAACTTGCAAATTAGAAAAGTGTACTTAATTAGTGGATAATTAGGGCAGAGAAATGAGGTGGCGGTGCCGACCACATTAATCACACAGTAGTGTGTTTTCTACTTATTAGTCTCCTAATTTCTTGCATGCTTTGTGCTAACTATTTTCTTTTGTACTATTTAATTAGTATAGTTTAACTCGTTAGATCAGAGAGAAACATTTCGGTAACGAAAATATCATTCTCTTTCATTCTTTGTTAAATGAAAAGATACGAAGAAATAACACATCTTGCAAGATTTTTTTCCCCCGACTTTCTGCTCTCTTTGGTGACGAAAGATATTGCTAGAAATATTTTGAAAGTAAATTTTTTATTTGAAAGAAGTGTTATGAGTATGTCTTGTATACTCGTAGTTCGATTAGAAGAAGAAACGAACCATGGATGTTGGAGCGTCGTAAAATGAGAAGAAACATGTTAGTTGAAGTAAACCTGAATGCCAAATCAACATTATGATAGTATCGCACGACTCTTGAATGGATTAAATTGATCGGCTTTAACTGCAACAGAAAGAAAGTATGAGAACGGCTCGATGCTTGAATTGCACTTTCTTAAATAAGTTCTTTGGCAGATTCTGGAGATGAATTGTTGATCACTAAACACTCCTTCCATGATACAATGAGATTCTGTTTACAGTGTTGGCTAATACTCCAGTGACAACAAGCACCAATTTGCACCACTTAATATGAAAATTTCTCTAGAACAAGAAGAACTATTTGAGAAGAGTAGAAAGACTATTTTTCCCTGCTTCTAATTTTTAACAAAAATCCTCTTTTTATAGTCAAAGAAAAAAAAATATTTCCTTTATTTTTTCCATAAAAAAAATTGGTAAAAACGTATTTTTGCCATAAAAACTTCCTTGATTTTTGTCTTGACATGTTAAAAACGGCCAGTGCAATAAATGTATTTGATGAGTCTGAGAAAAACATTTTTGACATGTTTTTTTTTTGACTGGCAAAAGGTAGGGATGGCATTCGGGCCATTCGGGCCGGGCCGGGCCGGGTTTGACCGGTCCCGGGCTTACCCCGGGCTGGGCTCCTCTCAACGGGGGCCGGGCCGGGCCGGGCTGAAGGTAAGAAACCTTGGCCCGGACCTGGCCCCTAGCCCCTACTGTGGGGTCCGGGCCGGGCCGGGCCTGGCCCGTGTATAAAAGTTTTTTTTTTTAGTATTGTTAAAGAACAAGTATATGGATTTGTAATTGCATAACAATTGCAAAGAATAAAATTTCATAAATAATTGAAGTACATGAATAAATAAAGTATATGATTAAATAAATTTGAACTTCTTGAATAAAATTAAGTACATGAATAAAATTCATACAAATTTGTCTATTTAGCTCAAATCATCAAATTACAAATCAAGGGAATTATTTGAATTTAAAGATCGAGATGGCCTCTACTTAGATTGAAGAGAAGGCATTGGACTATTGTCGTGCACTTCAACTTAATCTAAATATAGAATCTCATCACTCTAAATTTCCCAATTAATTACAATTAATTGAACAACATTTTAATGTAAATTAACTAAATGTAATCGTTCATTCATCGCTACTTGTTGATCCACCTCCAGCTTGTGCTTCAAGTAAGTCTTGGGTCCTCTCTTCCGCTTTCTCCAATCTTCGGCGCATACTAGCATCTCCAAATTTTTGGCTGTCAATCGGTTCCTGCTCGGGCTTATTATCCTGCCACCAAGAGAAAAAGCACTTTCCGATGCAACAGTTGACACCAGTGTTGTTAGCAGATCTTTAGCCATACGAGAAAGAATATTAAAAATTGCTTCATTAGTCTTCCAAAATTGTAACACATCTTCTACATCTTCAACTGCACTTTGTGCATTATACCAATTCAACTCATTAGGTGAATTGGTTCTTGCCTTTTTCGATTTAATAAGGTTTAAAACACCAATACTAGCTTGACTCTTTCCTTTTGCTAATATGGAGGAAGAAGAAGAAGAAGATTCAACATTTTGTGTTTGTGTTTGAATAGTGTTAGTTGAATAAATCCTATCATAAGAATCATATAACCTAGTCAAAACATTCTCAAATTTACGAGTAAAAGCAACATGATCAAAATCTAGTATTGCATCGTGTGGGGCATAAGTGTAGAAAATTTCAATTAAATTTTTTGTACCTTCTAATTTAATCATAGGATTCATTACACTAGCTACACAATATAACATAGGAATTGGATGAAAATATTTTAAAAACTTAACATATGCCGCATTAACCATATCTCCAATAAAAGGGTCATTGTTACCGCTGGATCTGGTGTGGGGGTAAACAGATGAGATTTGTGAGTTCGTGGAAAAACCTGAATAGCGGATCCACTACTGTTGATTCCTGCCGCTAACCTGCAAGGAAGTGCGATACACCAGGATTGATTCCGGCGACGCACCCTCCGACGCTCTTGTCAGTAACCAGTGATGATTAAGAAAGAGCTTAAGCTGGAAAAAGAGTGATTACCTGGTCATAGTGGTAGGTGGGAGGTATTTATAGTCGCCATGGGAGTGATTAGGGACCTGATTTCCCGTGTAACTGTCAGGAGTAAAATCCTCACAGTTTTTTTAGGAAACTGACCCCTGATTCCCGGTGAGAGGGTAACTGCAAATCAGGCCCGTTGATTTGGTCAAATCAGTGACCCTGATTTTCTCTTGCTGGTCTGGGTCTGTCTCGGGTTGGGACCTGTACCCAGTTGGAGTGGATCCGTTCGTGGGTTATTGGATCTGTGAGAAGGAGATCCAGTACCCATTTCGGACCCATTTGTATGTGAAATTACCGTTTTACCCCTGAGCTTCAAGATTCGTGCCCAATCTGGACAGTTCCGATTTAACCCCATTTTTAGCCATATCACGAGCCCCCCACTTCTAAAGACTGAGTGTGATCAGCCTTTGAGGAGTAGTTTAACTGTTTTAGTGGCTAGTGGAGTTGTATTGGAGTCCGAATGGAGGGTTTTGAATCGAAGGGGGTAGTGAGGTGATTTTTGAAGCCGTGAGCTGTTCTGAAGCCTTGTTGAGTATTTGACGGTTTTTATCTATTTTTTCGAACTATTTATTTAATTTTGCGATGTGTTAACTAATAGTTCGGGGGCCTTAACAGTACATTCTAGGCAATAATTGTTCGTTCAGGGGCTCAAAAATATCCCCCCGAATTTTTAATTATTTTCTAGAATTTTTAGTTAATTTTCCCGAATTTTTAGCAATTTTTTGCAATTTTTAAATAAATAAAAAAATTTAAATAAATAAAAATTAATTTTTAAATACTGATTTATGGCGTGGCTTGATCTGGACCGTTGATCTTGGACGAGCGCGAATTTCCGAGAGATCTGACGGTTGTAGTCGCTCGGCATTCATTTTCTCGCTTTTGACGCTCGGATGGGCACTTGCTCGGTTGGCCGACTGGAGGTGTAAGGGTTCGGCCGTCCGAGCGACGTGGCGCAATCTGAGCCGTCGGATGGTGGTGCGAATCTTGAGACGGGCGCGTTTCCCAAGAGAACGCTATCTTGTCGTTTAGCGCACGTGGCAAGATCTGGACTGTTCATCATCAGGAGCACGAATTTCTGGAAGATCCAACGGTCGTAATCGTTCGGCTGCTTTTTTTCTCTGTTTTGATGCTCGGATGGGCACTTGCTCGGTTGGCCGACCGGGGATCTGAGAGTTCGGTTTGGTCGAGCGAAGTTCTGGGCCGCCGGATGGGCACTTGCTCGGTTGGCCGACTGGTGGTCTGAGGGCTCGGTTGTCCGAGCGACGTGGCGCAATCTGAGCCATCGGATGGTGGCGCGAATCTCGAGACGGGCTCCGTTCCCAAGAAAATGCTATCTTGTCGTTTAGCGTCACTGGCAAGATCTGGGCCGTCTGATTGAGATCTTACACGAATGTTGAGGAGAAAGTGAGTTTTCTCCGTTTTGACGCTCGGATGGGCACTTGCTCGGTTAGCCGATCGGATGTCTAAGGGTTCGGCAATCCGAGCGTGGTAGCGCGATCCGGGCCATTGAATGGCAGAACGAATCTCGAGACGGTTCGGTTCCCAAGAGCATTAATGGCGCCCCAGGATTTGTGTGGCGTTCCAATTTCCCGGGGTCATTAAGAATGGTGCCCTCCAATTAATGCGTGGCGTTTCAGCTCCCGAGGGTCATAATGGCTGGTTCTTGGAGGGGAGGTTATAAATACCCCACTCCCCTTATAGTTTTAGTCACAACAATGTTGAGTTTTAGCCATCGGAGGTGTCTGCCTTGGGTGGTTGCTCTTCGGCCATGGTCTCCTCCTGATTCTGACGGCCCCGATGCGGATGTCAGGGTCAGGAGAGATCAGAGTAGAAGAGGTGACGACCGGAGTCAAGGCGGATGCCTGTCTTCTTTTGAAAAATCCTAACCCTGAGGTCGTCGGACGGGTGGTCACTCTTCCGCCGTGATCTTCTCCCGATTCTGACGGTCCCGATGCGGATGTCAGGGTCGGAGGAGATCAGGGCAGAAAGGGTGACGACCGGAGTCCGGACCCGGGGTACAAGGTGCTTCGGAAGGATGGGTGGTCATCCTTCTGCCGTTATCTTCTCCTGATTCTGACGACCCCGACGTAGGTGTCAGGGCCAGGAGAGATAAGGGCAGAAGAGTTGACGACCGAAGTCCGGACCTGGGGGACAAGGTGCTTCGAAAGGATGGGTGGTCATTCTTCCGCCATGATCTTCTCCTGGCTCTGACGGCCCCGATGTGGGTGTCAGGGTCAGCGGAGATCATGGCAGAAGAGGTGACGACCGAAGTCCGGAGCCGAGGGACAAGCTGCTTCGGAATGATTGGTCTCTTCCGATCTCTGTCTTCCTTCCGGGCTGCGACTTCTGATGGTTGTCAGCCCGAAGGAGTTAGATATGGGAGGTGTGCCGATCTGCTTTTTGACCGGGCCCCGCGAGATGGTGGTTTCTCTCCAACCCTTGAACGATTCGTGGTTTCGGCTCCGAGGCCGTAGGCTTCGAGTTGCTCACGGGTGAGAGGGGAACTGACCGAGACCTGGGGCCCGGGGGGCTCGCCGAGGGCGGTGCCTTAAAACTTTTAACCCAAATTTTCTCTGGCTTCTTCAGACAGAGGTGGAGCATCTGGGTCCGAAGTGCTTTGTCCGGGTGATGTGGCGCGATCTGAACCGTTGGATGGTGGCACGAATCTCGAGACGGACCCAGTTCCCAAGAAAACGCTATCTTGTCGTTTAGCGTCGCTGGCAAGATCTGGGCCGTCTGATCGAGATCTTATACGAAAGTTGAGGAGAAAGTGAATTTTCTCCGTTTTGATGCTCGGATGGGCATTTGCTCGGTTAGCTGACCGGTCCCTTTGCTGTTGGGTTCGGATCGCACGTTGTTCGGATTTAGATCCTGTTATGTCGAGCTACTTGACTTGGTGAAAAGACAAAGTCGTTTTGGGCCTTCGTGACGTTTCAAGAGCGGCCCAAAAGTCGCGCCCTTACGTTAGGAAGCCCAAGAGACTTTTCTTTTTACTATAAATCTTCACTCCCCCACCCCAGATCTCATTATTCACTTTCACTTTCTCTCTTAAGTTTTTACTTTTCACCATCGAAGTTTTTAGCTCCTGGGTGGTGCTGCTACCTGTCGCGGCAAGGCGTTCCTTTGCTCCGGCGAACTTTTCCGACCGTAACAGTCACTTCAAGGTCAGTTTCTCTCATTTCTTTTTAGAAAAATGGTTAAGATTACTTCTTTGGATGAGACCCCCGCCTCGGACCAAGTCGTCGGCCGAGCGGGTAAAGGAAAGGAGGTGACAGAGTCGACTGAGCAGACCGTTGTTCGGCCGAGCAAGAGTGGCGAAGTCGCCGAGCCACTCCAGGAGGTTGTGGCAAAGTCTCAGAAGGGCAAAGGAGTGGTCATGATAATTGAGCAGCCGAAGACGGCAGGGGCATTCAGTCGGCAGCCTATCGTTCTGTCGAGTGTGGGGGGTGTTCGGAGCTACTCCGAAGAGATAATGGAGAAGGTGACCCAGGGCACTGCCAAGTCTGTAGAGGAGAATGAGCCGAGAGAGTTGTCCAAGGTGGACCATACCATTTCGTCTCTTACGGAGGCTGATCTGCATCGGATCCGAACCGGATTCCAGATCCCTACCGAGTACGGGCTACTTCTCCCTGGACCGAGTTTCCGAGCCAGCACTTCATCTTCGGCTGACGCGTGCATTTTTCCTCTCGACTCCTTGGCCGCCGGGCTTCGCTTTCCCCTTCATCCATTCATTGTCGAGGTTCTTAATTGGTACGGTTTGTGCCCTGCCCAGTTGATGCCGAACACTTGGAGGCACGTCTTGGCATTTGTTCTCCAGTGTCGAGAGATCGGCGCCGAGCCGAACATGTTTCTCCTTCGGAGCCTCTACCGCCCTTGCCAGCCGAACAGGAACGAGCAGAGGTTCTACCTTTCGCCGCGGACGGGCGTGAAGTTGATCGAGAACCCGGACTCGATCAAGCATTGGAAGGAGAAGTTTTTCATTGTCCGAGCTCCCACACCCTGGGCAATTCCGATAGCTTGGTCGAGGGAAGACCTGCCCAAGCGAGCGAAGAAGGAGCCGGTACTGAGCGACGAGGAGGCGGAAGTCCTTAAGAAACTCCTTGCCTTGCCGACGCTAAGTTGGAAAGACATTACCGAGGAAGCTTTGTTCCGGGGGGGTCTCAGTCCGATCGACCCTAGTACGCTTCTAGTATTTTTACTTCTTGCTTGAAGTTCTTGAAAAATTTATCTAAGTTTTTTCATTCGGCCTGTGCAGAGTCTTCTAAGATGGACTATAGGGCGTTGATGGCGAAGGCCAAGGCGAAGGAGCAGGAGACGAGAAAGAAGAGACCCTCGACAGGGCCTCAGGGCGGCCGAGCGCCGAAGATACCTTCGGTCCCGAAGACCGCTGACCTGCAGAAGGTCGTTGTTCCGGAGGCCGATCCCGTGCAGGAGAAGGTCACGGCCTTCGACCCCTCCTGTTTCGGATGCGCCGACACCAACGGCTAAGGGAGATGCTCCCGGCTCGTCGAGCGGCGCGTTCGACGTGAGCAAGGTGTTATCCCTCCAAGTTCCGCCCCTCACTGCCGATGCGGAGAAGATCCTGACTGAGGGGCACAAGCAGATCTTCGTCCCCGACTGGCAAGTGATGAAAGTCGACGATTTTTTGGGTGACGGCAACATTTGTATGCAGGCGGTGAAGCACCTGCCGACCCCAAAGGACCGAGCGGCCCTTAAGTCCGGGCAAGTCGGGGACGCCACAATGCAGATTGCTCGGAACACCATGTCGGTGAGTGGGTCGAACACTTTCTTATTGAAGCATTTTTATGAAATTTTCTAAGTTTCTAGGTTCGGATCCTAACGGTTTGTTCTCTTTTCAGACCCTCTGCCACTTCAACTTCTTGCTCGAAGAGTTTGCAAGCAAAGAACAAGAGCTGACGACGCAGTATGACCGGGAGAGGTCGGAGCGCGTAAAAGCTGCGAAGCTGCTCGATGCTGAGCAGCTCCTCTCGGCAAAACGTAGTGCCGAAGTGTCAGGGTTGGAGGCAAAGCTGTCCGACGCCATTCAGCAGTCGAAGGACACGGCCGCCAAACTCGAGGCCTCAGAGAAGGAGAATGCCGAGCTGAAGGAGGAGTTGGCCAATGCTCGGTCGGAGGCGGAGAGGGCTCGGAAGAAGACCGAGAAGATCATGGCCAGGCATCGGTCTAAGGTGGCGAAGGCGAAGAGGGCTGTCCAGGACGAGGCCGAGCAGCACATGTTCAAGAACATGGAGGACGCGTACGGCTGAGCCCTGCTTCATATCGTCGCTCGGAATCCGGGGTTCGACACGTCCTCCTACCACTTCTACGACCCCGTGGAGGGGGAGGAGGAGCTTCCCCAGGCGATGCTCGGCCCCGAGGGACAGGCCGACGGTGTCGAAGGCCCGGGCGAGACTGAGGCCGAGGGTGAGGAGGAGGATGACTCTGAGGAGGAGAGCGAGAGCGAGGATGAGGACGAGGTCGAGGGCGAGGACAAGGCCGAGGGGTCGACAGACCCGAACGACAAAAAGGTCGACCCCTGACTTGGTTGCGTCTTTTAGTCTTTTGTTTTTTTTGTAAGCCTAACTGTGGACTGGCCACCGTTCTTGTAACGCTTTTTTGAGTTTTGAATGAAAACACTCTTTGTTTGGCCAAAAATTCTCCAAGTGTTAGTCTCCGGATTCCGGATTTTGTGTTTGATTAGGCTTAAAATTCTCCGAGTATTGGGCATCGGATTTATCTCTGCTTTTCAGGTGAAGTTTGGTCCGATCACGGAGGTTTCATACCTTCGTAAGGAGCTGACCAAAACGAAGCGAGAGCTGTCACCTAGCCGAGAGAAGCGGTTTTTTATGTTTTTGAAGCTAGAGGAAATAAAAGTAGCTACGAGGGGGTATTGTTGCGAGTTGAAGCAACTGCGGAAGCAACCCCAAGCTCCTTGTCCCGAAGGTGAGACTGAGCGGCTTCGTAAGGAGCTTTCCGTCATCGAGCAGAAGAATAACGAGCTCTTGGCCGAGATCCGACATTTGGAGTTAGCGGAGAAAGAACGTTCGGCGGAAGAAGAGAAGCTAGCTTCCGAGTTGGAGAAGGTGTCATCCGAGCGCCAAAAGTTGTTGGCCGAGGTCGACAAGCTTAGGAGGATTACGATAGACAGGGGGATCGAGGCCACCCATTATCGACGACTCGCGACCGATAGCGCCAATGTCTCGGGCTCGTCAAAACCTCCTTGTTTGAAGATGTCGGCGAAGGATGATGCTCTGAGAGATAGGATTATCGAGTTGGAGGAAAAGGTCGCGTCGCTCAAGCCTCTGCCTGAGAGGGCCAACGTTCGTAGTACGTCGTGTACTCGCGAAGAGAGCGAGAGAGGGATTACCTTCTACGAACTTGCAACTCGTTTGCCTGCGGCTAGGCGGAGTCCTACTGACGCTCAGAGTAGTGTAACTGTCTCGTCTAGCGGTGCCTCGGTCGGCACCACAGTTGGGGTTAGTGGCGAAGGGGGATCTCGCTTCGCTGGTTTGGAATCGAGCTCGGAGGTTAGGCATCGCCGCCCCCGCGTTTCCTTGAACCGAAGCGTGCCCCTTCCGAAGAGGCACCAAACAAGTTGTCTTATATTGTAAAACTCTTGTTGTAGCGTCAGTCTTGTTGTATGTAGAGTTACTTCATTGGAATAAAAGCTTGATAGTTTGTTTTGAAAATTCTTCAAGTGTTGGACTTCGGCAATGTTTGAAATTTTATTGTTCGTTTTTCTTTCTCTTTTCAGCTCGTGGTGGTAGCTCAAGACGCCGACCCCAATCGCTCGGATGACGACGCTCGAATCGAGACTGGCTCGGGGGTGATGAGGTTGCGCTCGGCGAGGTGTCGTGAGCGGCTCTATGAAGTCGAGCTGGAATTACGCCGAGCTGAAAGCGAGCGGGATCACCTTCAGCTCATTCTAGGTCAGCGAGATGCCGAGATCCGGCGTTTGGAGAGCAGGATCGCCGAGATGACCCCTATAGAAGAGGACGAAGGTTCGCAGACCGCCTTTAGCAACGCCCTTCGGATCCAGTGTGTTCGGCACAATTTGTCGAAAATAATAGCCGAAAAGGACGATTTGCTCTCCGAGATCCGTCACTTGCAGACCGTAGAGGCGAAGCTTCGGAAGGAGGAAGAGGAACTGGCGGCCGAGGTTGCCGAACTGACGATCGAACGGGACGGTGATGATTTTTCATTTAAAAACCAAGTGTAGCGGGTCGGCAATGTATCTTTTGTTTTTTAAGGCTTCGTGACCTTGTTGTATGGAAAAGTTGCTTTGAACTGTGTCCCAATTATTAATAAAATTTCTTTCACGAACTAGCACGTCCTTTGTAGCTCTGCGTAGTTGTTTCGGTTCTGACTGTGTTCGTCGCGCCGAGGTCTCCGACCCGACCCCTCTCTTGTTCGTGGTTCGGCGCTGTAGCGCGATCTGAACCGTTGGATGGTAGCACGAATCTCGAGACGGACCCAGTTCCCAAGAAAATGCTATCTTGTCGTTTAGCGTCGCTGGCAAGATCTGGGCCGTCTGATCGAGATCTTACACGAAAGTTGAGGAGAAAGTGAGTTTTCTTTGTTTTGACGCTCGGATGGGCACTTGCTCGGTCAGCCGACCGGAGGACTAAGAGTTCGAGCAACGTGGTGCGCTCCGAGCATACCTCTCGCTCGTTCGCGGTTCGGCGATAAGAGCGTTCGGCTGGAGGTACCGAGCGGTGCTTCTATCTCCTCTTATCACGAAGTTGCGAGGCAAGTCGAGTCTTACCTAATGGTGGGCTCGCCGATCCTCGTGAGAGTTCAACGGTCGTGGGAGCAATTCCGAATGGCGACCCACTCCTAGCCCGCTGAGGAGCGAGCTTGCGGAGTAGAATCGAACCAAGTGTTGGACTCCGAAACCATCTTTAGAGTTCAACGGTTGTGGGAGCAATTCCGAATAGCGACCCACTCCTAGCCCGTTGAGGAGCGAGCTCGCGGAGTAGAATCGAACCAAGTGTTGGACTTCGGAACCATCGTTAGAGTTCAACGGTTGTGGGAGCAATTCCGAATGGCGACCCACTCCTAGCCCGCTGAGGAGCGAGCTTGCGGAGTAGAATCGAGCCAAGTGTTGGACTCCGAAACCATCGTTAGAGTTCAACGGTTGTGGGAGCAATTCCGAATGGCGACCCACTCCTAGCCCGTTGAGGAGCGAGCTTGCGGAGTAGAATCGAGCCAAGTGTTGGACTCCGGAACCATCGTTAGAGTTTAACGGTTGTGGGAGCAATTCCAAATGGCAACCCACTCCTAGCCTGCTGAGGAGCGAGCTTGCGGAGTATAATCGAGCCAAGTGTTGGACTCCAGAACCATCGTTAGAGTTCAACGGTTGTGGGAGCAATTCCGTGCGGCGAACTACGTCTGGCTTGCTTAAGGGCAAGCTTGTGAAGTAGAGTCGAGCCGGGTATTGGATTCTGAACCATTGATTGAATAAAGAAAAAAGGCGGAGAGACGCAAGCAATCTTATAAGTATGAAAAAGCATTCTTCATTGATAATTGACGGCGAGCCGTTTTTTCATATAACAGCTTAAGAAATGAATTACAAGTTAGAGGAGAGGAATGGTTCGATATCCTGTGATACTCAGAGAGGCACCGGGGCACTTTCTTGGTATTTTAACAGGTGGTCGGCATTCCAGGTCCTCGGAATCTCTCTGCCCTCTAGGTCTTCCAGGCGATAAGCTCCGGGCCGAACTACCCTCGTGATCTTGTAGGGTCCTTCCCAATTCGGAGCTAGTTTGTTCTTCTGATTGGGGAAGGAGATGGCTAGCTTTCTGAGGACCAAGTCCCCCTCCTTGAGATCGGTGGGTCGGACTTTCTTGTTGTACGCCAACTCGACCCTCCTCCGGTAGTTCTGTTGTCGTATTGATGCCCTTTCCCTCAGCTTGTCCACTAGGTCTAAGTTCGCCCGAAGGTCTCCGGCATTCTGTTCCTCGTTGTAGGCTATGAGGCGAGGAGAAGGTATTCTGACTTCAAGAGGTATCACCGCCTCGGACCCATAGGTGAGGTTGAACGGGGACTCTCCTGTGGGGGTCCGCTTGTTGGTGCGGTAGTTCCACAGCACGTTGGGGAGTTGGTCGACCCACAAGCCTTTGGAACATTTGTCCAACCTCTTTTTGATACCAGAGAGGATCTGCCGGTTAGCGTTCTCCGCCTGGCCATTCGACTGTGGGTAGGAGACAGAGAAGAAGCGCTGTTGGATGGCAAGATTTTCACACAGAGCTCGGAACGTGGTCCCAGTAAACTGAGTTCCATTGTCCGTTACGAGGACACGGGGGACGCCGAACCGGCAAATGATGCTCTTCCAGAAGAATTGAAGCACTTTGTTCTCGGTGATAATGGCAAGGGGCTCGACCTCAATCCACTTCGAGAAGTAATCGATGGCTACGACCAAGAACTTGAACTGGCCCGGAGCTGGAGGGAAAGGCCCTAGTAAATCCATCCCCCACATTGCAAAGGGGATAGGACTTGATAGGGAGGCGAGGTTGGCTTGGGGAGGCGACGAATGTTGGAATGTCTCTGACAAGAGCCACATTGCCGAACGTGTCGCTCAGCGTCTTGGAGGAGAGTCGACTAGAAGTATCCGTAATTCAGGGCTTTCCGAGCCAAAGACCTAGACCTTGAATGTGCTCTGCCGATGCCTTCGTGGAGCTCCTGTAAGGCGTAGTCGGCCTGTTCTGGGGAAAGGCACCTCAGGTACGGTCGGCCGTCAATCTGTGAGAAGGAGTGCTTGTACAAGATTCCCTCGACCAGGACGTACCGCTCGGCCCTGGTTCTTACTTGGCGCGCTTCCTTCGGGTCATCGGGGAGGAGTCCGTCCCTTAGGAATTCCACTAAGGGTTTCATCCAGTTATCTTGCAGTAGGACCGGCAATGACTCCACTGAGTCGAGGGCCTCGTCTTCTATGCTCGGTTTCATGAGGACCTCGATCAAGATGGTCTGCTCGAGACCTTGGAGGGAGGATGAGGCCAACTTGGAGGGGGCATCGGCTTGCGAATTCTCTTCTCGAGGGACTCGTTGGATGAGTGCATCTTCGAACTGGCTCATGAGGGTTCGGACCTTGGCGAGGTACTTCGCCATCCGTTCGTCTCGCGCCTCGTACTCGCCCAAGACTTGGTTCACAACCAGCTGAGAGTCACTATGGATTCGGAGGCACTGCGCCCCGGCACTTCGGGCGAGTCCGAGGCCCGCGATTAGTGCCTCATACTCCGCCTCGTTGTTTGAGGCCTTGAAATTCATGCGGAGGGCATACTGGAGGACGAAGTCATCAGGGTCGTTCAGGATGATACCGGCGCCGCTACCCTCGTTGCAGGAGGAACCGTCCACGAAAACTGTCCAAATGGGGGGTCTGTTCGGGACATGGCTGACCTCGGGAATAGTGGACTCGACGATGAAGTCGGCGAGGGCCTGAGCTTTGATCGCAGTCCCGGGCTGGTAGGAGATGTCGTGTTGGCTCAGCTCGATGGACCACTTCATAAGCCAGCCTGAGGTTTCTGGCTTGTGGAGGATCTGCTTCAGCGGTTGGTCGGTGAGGACCACAACCGAATGGGACTGAAAGTATGGATGGAGCTTCCTTGCCGCCATGATCAGGGCGTAGGCCATCTTTTCTATCTTCAGATAACGGAGCTCGGCGTCCCGAAGCACCTTGCTCACATAGTAGATGGGCCTCTGAGCCCGGTCTTCTTCTCTCACCAAAACAGCACTTAGGGTCTGCTCGGAAGCAGCTAAGTAGATGAAGAGGGTTTCCCCTGGAACGGGTTTGCTGAGCAGGAGAGGGTTCACCAAGTAGGCCTTCAGTTGGTCGAACGACTCCTGTTGCGGTTGGCCCCATTCAAAACCCTTAGGCCCCCTGAGAGCCTTGAAGAAGGGGAGGCACTTTTCCCCAAACTTCGAAAGGAATCGGCCAATAGCGGCGTGGCGACCCATAAGCTTCTGCACTTCCTTGACGTTCCGGGACGGGGCCATGTCCAGTATGGCCTTGATTTTCTTAGGATTTGCTTCGATCCCTCGCTGGCTCACCATGAAGCCGAGGAACTTTCCCGACGAGACCCCGAACGCACACTTGTTCGGATTAATCCTCATGTTGTGCCTTCTCAATACGCCGAATGCCTCCTGGAGGTCGGCCACGTGGTCGGTACCTCGGATGCTCTTTACGAGCATGTCGTCGACGTATACTTCCATGTTGCGGCCTATCTGGCTTTGGAAGATTTTGTTGACGAGGCGCTGGTAGGTGGCTCCAGCGTTCTTCAATCCAAACGGCATGACTCTATAACAGTAGAGGCCCTGGTCGGTGATGAAGGAAGTCTTCGGAATGTCCGGGGGGAACATTCGGATCTGATTATAGCCGGAGAAAGCATCCATGAAGCCGAGGAGCTCATGTCCCGAGGCGGCATCAATGAGGGTGTCGATATTCGGGAGAGGGAACGGATCCATCGGACACGCCTTATTCAAGTCTGTGAAGTCGATGCATATCCTCCAGGAACCATTGGACTTCTTAACCATGACGACATTGGAGAGCCACTCGGGGTAGTTCACCTCCTGTATGAACCGAGCTTTTAGGAGCTTGTCCACCTCCTCCTTGATGGCTTGTTGCCGCTCGGGAGCGAATTTATGCCTCTTCTACTGAACCGGTTTGCACCCCGGTTCGACGCTGAGGTGGTGTACTAGAAGCTCCTCGGAGATCCCGGGCATATCCGCGGCGGACCAAGCAAATAGGTCGCGGTTCTTCCGGATGCACTGCACCAAGTCGGAACACATGGCAGTTGGTAGGGATTTGCTGATAAGGAACTTTCAGCTCGGGTCCTCGTCCGAGAAGAGCACTTCTTCCAATTCGTCCGCCGGCTCGGACGTGGGTCGGACGTTCGGCTCGGGGATCTCTAAAGTCTCGAGGGAGAGCACCGGACCCCCAGTGGAAGTCATATAGCACTTCCGAGCCGTCTCTTGGCTGCCCCTGACTTCTCCCACTCCCGCCCGGGTGGGGAACTTCATCTTGAGGTGGTACGCCGAAGGGATAGCTTCCAGGGCAGCTAGGCCAGGCCGACCCAAGATAACGTTGTATGCAGTCGGGACATCGACGACCATAAAGTCCATCGGCTCAGTCCGGATGGTAGGGGTCTTTCCAGCAGTTACGTCCAGGGTAATAACCCCTTCGACAGTTACTGGTACCCCCGTGAACCCATGGAGCGTGTAGCCGGCCGGTTTGAGGCGGTCCCGGGACAGCTGCAGCCCTCAAAAGGCCGAGAGGAAGAGGATGTTCACCGAGCTCCCGTTGTCTACCAAGACCCTCTGCACTTTGAAGTTTGCCATGCGAAGGTCGATAACAAGTGCGTCGCAGTGGGGAGTTCGGACCCCCTCGAGGTCTTCATCAGAGAAGGTCACTGGGACGCCGAGGCCTTTGGGGGGAGGGGCGCTGTGAACTGAGTTGACCTCTCGGACGAAGGCCTTCCAAGAGGAGTTGGAAGATCCCCCCATGGGGCCTCCGTGGATAAGGTGAAGAACCCGTTCTTCCTCAAACTCGGGGGTTTCATCGCATCGCTCGGAGCGCTTGTTAGCCCCCCCGAGGCGGAGGAGTGGTGCGATCCCCCCGATCGTTTGCCATCACAAATTTGGCCAACTGCGCCCTCTGGATGAGGGCCTCTATCTCATTTTTCAACGCCCGACAGTCGTTGGTGTCGTGGCCGTGGTCCCGGTGGTAACGGCATCATTTCTCCTTGTTTCTCCTCTTGGCCGAGGTGTTCATTCTCGGAGCGGGAGGTATAGCCCCTTCCTTTTCCACTTCCATCAGGATGGTGGAGACATTGGTGGTGAGGGGAGTGAACTTCTCGAACCTGGGGGGAGGACGACGCTGATCGCGATTGTCCTTCTGTAGTTTTTTAGACCCTTCCTCCTCTGTCGTCTTCCTCTTCGACCCGGAGGCGGATCCTCCGAAACTTGGGAGGCACCCGGCCTCCTCCGCCCAAATATATTTCTCGCATCTGAGGAGAAAATCGGCGAAGTTGTGCGGGGGCTTTTTGGCGAGGGACGACCGGAGGTTGGAGTTAAGGACGTTTGACTGGAACGCGACGGTCGCCACTGACTGGTCGAGGGAGGCGATGGACCTGACCTCTGCAGTAAATCTCCTTACATAGTCCCTCAGCTTTTCTCCCCTCTCCTATCGGAGGTGGAGTAGGGAGAGGCTAGTCTTCTCTGTTCGCCTGCTACTCACAAAGTGAGTTATGAAGAGCGTTTCAAACTGTTCGAACGAGAAGATGGAAGAGGGAGCGAGCCGGGAGTACCATTCCCGCGCCGAACCCTTAAGAGTGGCGGGAAAGGTCTTGCAAAGCATGGCATCGGAAGCTTGGTGAATGAGCATCAATGTCTTGAAGCTTTTGACATGATTAACAGGGTCCGACTCCCCTGAGTACGTTTCAAACTGCGGAGGCTTGAAACCCCTCGGATGGGAGCCTCCATGAAAGTCTGAGAGAAGGGTGGTCTGCTGGGGCGGACGGTCGTTCCTCTCGACTCCTCCTTCTTGTCCATACGGCCGATGCGTCTCTCCATCTCATGGAGACGACGGTAGAGGGCACCGTCCCTCCGGTGATAGTCGATCGAGCCCCTGGACTCGTCTTCAAAGGAAGGGGAGCGGGGGCTGCGACGCCGATAGTCCTGGGATCGGTGAGGACTATGATGGTGTTGCCGGTGACTAGGAGCCGGGGGAGGACTTATGGATCGGTGGCGAGGACTCGGAACCCGTGGGGGTCTTGGAACCCTCTGGGCGTCATTGTTGTTGGGGCGAAGGTTGAGGGCCTGCAACACAGTTGCCTGGAATTGTAGGAACTCGGCACGAGTGATTGGTGC
Organism: Hemerocallis citrina; assembly: GCA_017893485.1. Taxonomy (NCBI): domain Eukaryota; kingdom Viridiplantae; phylum Streptophyta; class Magnoliopsida; order Asparagales; family Asphodelaceae; genus Hemerocallis; species Hemerocallis citrina. The sequence continues at coordinate 123,142,402 of CM030361.1, read as the reverse complement.
CTCATCGTTCCTCGGATGATGTCGATCAGCAGGGGAATGCGGCCTCCTCCTACGACACTCGGGAGATTCCCCCCGTCCTCTTCGGTCCGGAGACCTCCTGCCATCTCGGCGATGAGGAGATCGCTCACCTTGATGCTGGCGGGAGGCTCCCTCTCGGGCCCGCCTCTCATCTAGATGGTTGCGAAGGTCCTCATCCTTTTGGCGATTCAGAACGGTGTTGCGGAGGTCGGAGGCTCGGGGGTTATGGGAAGCCATAGAGTCCGAGGAGGCATTGTGAATTGAGACATGGTCTGGGTGGAGAGGTTGCTTCTGCCTCCGCTGGTTCTGACCAGCAGGACCATTTGGGGGTTGTTGATTCGGAAAAGGAGGCTGGCCCTGTTGGACCGGGGGAGGAAGTTGTTCGGGCTGCGGAGCAGGATGCACGGGGACTTTCTCTTGCTGATCAGCGAGATTGGGTCCGCGGTTGGACCCCCTAGACCTGACCTTTTTGGGAGGCATGGCTGGAGAAGGGCTAGTCGATGAGGAAGAGGCGGAGGCTATTCGTATGGTGTTCCCACAGACGGCGCCAATCTGTTACCGCTGGATCTGGTGTGGGGGTAAACAGATGAGATTTGTGAGTTCGTGGAAAAAACCTGAATAGCGGATCCACTCCTGTTGATTCCTACCGCTAACCTGCAAGGAAGTGCGATACACAAGGGTTGATTTCGGCGACGCACCCTCCGGTGCTCTTGTCAGTAACAAGTGATGATTAAGAAAGAGCTTAAGCTGGAAAAAGAGTGATTACCTGGTCACAGTGGTAGGTGGGAGGTATTTATAGTCGCCATGGGAGTGATTAGGGACCTGATTTCCCGTGTAACTGTCAGGAGTAAAATCCTCACAGTTTGTTTAGGAAACTGACCCCTGATTCCCGGTGAGAGGGTAACTGCAAATCAGGCCCGTTGATTTGGTCAAATCAGTGACCCTGATTTCCTCTTACTGGTCTGGGTCTGTCTCGGGTCGGGACCCGTACCCAGCTTCAGTGGATCCGTTCGTGGGTTATTGGATCTGTGAGAAGGAGATCCAGTACCCGTTTCGGACCCATTTGTATGTGAAATTACCGTTTTACCCCTGAGCTTCAAGATTCGTGCCCAATCTGGACGGTTCCGATTTAACCCCATTTTTAGCCATATCAGTCATTTTGCAAATCTTTAATTGTTGTCATCATAGTCACAATTTCAAGTAAAATACCACTAGATGTAGATGTATATGTTTTCGAAAATTGCAAAGTTGCATCGTTAAAAGGTTGTAAAAATTTATATAAACTATCGGCAAAAAAACCAAAAATCATCATTTAACATACAATTTTGCATACCCATTGTGACACAAAAATCTCTAAGATTAAAATGATAATGAAGAACAACACCTAATAATTCAAAGGTAGAATTCCAACGATGTCGTACATCTTTAGGAAAACGTCTATATACAATGCCCCTAAGTTTACACCAATCATGAAAAGTTTGATAAATTGGACCACTCAATGTAATATAATGAACACAATCTCTCATAGCTTCTAGTTTATCATTTCCATATTTTAGTGCATCTTGCACACAAAGATTTAAAATGTGACAAGCACACCTAACATGAAAAATTTCGGGTTCCAAAGGATCTAAAGTAATTTTTAAACTCTCAATTGCCTTAGTGTTATTGGATGCATTATCAAAACCAATAGCAAACACTTTATCATGAATAAAAAAATTATTGCATACTTCCATAATGTGTGTGGCTATAATTTCACCCTTATGTGGGTACCTAACATATCCAAAAGAAATTATTCTCTTTTGAAGTAACCAATCCGAATCTATCCAATGACATGTTACACACATCATTGGAACCCCGTTTACTCCTACCCACCCATCCGATGTCAATGAAACTCTAGTGTTTAGTGATTTTAGAGTTGCTATCAAAAAATCCTTACTCTCATTGTAAACTAATTTACAATCATCCTTAACAACATTCCTAACAATTTTTTTAAAATGGGAGTTGAAGGTGGTTTGTACAAAATCCTCTACATATTTTTGTTCACCAAACGAATATGGCAATTCACCCCTAATTACTAATTTAGCGATTTCCTTACGAACGTGATCGTGATCATATGTATGACTATCTACTTGACCGATTTTAGGATGTATTTTTTGTTGTATGAGGTTATCTTTTGAAAATTGTGGTTGACATTTGTTTAAGTGACGTTGAAGTGTACCCGTGCCCGATCCTACTTTAAACTTATATGGGCTTTGGCACTTCTTACATATTTTAAGTCCTACACTCTTATCATTTTGTGAAGGGACAAAATTGAAAAAATTGTGTACTTCCGAAGTAGTCCCTCTTGTTTTCCTTGAGTTTAGAGAAGGACCTTGTTCCGATGGTTGTGGTTCTACATGATCTTCTATTTCTATAGGATTTGAGTGTGTTTCATTCAAATCGAGAAAACTATCATAATTCATAAATGTTTCTTCACTATCTATATATTGGTTAGGGATGGAAGGGATGTGATGACTAGTAGATTCTTGACTACTATGCCTACCACCACCGCGTGATCGATTAGAGGCCATTTAACTATGAAAAACTAAAAATGAAGTAGTGAGTGAGTAGTGTATGTTTTTTTACCACTTTACCAAAATTAAAAATAAAATCTAAAAAAAATGAGAGAAAGAAGATCAAGAAAACACAAATTATATGAGAATAATGAAATAGTATGCTATGTTAATTCTACAAATTAAAATTATACTAAAATACCGTAAGAAAGTAGAGACTTGAGTAGTTGAGTTGTTGTTGTTGAATGTTGATGAGTTGTTGTTGTTGATTGTTGTTGATTTCCTTCCTTCAAAATGTACAAAATTTGATCTTGGTCACTTGAAAGAATGTTGATCACCAAATTGGAGAAAGAAATAGTAGAGAGAAAGAGATAGTTGAGTGAATTGGTGAAGAGAAATGAAAGGAATGGTATTGTATTTATAGAAAATGCAATTTTTTTGATTTCCTAAAGTACCCCCCAAAACTAGCCGTTATAAATCCGTTGGGGGGTAGTTTCGTAATTTAAATTTTTTTTAAAAATTTTCTGGAAAAAAAAGCCAACGGTCGGCCCGGCCCGGCCCGAGCCCGGGCGGGCCGGTTCAACCGGTCCCGGGCCTCGAGCGGGCCGGGCTAGACCAGGCTTCCCTGGAAAAAAAGGGGACCGGACCTGAACTGGGTGAGTGGGGGCCGGTTCAGGGGCCAGCCCGGATTGGAGGGGGGCCGGGCCGGGCCTAGGCCCGGGCGGGCCGGCCCAGATGCCATCCCCAGCAAAAGGTAGGACATTTTTGACATGTTCAAAAGTTCAAATTTCGAAAATGGAAAAAAAAAACAAAAAAAACTTTTTTTTAAAAGTCACCAGGTTTCTAAGGCGATATATATATATATATATATATATATATATATATATATATATATATATATATATATATATGGTAGTTAGGAATTGAACCTCTAATCTCATGTGAGCTCAAAAATTTAATCATTGGGCCACAAGACAACATCGACAATAAACAAAGTGTTTAGAATGTATACTATACTAAATTCCAACATTCCTCCAATTATATATTTAAAACACTAATTTGAAGAGAAGTGGTTTTTCAAAAGTATTGAACCATGCATAAATAAGGTGTTCGAAGACTTGAACCTTACATAGTGGACAATCCTCAAAATGCAAGAATAATGAGTGATGTTAAGTCTTGAACTCATTACCCATTTTTACACAATGAAGGAAAACCACACATGATTCTATCAGGTGCAAGTTCTAAATGCTAGCACATTTCGGGTTTGTGCTTTATCCTTGTATAGGTGAATGTTATAGAGAATCAACCCCATTCTCATAGAAGCGGTCACACTTCACGAACACCCCATTGAGTCTATCAAGAGTGCTCTTATAGCTAGGCACTCCTCTCATACAGAGATATAGAACTCATTAAGTGCTAAACTCATCCTTACTAACTCTACAAGACATCATGCACAAATACATCAGGATGGATTAAGGAGTGGTAAACTCCTAGGTTGCATGATTCCAGTCACAGTATGGCTTGTTTTTTCCATTGAATTGTCTTAGGATCTCCAGTCGTTTAGGTTGGGTTCACACCATATGTGATTCTAAATGAGTTTAGTCTCATCCTTATCGTTGTATTTCAAACTTTGTCTCGAGACAATCCTTTCGTCAAAGGATTTGCAAGGTTACTTTCTGTTCTCATAAAATCCACAGTAACATCACTATACGTGAGGAGCTCTCTCACCGTACTGTGCTTGCGACGAATCGATAATCTCTTACCGCTATAGTAAGCGTTTTGTACTTTGGCTATGGCAGCAGTACTGTCTGAGTAGATTATGATCGGAGGTATAAATCTACTCCATGAAGGAATGTAAGACAAGAGGTTCTTCAACCAGCTTGCCTCCTCACTAGCAACAGCTAGAGCAACTAACTCATACTCCATTGTAGAGTAAGTTAGGATAGTCTGTTTCTTTGACCTCCAAGAAACAACACTACCAACGATACTAAAAATGTATCTACTTGTGGCCTTGGAATCATCTGAAAATAAATTCCAGTCTGCATCACTGAATCCCTTAAGGACGGCGGGAAACCTTTCATAATGTAGTCCTAAGTTCATGGTCATTTTCAAGTACCCCATGACTCTGCCAGTAACATTCCATGCTTAAAACCAGGACAACTCGTAAACCTACATAATACCCCTACGGCATATACAATGTCAGATCTAGTGCATTCAGTAGCATAAAGAGGCTACCAATAATACTAGCATATTCTTTTTGCCTAACTGCAGCACTAGTATATTTTAAAAGTTTAACCTGAGGATCACTAGGTGTACATGCAGGTCTACGGTCGAAGTAACTATATTTCTTCAAGATCTACTCAATGTAATGAGATTGATCAAGAGTAATACCAGTCTCAGCTCGTGTGATTTTAATGCCTAAAATAACATTGGACTCACGTAGGTCCTTCACATCAAGAATTTGACTAAGCATAGTTTTAGTCTGTGAAATTAATTCAAGCAAAGAACCACAAATGAGTAAATCATCTACATATAGAGAAAGCATAATGTAACTATCACTACATACTTTATTATAAAGTCATTTATAACCATTATTAATAGAAAAACCATTTGAGAGTAATAATTTGTCGTGCCACTGTTTAGGAGCTTGCTTAAGACTATATAAAGTCTTATCCAGCTTGCAAATTTTGTGTTGCTGCCCTGCAATCACAAAATCTTCAGGCTGATCCATATAAAGTTCCTTTTCAATTTCTCCATTAAGGAAAGTTGTTTTAACATCCATCTGGTGAATCAATAGAATATCCGCAACATAAATAGCCAGTAAAACTCAAATGGTAGTCACAGGAGAGTAAGTGTTAAAGAAGACTATTTTCTTTTTGTACATATCCTTTAGCTACTAGTCTAGCTTTAAACTTTTCAATAGTACCATCTGATTTTTGTTTCCTCTTAAGAATCCATTTGCACCCTACAAAACGACTACCACGAGGTAGATCCACTAACTCCCAAGTACCATTGGAGGTTAATGAATCCATCTCGTCATTTATGGCTTCTTGCCACAGATCGGCATCGAGTGAAGTTAATGCCTCTTTGACAGACCTATGGTCAGATTCTAGAGCATATACAGCATAATCATTGCCAAAATCTTTACCAGTTCTAGCATGTTTACCTCTACGAGGTTCATAATCTATTTTATGAGAATCAACATTAAGAGGTGTATCAGTTTGAGGTACACTAGAAGAAGTAAAGGGTTGTGAACCCCCACTACTACCCTTATTTTTCCTCAATAAGTAAGGAAATTTATCCTCAAAGAAATCTACATCTAAAGGTTCAATAATCACATTATTATTCAAGTCTAAAAAATTTGAAGTCTTACTATTATCTGCATAACCAATAAAAACACATGCATATGCTCTATTTGCAAGTTTGATTTTTTTAGGATCAGGTTTTCTAATATATGCTAAACAAACACAAACTCTAAAATAATCAATATTACGCTTCTTATTTTTCCATAATTTATATGGTGATGTATCAGAAGATAGATGCATGATTCTATTTAAAATATGACATACAAATAAAAGAGCTTCACCTCATAAAGATTTTGGTGCACCTGAACTAATAAGAGAAGCAACTACCAATTCAGTAAGAGTCTTATTCTTTCTTTCAGCTTTTTCATTAGATTCTAGAGAATAAGGTGCAGTAGTCTCATGATTAATCCCTAATGATTCCTATAATTGTTTAAAATCATTGGAATCATATTCAGTACCTCTATCACTACGAAATCTCTAAATATTTCTTTCAAATTGATTTTCACTTTAGCTACATAAGTTCTAAACATGTCAATTGCTTCACTCTTATGAGCCATAATATAAACATGAGTATAATTCGAATGATCATCAATAAACGTAATGAAATATTTTTTACTATTTCTAGTTAAAGTTCCATCCATCTCACATATATCAGAATGTATTAAGTCTAGAATATTTGTTTCTCTAGCTACACCCTTATGTGAAATTTTAATTATCATAGCTTGACTGCAAGAAGTACATTTCTCAAATTAATTTAAGTCTTTTTTTGGTATCATGCCAAGTTTGCTCATATTATTTATCAATTTCTTATTAACATGACATAGTATAAAGTGCCATAAATTAACTGCAGACTAGGAGTAAACAGAAGAATTATTCTTATTCATTTCAATACTAAGCTTAAACATTCCATTACAAGCAAATCTCTTTCCAACGAAAATGTCATTCTTAGTTATGACATATTGGTCGGATCTGATACTCTGATGAAACCCAACATTGTTAAGAAGATACCCAAAAACCAAATTCTTCCTCATATCAAGAGTGTGCAACACATCCTTGAGGGTTACAGTCCTACCAGAGGTAAAATCCAAGTCCACCTCTCCAGTGCCCAGCACATTAATGCAATGAGAATCACCAAGTTGCACTTTCTGATCTTCAGTCTCCTTATAGGTTTTGAACCAGCTGCGCTTGTAGAAAACATGTCTAGTAGTGCTTGTATCAGCCCACCACCTGTTGATTACACCGACCAAGTTGATCTCAGTGGTCATAGCCACTAAAAGCTCTTCGATAGCATTTGCCTGTGGTGCAGGTGTACGCAATCGACAGTTCCTACCGATATGTCCAAAGCGATGACACTTCCAACACTCAATAGGATCTGTCCCATTGTTATTGGTTTGGGCTTGCTGGTTATTTTTCTTATTCAGATTCTGACGTCCATTCTGACCATTCTGACGGTTGTTCAATTTGAACTTCCGATTAGTATTCTTCTTGAAGGACTTGTCCTTTGGTTTTAGATGGACCTTTGCTTTGTTCTATTGAACAAACAAGACATTCTCTTTCTGGTCTTGTTTTCTGGATTTCTCCTCAACTCTAAGCATAGTTATCAAATTCTCCATGGTTAATTCCTTTGATTTGTGTCGCATGATATTCTTGAAGTCTTTCCAACCAGGTGATAACTTGTCAATCATCACAACTACTTGAAATTGCTTATTAAAGGGTATACCCTCTGAAATGATCTCATGAGCAATATGCTGTAACTCGTGTGATTGAATAGTCACCAGCTTATCGTCGACCATGGTGTATTTGAGATAGCGACTGACTGTGAATTTCTTTGAGCCAGCCTCCTCGGTGTCATATTTCTTTTGCAAAGCCTCCCAAACGGATCTAGCCGTATCAGACTGTAAGTAATAGTCATACAGTTTGTCTGATAGCCCATTCAAGATAAAATTCCTACACTTAAAATCGGTATCCTTCCAGTCTGATATGTGGTCTACGATTTGGTCTTTTTTATGAACATCAAATGGTTCTGGGTTAGGCATAACAAGCTAGTTGGTGCTAAGAACATAGGCGACTTCCTTTAGCGACAGATAGAAAATATCTTGTTCTTCCATTGCTTGAAGTTCAGGCCATCAAATTTATCGAGTTTATTGGATTCATGCTTGTGGTCAGATACTAGAGCCATTACAAATTACTAATAAAATAATAACTTCTTAAAATTGTTAGTTGAAGTAAACCTGAATACCTAAATCATCCCTCTAATAGTACCGCACGACTCTAGAATGGATTGATTGATCAGCTTTAACTACAACAGGAAGAAAGTGTGAGAACGACTCAAGACGTGGATTGTACTTTCTTTAAGAAGTTATTCGACCGATTCTGGAGATGAATCGTTGATCACCAAACACTTCTCCTAGGATACAACGAGATTCTGTTTACAGTGTTGTCTAATACTCCAGTGACAGCACGTACCAACTTGCACTACTCAATCTGTAAATAGCTCAAGAACTGGAAGAACTTGAGAAGAGAAGAAAGACTAATTTTCTCTGCTTCTATTTTTTTTTAACAAAAATCATCTTTTTTATAATCAAAGAGAAAGAAAATGTTTCCTTTATTTTTGCAATTAATAAAAGGAAAAAAAACATTTGCCTTTATTTTTGCCATAAAAGTTTCTTTGATTTTTGCCTTAACAGGTTAAAAGCGGCTAGTGCAGTAAATGTATTCGATGAGTTTGGGAAATTTTTTTTGACCTGTTCAAAAGTTCAAATTTCGAAAATGAAAAAAAAAAATAAAAAAAACTTTTTTTAAAAAATTCACCAAGGCCCCGGCCCAGCTCGGTCAAAGATATATAAATTTCTATATATAATATGTGGTAGTTAAAAAATTGAACCTCTTATTTCATGTGAGCCCAAAACATTAACCATTGGACACAAGGCAACATTGACAATAAAAAAAGTGTTTTGAATGTATACTATACTAAATTTCAACAAAATAACAGTGTTAGCAGCGGTCGACTGCACAGCTGACCGTTTCACTCTTTGATTTAGAGTCGACCAAATGCGGTCGATCGCACTTAAGCATAGTCGACCGCATATCGTGGCTGGAAGCTTCTTGGGCTTCAGGTCTTGGGATCTTTTTAGCCCATCTTCTCAACTAAGTCAGATCGTACGGCTCCTATTCTGTGTCTTCTTCTACAGGGTAAATCGGACGACTGATATATCAAGACTAACCTAGGGTTCTCTCTATTTTTCTTCTATTTATTGTAATGACCTTCAATATGAGAGGTTAAGTACTTCATATTATTCTCTATTGTAAGTGAGGCTTAAGAGATATTTTTTGGTGAGTGAGTTTAATTCATTGTATTGAGTGAATTTGTAACTCCTTTAAATCTTCTCTAATTGAATATTATATCTCCCCATATTTTCCTCGATCTGGATTAAGCAAAATCTAATAGGGATAAAATCCTCATGTGTTTTGTGATGGATTGGTGGATCTACTACATTTGGTTGTTCGATTGATTCGTCTCATCTACCTCGTCAATCTCATTGCTCTAACTAGTTCTGCTACGCCACAAGTGTTCGAAGAAGTTTTCCAACGAGATTTATGGTGAGATTTCTCTCCCTATCACAACACCCAAACCAAGTGGTATCAAAGCTTTAGGTTGCTGAGTCTCTTGGTGAAGATGACAAGTCACGGTCTTTTGAAGATCAAGTAGTTCGATAGAAAATCAACTTCAATCTTTGAAAGGTAAACATGTATAATGTCTTAGTTCAAAAACGTCTACAGTTAGCCATAAACAAGAATGAAAAGCCATCCGATACGAAGGAGGATGTTTGGGATCATATTCGTGAAAGAGCTGTAAGTCTAATTCCACTATCATTGACGGATAAGGTCAAGTGCAAGTTTCTTGAAGAAAATTGTATGGCAATTTGTGGGAAAAACTCATAATTGACTACTCTAGTTCGTCATTATTAGATGGATGCATTGGAAGATGAAGTTATTCCGTTTCTCAATGAAGGACGGCACTGATCTTCAAGACCACATCACAGAGTTCAACAAACTGTTATCCGAATTCAATGCGATAAACGTCAATGAGAGTGAATAAAATAAAGTTTTCTACTTGATATATTCTTTTCCGGATTCGTACGAGTATTTGATAACTACTATACTACACGGTAAACGTGCCAAGGAGAGTATTACGATGGATGGTGTAACCAAAGCCTTGAAGAAAAAATCAAATTAGGAAGGACACTTCATCGTCTATTCCTACAGGTTATCTAGCAGTGGAAGATTGCTCAATTGGAAGTCAGAGTACGATGCAAAAAGGATCAATATGTTGCCGATATTGCAAGTGGTCAGGGCATCTCAAGAAAGATGTTGGAAAATACAGAATTAGAAGAGCGCCAAGGATAGAAGTACTACAGCCAATGTGGTTTACCCTTCTGAATCAGATTATTTGTGTCTTCTTATTTCAAATTTTTTAGAAGTGGATTCTGGTTAGTTTCTTGACTCAGGAGTTCTACTCATATTTGCTCCGAGAGGGAGTTGTTTTCTACTTACAAGTTTATAACAAGAGAATGAGAACTGGGGAGATTTGTGAAGTAGTGGATAAGGGGACAGTTGAGTTGTAGATGACAGGTGGGAACATGTACACTCTAAGTGAAGTCATGCATATTCCTCTGCCGAAACAGAATTTGATTGGGAACTCTTGAAGCACGCGGCTGTAGGTACACAGCTTGAGATGGAGTTCATTCTGTTTTTATGGTCGTCGTAAAGTGATTAGAGGTATGTGAGTTGTTGGGCTAGGCCAATACAATCTCTAGAACCTTTAGGGAATCCGAAATACCTGCACATGTATTTTTTCTTTTTTCCGATATCCCTGCAAATTCATCTAGTCTGCCACAACTAGCATCATCAATGCGATAAACGTTCGAGTATCGTTGAGAGGTGGAGAGTGCCTCGGGGTAGGTGGAGTTCGCGCGGAGGTTGGCAACTCGGTGTTAACGCCTACTGAGGTATGCCTTTAAGGGGCATACAGATTGGTGAGATTGGGTAGAAGATTTGTTCAACTAGTTGGAGAAACCATCGTTCCAAGTATGTTTGCAAGGAGAGATTAGTAGAGTTCAGAGATGATGAATTATATCGTGTTGATAGCACTCGTATGCAATCCTAGGTGGAGATTGTTAGGATTATGTCTTGCATACTCGTTGTTCGATTAGAAGAAGAAACGAAATACGGAGGTCGATGCGTCTTATAGTTAGAAGAAATAGCAAGCAACAATTGCAGCGGTCGACCAAATGCGGTTGACCACACAGTCGACCAAATGCAGTCGACCGCATAGTCGACCGTTTCGCTCTCTAGTTGAGAGCCTACCAAATGCGGTTGACCGCACCTGAGCACAGCCAACCGCACATCACGACTGGCAGTTTCTTAGGCTTCAAGTCTTGGGATCTTTTCAGCTCACCTTCTTCTCTAAGTCAGACCGTACGACTCCTATTCAGTGTCTTCTTCTCCAAGGTAAATCAGATGACTGAGATATCAAGACTAACATAGGGTTCTCTCTATTCTTCTTCCATTTGTTGTAATGACCTCCAATATGAGAGGTTAAATACTTCATTGATATTATTATCTATCATATGTGTGACTTGAGAGATAGTTTTTGGTAAGTGAATTTAATTCTTTCTATTGAGTGAATTTGTACTTCTTATAATATTCTCTAGTTGAATATTATATTTCCCCACATTTTCCTCCGGATGATGGGAAAGCCAACCGGGATTCGTCTCATTTACCTTGTTTGGTTGTTCGATTGATTCGTCTGATTTACCTCGATCGTCATTCTTATTGTCCTAATTAGTTCCACTGTGTCATAGATATTCGACAAAATTCCCCCCAACGAGTTGAGATGAGATTTCTTTCCCTATCACAATACCCCGACAAGGAGAGGTCCTAAGTTAAAGAGGCACTGAAAATCCAGGTTTAGATGAAAAGTTTCCCAGTTTATAATTGTTAACAATGCTGCATTTATAGGTTACTTGTGTTAAAGAGTACTGCAAGTGGGTTAAGTAAACCTGAAAGAATTATCTGAAGATTTAGGTCCAAACTTCTTACCTAACAATGTTAGCCATATCAACCTGAACATGATCCAATTTATTAGTTAGACCTACTCCAGAATCCAGAGTATATCAAGTTATTTATTATAAGAAAAAAGAGAAGTAAGGAAATCCTACTGCAATAATATGTAATGTGCCATCTTCTTTATGTAGTTATACTTGAGTTTTTCAAAAGATCAGAGCTGTGAAATAATGGGTAAATTTTGCCAAGATTTTATGCATTGTCAGGTAATCTTACCTGATTTTAAAAAGTTACTGTCGACAATAATTTTTTTTTTCTTTTGAGAACTAACCATCATGCTTTGAATTTTTTTTGCAAACAACATCACTTCTAATATTATAAGGGGAGAGTTGGAGTTACCTATTTTTGTAATTAGCTCCTAAGAGCATCTGTAGTCGTGGGCTAAAAACCCAAAATTTGGAAAATTTTTAAAAAAACATGCTGTAGTCTTCGTCTAAAAACCCAAAATTTGGGTGTACGAGGTAGAGTAGCTGGCCAAATATAGGAGAAGATTTGAGAATAACCAAAATATAGCTAACGATCGATTATACTTCGTCTGTTAAAAATGACGAAGGATTAACCTTCGTCTCTTAGGTTAGACGTACGAATTTGAAGTCAGACGAAGCATTATACTGCGCTTGTTTCATGATTTTTTTTTTTTTCAACAGACGGGTCATAATGAACCGTCCGATCAAAATGACGGTGCATATTTAACCGTCTATGATTTATTTAAAATTTTTTTTTTTTTAAACAGGGACGGTATATAATTAAGCGTGCGATGGGATTAACGGTTCATATTGAACCGTCTGTGAGTTTAAAAAAAAAAAATTTTTTTTTAAGAAGGGACGGATTATAATGAATCGTGCGATGAAAATAACGGTGTATATTGATCCGTCTGTGAGTTTTTTTTTTTAAAAAAAAAATTAAAAGGGACGGAGAATAATGAATCGTGCGATCAAATTAACGGTGTATAATCTTCCGTCCTTCAAAGAAAAACAAACGACAGATCGAATATAGCATTGAACGACTGCAGCAACATTCTTTTTTTCCTATTTCCAAATTGCTATATACCCAAAATTTGGCAACAACGACTACAGATGCTTTAACTTGCTAATTTTATATATCTTTATAATAAATTACAAGTAAATTTGAAAAAAAATTATTAATTGCTCACATTCATCCTCCAAAAATACTTTTTTCTCCAAAAGTTTTCCCTCTAAAACTAATTTGTTCTCCCCCCAAACAAAAATTCTCCTCACTTTATTATTATCTATCTCTCATCTCTTCACATTTTCAGATATCTATCTCTCTCTTTGAAAAATCCTCCTCACATTATATATATTTCCAGAAATTTAGATGTTCAGATTTCAAGTTTGTAAATTTTCAAATTTTTCAAATTTTTTAATGTTTTTTTATTACTCATGTAGAAAATTTTACTGAGTTTCCTGTTTGATTTAAAATACAATGGAAGATTTAAATGGATGTTAACTTTGGTAAATTTCAACCTCTAAAGGTACACTGAAAGTAGCAAATAACTATTCAGAAGTTAAATTTCATCGTTTTGCATCCTTAAAGTTCTAAGAAATTGAAATTTACACCCCCATTTATAATTATTCAAACATGAGTTTTTATTCACAACTAATTGTTGTCGTACTATTCAAACTTGAGCTACATAAACTCCACAATGGAAGTTTCAGATTCATGCATGCGTCTGAAATGCTAGAAAGTAAATATATCCAGTATTATACATGAACATTATTATAGTGTACATCTCCGAAAGTATATTAACATCTAATAGTAGAATACACTGAGAACATCAAAATTAATCGTCAAATATTTTTCATCATTGATATACATAGACAATTCATCATCAGAACTAAACAACAGTATCTGTCTGGCTTTTCACTGCTTCCTACAATGAATAACATCACTATATATGACCATGTAAGGTTTTTTTTATTTTTTATTTTTTATAAATTTTTTAATGACATCAATAACTCTTTCATATTAGATCAATTAATTTAATTTTGTATAAATTTCTGATATTATAATGTCTACTTTCATATGTTCTATCGTTCCGCACGAGCAAACTTATTAGGGAGTCATCTTAGTTTTTCTGATAAAAACAATAATAGTTGAAAAGGAACGAGAAGAAAACAATTGGAGACATGTAGTCTTGGGGTCCCACCATCACATGAACACACTTCATAATAAAACCTTTAAAGGCCCATTACATTCAAGTCAACATCAGTTGATGGAAATATAGATCTGCCATACCTCTCCACATAACCATACCATCAATCAATTGGAAGATGGGATGGAGCATCGAACAAAATCATTCAACTATTTCTGAAAATTATTCCATACTTTTGGTATTTTTTCCCGTAACTATCTAAACTTTCTTTAATATATATGACAATTTACTTTACAAACAACTATTCTAGCATGAGGTATTTTTGTAACAGATTGCTATAGTTCAGAGTAATTTCTTTTAATATTAAGATAGATAATTATTATAATCTTGGATCAAAACGAAAGTTTGAAGAATCACACATATTAACGCAAGTTTAGAATAATTATATAGAATATGCTGAAAATATAGAATTGTTTTATACAATTTAATCAAATAATTGTTGAATACACCATCGTTTTTTACCCCCCCAATTTTTTTTGAGGACAAAAAAAAAAAATGAGTCATATTTTATTTTTTAACTTTATCTTTCACATGACTATTTTTCTAAAATAAAATAAGAATCTTAGCTATATGCCAGCCTAAACATGCAAGGCCAAAAGCCCAAAAAAGTGTGTAAACTCACAACTAACAGTCATTATTTAGTTAGTATATGATGTGACATTTCTATTCTCTAATGATCAAAGTGGGATTAGATTAAAAAATGCTACACCCGCAATCTCTATACCAACCTACATCTTTACAATCTTATTAGACACAATTATATTTAATTTTTTTTTACAACCTACTCTACAATAATTTACAATATTATTGTATTATATATATAAGGTTGTAGACCAAGTTGTAGGTGTAACTTGATTGATTAGATTATTAATTGCTTTTCCATACATTGATTCTTAAATTGAACAAGGGTACCCTTTAACTGTGACTAGCTGGCTTAAAACTTTCAATTGGCTCCAATTGGATTCAACGCAAAAATCAACTAAATATAAACTAGTAATTTACCCCGTGTGATACACGTCTATATAAATATATATTTTTAATATAAAAAATCTGACGTTGTCTGGCATCGAACCTAAGACCTCCTTTATATTAGTTATGCATGTGCATTGTACGTGTTTGTTTGGTTACAAATGGAGTTTGTTTGATGACAAACTCTCCCATCTCTAATCTCTAATATTATAATGGGAGAAGACCCTAGTGTCATTTGTCATTTTGTCATTCTACCAACATGTGCAACGCACGTACATAACTAATATAAATGAGGTTTCCGGTTCAAATCCTCCCTATGTCAGAGTTTTTATTTTTATTTTTTGAAATTATTAAAGCGTGCATCGCACATGTAAATTACTAGTTAAAATAATAGATAGATAGATAGACATATTGATAGAAGTAGATAAGTAAATATAATATATTATAGTTAGATAGATGGATAGTAATTTACACATGTGATGCATGTTTAATATATATAAAAAAATTAAGTAAAAAATTTGACATAGTAAGGCTTCGAACCTGAGACCTCCTTCATATTAGTTATGCACGTGCGATGCACGTGTTGGTAGATTGACAAATGACAGTAAGGTCTTCTCCCATTATAATATTAGAGATTAGAGATTTAAAACAACTATTTCTTTGAGCAAGACCTTAGCAACACACTGACATACGTTTTTTTTATATATAAAAGAAAATGATTCAAGGCAGATTAAAACTCTATAAATATCAAATAGCGAACAAGCTGATCATTAGAGTTACTAGCTATTTCTTTCACCTAAACATTGTTTACACTTTATGAAGGAACAAATTGCAAATGGGCTATAATCTTTATTGTTCAAGGATGTCAATTTGACCATGAAGTGATAGAGTTTGATGTTATTTTGACCAAAGTACCGTAGCTTAGTTGACAGGCATAAGCTTTCTGATTGACAAAATTGTCATGCTCAGTTAAGATAGCCTTCCTGCTACGATCAAAAGAAGAAAGAAAGAAAAAAGATAGCTTTCTTGCTTGACCTTAAATATACAGACACATCAGTAAAAAAGAGATAATATAGTTTGCATAGTCGAAGGAGACTAAGCACTCAAATGCACGACCATGAGTTATATATACTTGTCACGAATAGATTTGAACACAACATTCATCAAACAAACATCTGGAACCTTTCGGCTACCAGATACTTGATTCTTTCTTTTTTGTTTTTCTTCTGCTAGGTAGTCTGATGAAGTAAGCAGGAGTTGAACATTGAATCTTTTTTAAAAGTTTTACTACAATACTGCACTACCACTTGCCTATACGACTAGTTTTTGCATATTTAGGTAAATTATAATTTTTTTATTAGAAAAAGTAGGGTATCTTATATATACTAGATTTGCCCGTGGGCACGTGCCTAAGGCACGTTTTCGTAACGATATAGCATATGAAAAGCATTGTAAACAGTAAAACAACAATTATGTAGCTCAAGTTTGAATAGTATGACAATAATTAGTTGTAAATAAAAGTCCATGCTTCCATTAGTATATGTTAAAAAATAATTATATATGAGAGTATAAAATCCAACTTCTTAGAATTTTGAGGATGAAAAATGATGAAATTTAACTACTGAATCTTTTTTGTGAGGTGGGGACTTACCCTACCTTTTTCCCTAAAAAAAAAAATTTTAACTACTGAAGAGATATTTGTTATTTTCAATGTAACCTGAACAATAAAAAAAATATAAAAAATCTGAGAATTTATAAACCTGAAATTTGAAAATCTAAATTTCTAAGTAAATAGATTCAGAGAGGTTGAGTTGAGAGAGAGATAGAGAGAGAGAAAAATAATTAAATAAATAAATGAGTTTTTTTTTTTGGGTGGGGGGGTGGGGGTTGGGGGGGGGGGGAGGGGGAGGGATTTGAATTTGAGTTTTGGGGTATGAAATTTTGGGGGAAAAATGTGTTTTGTAAGATTAGATTTGGGCCTTTGATTTTGAGGGAATTGAAGGAGAGCCACTTGATAGCTTTCTTTGTGTTTAATTATATAAATATGCAGTACAATTGAGTGAGTTGCTTTAGTTGTATCTCTGCATCTAAATGAAGCCACATTGTGCATGCGTGTGTTCAACACTGAAGGATTTGAATTTGAGTTTTGGGGTTTGAAATTTTGGGGGGAAAATGTGTTTTGTAATATTAGATTTGGGCCTTTGATTTTGAGGGAATTGAAGGAGAGCCACTTGATAGCTTTCTTTGTGTTTTATTATATAGATATACTGAGTTACCCTACTTTTTCTAATAAAAAAAATATAATTTACTTAAGTATGCAAAAACTAACGTATAGGCAAGTGGTAGTGCGCAGTATTGTATATATATATATACTAAAATACTACAATATTGCAGTATATATATATATATATAGGGCCCTTGCCGCTCTTCTGTTGTGCACTACCCTCCGTGTGCACTCTGTGTGAACTTTTACACGGAGTGCACATGGATGATCTGAACCGTTCGCATTGATTTGCACGTCTAAATTAGTCTAAATATGTAAAATCAAGTCACTTGAAATTCATTTGCCCATCCATCAAGTCAGTATAAAACCAAACGATATTCAGCCATACAATTTTATAACACTTCAATGGATGGGTAAATGAATTCCAAATGATTTAATTTTATATATTTAGACTAATTTAAACGTGTAGATCAATGTGAACGGTTCGGATCATCCATATGTACTCCGTGTAAAAAGTTCACACTGAGGGTAGTGCACAACAGAAGGGCCCTATATATATCTATATAATAAGTTACAAAGAAAGCTATCAAGTGGCTCACAATCAATCTCCCCAAAATCAAAGGCCCATATCAAACCTCCCAAAACACATTTTCCTCCAAAATTTCAAACCCAAAAATCAAATTTTCCCCCCTAAAAAACTCATTACTTTATTACTATCTATCTCTTCTCTCTTTATTTTTTCATATTTCTCTCTTTCTCTTTCTCTCTATCTATCTCTCTATCCCATTCTTTCTTTATTTACTTAGAAATTTAGATTTTAAGATTTTGGTTTTGTAAATTTTCAAAATTTTTAATAGCAAATATCTCTTTAACAATTAAATTTCATTATTTTCCACACTTAAAGTTCTAAGAAGTTAGATTTTATACCCCCATTTATAATTATTATTCAACATATACTAATGGAAACATAGACTTCTATTTATAACTAATTATTGTCATACTATTCAAACTTGAGCTACATAATTATTGTTCTACTGTTTACATGGCTTTTCGTGTTTTGTATCGTTCCGAAGACGTGCCGTAGGCACGCGTCCACGGGCAAATCTAGAATATATATATATCTCCATTAAGCACTATGTGCATGAAGTTGATCGCATATTTGATCGGATGGCTATGATTAAAAGTCCCATTATGGTAAGGGTGTCTTGGTAAAATCTTTTGTTCTTTCTCATTTCTCTTTTTCCTCTTCTCCAAAACTGGCTCCTCTCAAATTGGCGGCCATGTCTCAATCTCTGAAGAACGACGAATTATCTCCAGCAGCGTTGACTTCGATTTTGACCTCCACCATGTTGGGTTTATATTTCTTGCATACACATATCCGATGAAGAAGACGAAAGCGTTAAGTTGGATCAAAGCGAAGCATCGAAGAAGAAGGAAAATAGTCAACAGAAGCAAACAGGTGGAGTTGTGGTCGTACGGTCGATCGCTCGTGGCGCTGATGGGTTATTTGGGTCGGATCTTGGAGATTCGTGAGAAGCCCAACATCGTCTTCAAGTCAGATCGTACGACTCTCAATGTAGGGTTCTCTCTTCAGTAGTAATTAGATGGTTAATGAATTAAGTGTATCAAACTAGGGTTTCTCTAGATCTATAAATACAATATAAACAGCTCCTAGAATGACATAATTCTACTGAGTGCCGAATAGAAAAAGAGAGTAGTTCATCTGAGAGGGTTAGAGATTTTTCCATTGTAAACAACAACCAAGTTTCAGTTAGGCTTGAGAGGTGGTCGTGGTGAGAATTGTAATATTCTCGTACTTCTCTAGTTGAAATAACATCTCAGTTCTTTCTCCCCTAGATTAAGGTGAAAGCCCCAATCGGGACAATTCTTGTGTGCTTTGTGTGATTAGTGTGATCTCGTTTTTCTTAGTGGTTTGCATTAATTGTGTCAAAGACTCAGCAAGATCCTCAATTTTCTAACAAGCGGTATCAGAGCAATCAGTTTCGTTCGAGTTCCTTAAAGAAGATGACACATCAAAAGACGAAGTTCAAGCAATTTGATGCTAAGATCAACTTCAATCTATGGAAGGTGGACATGTATGATATTTTGGTTCAGAAGGACTTGTACCTTGCCTTAGAAGAGAAGAAGCCAACCAACATGAAGCAGGAGAAGTGGGATGAGATTTATTTGAAGGCTTTGAGATTAATCCGGTTGCAATTGGCGGACAAAGTCAAGTGTAATATTTTTGAGAAGAAAAGTGTAGTGAGTCTATGGGCGAGACTCAAATCTGCCTACTCGGGATTGTCGGTGCTAGATCGGATGTATTGGAAGAGTAAGCTATTTAGGTTCTTAATGAAGGAAGGTACTCATATTCAAGATCATATTATGGAGTTCAATAAGGTAATATTTGAACTGAAGGTGATTGACGTTGATGATCTTAGTGAAAAGGATAAAGCTTTCAACTTGATTTATTCACTGGAAACTTCTTATGATCACTTGATAACTACCATGGTACATGGGAAATCAGCCAATGAAACACTTACAGTAGCCGGGGTGATTAAGGGTCTGAAGGAAGATGAACTAAGAATGAAGACTCATAAAAGAGGGCGTATTTCTGCAGGGTATTTTGCGGTGGATGGTGATACTTCAATTGAAAGAGATGCAACACACACGGGTAAGATTCATTGTCATTATTGTAAAGGAGTTAGGCATTACAAGAGAGATTGTCGCAAATGGTTGAGTCAGAAGAGTGCCACTAAAAAGAGGTGATCAAGTCAATGTAGTCAGCATTATTGATTCAGGCAAAACAGGTAATCCTGATGACTTCAAACTATGTCTCCTAGTTTCAAGTTCTTCAGATGTGGATACAAGTTGGTATCTTGATACGGGAAGTTCTTCTCATGTTTTCTCCAAGAGAGAAATGTTTTCTACTTACAAGTTGTCAACACGCCGTAGTATGAGAATGGCTAGAGGGGAGATTTGTGAAGTAGTGGGTGAGGGAAAAGTTGAATTGGAGATGCTAGATGGTAAAGAGTTCACAATAAAAAAGGTCATGCATATTCCTTCTATACAACAAAATCTGATATCCTTGGGGACTCCTGATGCTCGTGGCTGCAGGTATACAGCTCGATGTGGAGTTTTGACAGTTTGGGATAGTCATCATAAGATAGTGAAGGGTAAGAGGGGGATTGGGCAGGATCAGCACGATCTCTACCAGCTTTGTGGGAGCAGGAAAACTCGGCTGAGTGTATGGAAGCCTATTGTTCCTAAAGCATCATCTAGTAAACCATCACTAGAATTACCGAATCGAGACTGCAACGTTCGATTATTGTTGGAAACTAGAGAGAGCCTTCATGTAGGTAGGGAGTGCCTTGATCTAGGTGGAGTTCGTGTGGAGGGTGACACCTCCATTATAACATCTACTGAGGTGTGCCCGTGAGGGGGGAATACATCTAGAGGAAAACATGTGGGAATTTGTTCAATTAACAGAAGAAGCCATAGAAACTTGTTGTTTACAAGTAGAGAAGAAAGGTCTAGAAGGGTTTTAAATCACACAGGTATGAATTTATAAGCATGCAATCCAAGGTGCAGATTGTTGGGTTTTTATGTCTTGCAGACACATGTCCGATGAAGAAGACGATGAAGCATTGAGATGGATCGAAGCGAGGCATCGAAGAAGAAGGAAAATAGTCGGCAAAAGCAAACAGGTGGAGTTACAATCGATCGCACTTGGGGTCGGTCGACCTGTTAGGCTTCGATGGTAATCTTAGATTAAATACACAACGAAAAAATTAGAAGAAATATCGAAACCTAGCCATGGATCCATGTGAAAACCATAAATCGTGTTTATGAGTTATACCTTGAAGAAAAATCTGCTGTCTCCAACGAATGTCGATCACAACACTGCAATATTGCTGTGCCTCTACAGTATCCACACGAACGGATTAAATTAAGCTTTCCCTCACGCCGCGGTGCTAGCTGCAGGAAGGGGATGTTCCTCACAATCTCTTTCTCTCACAATTTCTGTGATGGCTAGGATTTTCTCTTGTAACTCTTTTCCACAGATACGTATCATATATATAGCTACAGAAAATCAACCCTAAGAGAGTAATGAGACTGTTGGACTCACAATCTGATCTGGTTCAGATTCGTGTGTGGGCCTTTGATATTTGATCAGCCCATTTAATCTAATTAAATGTCTAACCAATGTCAGGAGTCCAAGTCTTACTTGGATCCCCAATTAAATTCATCTTATGAATTTAAATACCAATTTCGATCCATTCTAAGTGTGTGACCCTGTAGGTTCTCGTTACGTTGACAGTAATACTAAATTCATATTCTAGTATTACAAACAGTGAGTGGTATCTAGCAATACATCACTGTTACTCAAGTAACGGGAATGTTAGTGATTAGATATAACATATCCGTGACCAATGTTACCATATAGTCTAGTCCCTTTGTCCAGATATCTTAATTGACCACAAGGCATAGAGCGTGTCACCCTTGTATAGTTCAACTTTTGGTTTCTTGATGTCCGAGTAGACTTACTAAAACAAATGAGCTCAATATATCATATTGACTCATTTGAGCACAACAATGCATTTTACAGTCTCACTCAATTAAGGGGCCCATAGATATTGGTCCTGTTATATAAGAGGGATAAATCCTATCTAAGTCACTCGCATCCCTCCGCATGATTTGTAGTATAGCTAATAGTCGACTTTATAATTACCTTATTACAGACAACATTTGACAACATTAAAATATATAACTTCTCATGTAAGGAACCGTAGTGACTTCAAGTACATTATTACTATAATATGTACCCATGTGAAGACCTAATATCTCATATCCATGACCCGTGAGATATGGTCATCAGTTTACGCACATACTAGTCTCTATGTGTTATTGTTGTCGTAATTCACAATAATACTTGACTAGGGACATTTAAGAATAGTGTTATGATTACAACCAATAGGATCTCACAATCAAGTTATGCACTTGATATCCCATGGTATTGAACCTACTATTCTAAGGATTTTATTAAGCTCATTTAGTCACAATAAACAACACAATAAATTAAATACCTCATATAAGAAATAAATATCATGGTACAATGTAAACTAGTGATATCAATACACAACTGGCCTCTAGGGCATACACCAATAATCTCCCACTTGCACTAGAGCCAGTCGGACATACATCTAATGCCTATAGATCTAGTGTGACCCTTATGCTTTCTCTGTGCAAGAGGCTTTGTCAGTGGGTCAGCGATGTTATCATCTGTTGGTACTCTACATATCTTCACATCTCCTCTATCGATTATCTCTCAAATGAGATGGAAGCGCCTAAGTATATATTTGGATCGCTGGTGAGATCTAGGCTTCTTATCTTGTGTAATGGCCCAATTATTATCACAATAGAGATCCAGCAGGTCCACAATGCTAGGAATCATGCCAAGTTCAGTGATGAACTTTCTGATCCAAACGGCCACCTTTGCTGCATTGGAGGCAGCAATATACTCAGTCTCTGTGGTGGAATCGGCTACTGTCTCTTGCTTCGAACTCTTCCAACTCACAACTCCACCATTTAGGCAAAACACAAAACCTGATTACGATTTGGAGTCGTCCTTATCGGACTGGAAGCTAGCGTCAGTGTAACCCTTTACAAAAAGCTCTTCCTTGGCTCTATATACCAAGAACGAATCCTTAGTCTTTCTTAAGTACTTAAGGATGTTCTAGAAAGCAGTCTAGTGACTCTCACCGGGATCTGACTGGTACCTCTTCGTCATGCTCAAAGCGTATGAGACATCTGGACGAGTACATAACATGCCATACATGATAGATCCAATTGCAGATGCATATGGAATCTTAGTCATGCTGTCTCTCTCATCTTAAGTGGAAGGACATTGAGCCTTAGATAGACTTACACCATGCGACATAGGGAGAAATCCTTTCTTGAACTCTTGCATATTGAAGCATTTCAATAGTTTGTCTATGTATGTACCCTGACTCAGGCCAAACAGTCTCCTTGATCTATCTCTATATATCTTGATGCCTAATACATAGGTAGCTTCATCTAATTCTTTCATGGAAAAATATTTTCCTAGCCAAGTCTTTACAGACTGTAAGGTAGGGATGTCATTTCCGATGAGTAGTATGTCATCTACATACAACACCAGAAATACAACTGTGCTCCTACTAACCTTCTTGTAGACACAAGGTTCATCTTCGTTCTTGATAAAACCAAACTCTTTGATTGCATCATCGAAACGAAGATTCCAGCTTCTAGAATCTTACTTTAATCCATAAATGGATCATTGCAGTTTACACACCTTTCCAGCATCCTTTGGAGTGACAAAACCCTCAGGCTGTATCATGTACACATCCTTGAGAAGATTTCAATTAAGGATAGCAATTTTGACATCCATCTGCCAGATTTCATAATCATGATATGCTGCAATAGCAAGCAAGATCCGTATGGATTTAAGCATGGCAACTGGGGAAAAGTATCATCATAGTCTACACCATGAACTTGCTTGAAACCTTTAGCCACCAACCACCCCTTAAAGGTATGCACATTACCATCCATGTCAGTTTTCTTCTTGAAAACCCATTTGCACGCAATAGGTTTTACCCCTTCAGGTGGGTCTACCACGGTCCATACTTGGTTGGTATACAAGGATTCCATCTTAGATCTCATGGCCTTATGTCATTTCTCAGAATTTGGGCCTTTTATAGCTTCCTCATAAGTCGTAGGCTCATCCTAATCCACGAGTAATATATCACCATGTTGAGTCACGAGAAATCCATATCTCTCAGGTTGACGAGGTATCCTACTAGACTTACGTAGGCCTTGTGCTACTTGAGCAGGTGGTTGTTCCACAACAACTTATGGAGTCTGCTCCATTTCCACCATTGGTTCACTGCTACTTTGCGAAGTTTGAATTTCTTCAAGTTTTATTGTTCTCCCACTGGTTCTTTTGGAGATAAATTCTCTCTCTAGAAACACAGCAGTCTGTGCGACAAACACTTTGCTTGTAACACCCCGAATTCCAAATAAGTCTGAATTCAAAGTTCCACAGGATCTTTACACTTCACTTCGTACTATTTTACAAGTAATTTAAAACTTTATTTACATCAGAATCTTTTAAATCAACACGCAACGGAATAAATAAAATACAACAATGATAAATGTACAATTGTAACAACTTTAGCATTTAAGTAATCATCAGCAACAAATTCATCTTTATATCTTCTTGTAATTTCCAAGTCCTGCATATGAAACTGTGGGCACGTTAGTTGCTTACAACCGACGAAATATTATACACGGCCATCCTTGCTATGCCGAAAGTATAACGATTCTTTAATACTTTAACAAATACAAACTTGATCACAAACAAAGCTAAAGAGGGACTATCCTATTGATGTGGTGTGTGCTTGTGCACTTAAACTTAATGCAGTTATTTATATTTAATGACACTAATGCACACTTGTTCGAACTTATGCATCCCATTTTATGAGTTACGAGCTCATGTCCAGACAGCCTGGAGAGGAATCCCACATGACGCATCATGCAGAAAACTTATGGACAATTCGCCTCCGTCATGGAACGATGAGACTACGTAGTCACCAAGCACCTCACAAGCGTCGCCACGGTCCCGATAATTTTGGAGATGTATCCACGTCATGACATGACGCATCAAGTAGACAGCCTGTGAATACTCTCACACTGTAGATCTGATGCCCTCATACTTTTGTTTTTCTCTTACTTTCATCACATCTTCACTATAGTGCTTTTCCTTAATTTTTTAATTTGTTTTAGAAGAAAATCATCACAACCTAGAGCTACCTTACCCTACCGGACTTAAACCCAATACAAGAGACAGTCAACCCATATTGGCTACTTCTCAAGAGATGCTCAACCCACACTGGTTAGCTCTCAAATTCATATTAATAACAACTGCTGGTTTCTAAGGGTCTCGCCTAGCCTCTAGATTCCAACAACCATCTCTTTCTAGAGATCAATAATATGTTATATTCAATCTCAAAATAATATTTCAATTTCCTTATTCATAACCTTCCTCAAAGAAAACATTTCTTATAGTCTCAAAACATGAAGTAACACACTTCCACTTCTGTATCAATTTAATCACTTATAATATTGTGTGCAATTTAAATAATCTTAATCAAATGTTAATAACCATAAAATCTCATCGAGGAGAAATCTATTCGCATTCCAAATTTTTATTCTTCTTTAATTATACAAGAGCCACACTATAAGAAAAATTATCAAGTTCTTCATCCCAAAATCATTTCCAAATTTCACTAAAATATGTCCAATAAAATAACTTTTATAAAGTCTAAATAATTTTAGAATAATAACAGATTTTTTTCCAATTTTTATTGCACTTCAAAACTCTTAAAAACTCAAATTATATAAAAAAATATAAAAAAAAGAAAAGGCAGTGGTCGGATTCGAACCCAGAACCAAGACAAAACCCCGCCCAGCTACAGTAACGAACCCAAAGCGCACCCAAAGATCAATAAGTCCAGAGTGACTAACTGATATGAATAGGGTTAAGTTCTTTAAGTATCTAGTCTCGGCCTAATTCATTTATTTAAAACATAACAATCAACCGAACTTTGATTCATCATGCGAATTTTATTTACTCATACTACACACTTTGAAAGTATAGTAACAAATATTTACTAATTGTTTATGTATCAAAGCACATTTTCTGCAATTTAAAGATATGTAACTGTCACGCCCCGCTTCCCAAAAATACGGAATGCAAGCAAGTGACATGGTCCAGCGAATGACTTGCGTCACCCATGAGCTGTTATCAGTTCAACTCAATAATATAATAGGAAGTAATACAACCACACATGAAATGAAGGAGTAAACACATGAATAATAATATTTGAGTTTTAAGCATGAAATAACCAACAAAATAACAAGCCAACATCTGGAATCAACAATAACATTATTCGGGTCAAAAGTCCACAAATACAACAATGTTCAATTATTAAAGTTCTCAAAATGAAACAATAATTATTAAGCGGCGCAGCAAAATAATTCTTTCACCATTGTTGCTCTCCTAGTTCGTCAGGAAAATCTC
Source organism: Hemerocallis citrina (assembly GCA_017893485.1). Taxonomy (NCBI): domain Eukaryota; kingdom Viridiplantae; phylum Streptophyta; class Magnoliopsida; order Asparagales; family Asphodelaceae; genus Hemerocallis; species Hemerocallis citrina. Next base: position 123,115,914 of record CM030361.1, on the reverse strand, counting down.
CTTGATTACCTGTAAGCTGTTCATCTAGAAGAGAGGAAAATATGTCCTTAGAGCAAGTTGTGGACAACAAGTAGAGAAACAGAGAAACAATGACATTTACGGTATAACAATGAATTCAATAACAATGGAGTCGATGACAATAAACAATGGAAAAATGGTAACAATGCAATGTACAATAACAATAACAATAACAATAAAGATAAATAATAACGATAACAATGTCCAATAACGATGACAATATGCAATGACGATGCGATAAAAATCTTAAGTCTATTATTCATAATCCTAACTAATGTAGCACTTCATGCATCCCATCTATTTACCGTATGGTTACTACATGCAAACAAGTTACGTTTAGACTTAGTGGTGGATTTTATAGGGCCATGTACTCAGGCATCATTATATCATGTCATGTAATTAGGTTATGGATTCTAGAGGTTGCCCCCGTAAATTCTAGATGTGGCCCCCATCAACCCCTGACGTGGCACTTAGTTCTACGTTTAACTGGTAACCAGGAAAATTGGTAAACACGTTCATGAATCATGTAATCATGTAATGGGTTCTAGAGGTGGCCCCCATAAATTCTAGAGGCGGTCCCAGTCAACCCCTGACGTGACACTTAGTTCTACGTGGCACTAAGTTCCATTTAACTTTAAAAATATGGAAAATATGGGCCCTCTTCCGAGTACACTTACCTATATTGTCCACTACTATGGTCAACCATTAACCCCGACTTGATTAACATTCTTCATTTAAATAAAATGCAATACAAATAGGGAACAATAGGAACAGAGATATTAATGGAAAACGATAAGGCGATTAATAAGCGACACTAGAATGATGACAATACAATCCTAAGTTCATGCAATGTACTCCATACAATTAAATACACCAAATTTAACATTATAGATTCAATTATATATTATTAAACATAGAAACCCAATTCTGGACAGCAGTAGGTTGCTGTACCAAAATAAGAATTCCCGTTGCTACAGGATAGCAATGTGGATCCGTCAGAAGCTAGAAACTAGACTCCAGCCCGGTTCCTACGCATTTAAAGTCCAAATTCCGACAACAGTAGCTAGGTGAATTTCAGTGTTCTTTACAAGTTACCGTTTCTGGCTGGTTATCAATGTCAACTAGTTTCAGCTGTGACAGCAGTAAATATTCATTGTAAAAACCAGTAAAAATAATTTTCATTACCTAAGCATGTTGCCTATCAATCTGGAAATTATCATTGTAATATTTGATTATTAGTTCACCTAATTCATCAGCTTAACATGGTATGTGCATAAATCTGAAAATACAGTGCATCAGCAGTAAAATGGTCATAACGCTTGCAATATAAGTCGGAATCCAAAAAAATCTGGATGTTCTGGAAACTAGAAACATGGGGCTACATTTCATATTCCGAAAGTTATTGATTTTGATGACATTATCTAGGTCGAAACAGCATGGTAATGTTCAGGTTGGCAATAATTTTCATGGTCTCAATTTATTTTTCATGCATAAAATGATTACAATGTTATGAATGATGAGTTAGGGGTTAACAATCATAAATCACAGCAAGTTACGTCTATGTGAACATGGTATTAAGATGTATAATGTCCACAATCCTACTAATCACAATCAACTAACACACCCTCATCAATCATATGAACAATCAACACTAGTATACGATCTACAATAGTTCTGTAATGTCATGACATGAAATACAATAATAATTCCTATTCCTATATTCAATAATTAATTACATGAATGCATGCAAGATCTCTATACATTGGAGGCAAAAGACGGCACGAAGTCAAGATTACTACTTGGATTATCTCGTGTAAATCCGTAGTATCCCAACAATGGATAACAATAAACAATATATGATAATAAATATGGATCTACTTGCGGGATTCAATAAATGATCTCGAATACGATACAATACAATTTGGAAGTAAGATGACTTTTCATTAGATGACGATTAGATTCGATATATTGAGAATAACGGGATTAGGATCCCGGGCAACAATTCACGAACACGAAGCACTAACACGTGCGAGTCACGTGCGAAATCCGAAACAGCAAAACAGCAAGATCCACAACACACAAACAACGGATCCCAAAGCAAAACAGCGAACACCATATCGGGATCTGCTACACCCAGAACACCAAACACCGGAATCGGCCAATATCGGATCCCCCTCTAGGAAGAATAGTAAACACCAGAGGCAGATCCCCCTACTCCAACACAGCGAACACCAACTACCTCGCACTGTTCCTTTTCCCCACTTCGACAGAGAGAGAGAGAGAGAGAGAAAGAGCGAGAGAGTGCGGCAGCAACTACTACGCGATGCTGCGGCGACTAGTGACAGCAGTGATGAAGGCGACGATGACGGGCAGCGGTGCTGCGGTCGAGGAACGACGACAGCGGTGGAGAACGGCAGCGCTCGAGCGTCTGAAAATAGAGAAAGCGAACAGCAGGGGTTCTCGGTTTGGACGGCAACGACGAGGCAATGGGGGGTTCTCCAGTGGTTACGGGGTGAATGGAGAGACGAAGACGAAGGCGATGAGCGGTGCCGGTGACGGATGGCAAAGTCGGCAATGATGGAATGGCAAGGTGATGAGAGGATGAAGGTGGTCGGAGACAGGATCAGAGCAGCTAAGGGCGGCAGTCGGCGATGGAAACAGGACGAAGGCGAAGCAGAAGAGAAGAGCGGGAGATGGGGGATGAACCAGGAATGCATAGTATGGGAGGGGGGTTGCACAGTAGCGGGGTTAGGGGGTGAACAGTAATGGGGTTTGGCAGTGAAGGGATTTTGCTGTTTGGCTTTTTTTTGGGAGAAAGAAAGAGAAGAAGGAGAACATTTAAGGATAGAAGAGTGGGCTCATATTGTGGGTAGTTAGCAGATACGTGTGAATGTGGAGGAGAAGATCTGGGTTTGGTTGTTAGGGAGAATTTGGGTTGTGGGTTTCAGTTAATGTAGTTTAGAACCCAATAGGAGGTCGGTTAGGGTTTTGGGTACAATATGGGTCAAATAGAAGGACAATCCTCAACCCAACAAGATAAAAGACAATTCCATGAAATTAAACTTAAATTAGGAAAAGAAGGAGTAAGATTCAAATAATTTGACCGAGATCAAGGATAAATCATGAATAATATTAGAGTTGATATCATTCGATACAATAATGAAACAAAATGAAATGAAATGTTATAGAATTATAAAAGAGATTACAATGGGGATCAATAATAAAAGGGAAAAAAAGGAAAATGGGAGTTTCCAACCCAACTTACAATAAAATTTCGTCCTCGAAATTTATTCAAGTGGCCATAGGGTAACCCCGAAGAAAAAGAAAAGAATCACACAAAAAGGTGGGGAAACTTCTTTTGGATCTCATCCTCAAGCTCCTAAGTCGACTCACTCGGCGAGTGAGGATTCCAAACAACTCGAACCAACCTGATGACCTTATTTTTCAAAATCTTCTATCGTCGGTCCAAGATCAAATCCGAACGGATCTCACAGGACAAGTCTGGCCGAACAGACAATTCTGAGTAGTCGATGACATGACTATCATCCCTTATGTACTTTCTGAGTTGGGAGACATGAAAGACATCGTGTACTCCCGATAGAGCCGGCAGAAATGTGAGTCTATACGCCACCTTGCCTATTCGCTCCGTAACATCAAACGGCCCAATGAATCTAGGGCTTAGCTTGCCCCCGCCTCCAAATCGAATAACTCCCTTCCACGGTGATACTTTGAAGAACATATGATCACCCACTTTGAACTTTAATGGTCTCCTATGAACATCCGCCCATTTCCTCTGTCTGTCCTGAGCTGGCGGTAGGTGTTTCCTGATTTGGGCCACTGCATCAACAGTCTTTGTGATCAGCTCAGTCTCTAACAGCTTCCTCTCACCAATGTCATCCCAGCATATTGGCGACCTACACTTCCGACCATGCAAGGCTTCATACGGAGCTTCATTAAGACTTGCTTGGTAGCTATTGTTGTACGAAAACTCCACCAAGTGTAGATGATCCTCCCAAGATCCCCCAAACTGCAGAACACAGGATTTCAACATATCTTCCAATATCTGAATGGTCCTCTATGATTGCTCATTTGTCTGGGGATGGAACACAGTGCTGTAGCTGAACTTGCTCCCAAGACTGCCTTGAAGACTCTCCCAGAATTGCGATCGGAATCTAGTATCTCTGTCTGATACAATGCTGACAGGGACCCCATGCAATCTGACAATCTCCTGCAAGGCTCTCTGTAGTCTGGCCCACTCGGAAGGGAATAAAATGAGCACTCTTCATCAAGCGGTCCACAATTACCCAGATGGCATTGTGACCCTTAGGACTTCTTGGCAAAGCAGTCATGAAATTTATGGTAATATTCTCCCATTTCCACTTCGGAATAGGAAGAGGTTGAAGAAGCCTAGCAGTCCTCTGATATTCTGCCTTCACCTGCTGGTAGATTAAACATTGTAAAACATATCTCGCCACGGCTTTCTTCATACCATGCTACCAAAAGTGCAATTTCAGATCCCGATACATCTTTGTACCACCGGGATGGATAGAATACAGCGAACGGTGAGCTTCTTCGAGCAACTTCTGCCTGACTTCCCTCTTCGGAGCACATAGACAGGTCCCAAAGCGGAGAGATCCATCCTCATGAATAACCATGTTAGTCCTCGAACCTGCTTCAACTTCAGCTCGAAACTCCTACAACTGCTCATCACCTGACTGTGCTTCTTTAATCTATTCCACCAACGACGACTGCAGCTGAAGCATCATACATCTTTGCTCGGGACCAGGCAAAATCACTTCCAACTCCAATCTTCTCATCTCTTTGAAAAGCTCCTTTGCTCAATAAGAACCATGGCGGTCGGTTTTCTGCTCAGAGCATCAGGTACTAAGTTGATCTTACCAGGATGGTACTGCAAATTAATATCGAAGTCTGCCATCAGTTCCAGCCATCGTCTCTACCTCATATTCATCTCATTCTGAGTAAACACGTACTTGAGACTTTTGTAGTCAGTGAAAATTTCCACCCGGTCTCTAAGTAGGTAGTGCCTCCACAGCTTCAGGGAAAAAATCACAGCAGCAAGCTCCAAGTCGTGTGTAGGATAATACTTCTCATGCGGCATCAATTGCCTAGAAGCATAGGAGACAACCTTGCCTCGTTGCATTAGAATAACACTCAAACCTCTGTCTGAGGCATCACAGTGAATCACGAAACCTCCTGATCCATCGGTATTGTCAACACAGATGCTGATGTCAACCGATTTTTCAGCTCTGCGAAGGCTTCGTTACAGGACTCATCCCACACGAATTTCTGCTCTTTCACAATCAACTTGGTCAACAGCCCGACAATCTTCGAGAAGTTCCGAACAAACTTTTTGTAGTAACCTACTAGCCCAAGGAAACTACGAACTTTAGACACAGACTTTGGCGTCGGCCAATCCTTAAATGCAGAGATTTTCAACAGATCGACATAAAATTCATCGCCAGAAATAATATGCCCCAGGAAGGCAACCCGGTCCAACCAAAATTCGCACTTGCTAAGCTTCTCATATAGCTGATGTTCCGCAAGACAATCCGCAAGTGCTCAGCATGCTCATCACGACTCCGAGAATAAACGAGGATATCATCGATGAACACCACAACGAATTTGTCTAGGAAGGGAGAGAAGACCCGATTCATCAAGCTCATGAACACGGCTGGAGCATTCGTAACCCCGAAAGGCATCACCAAGAACTCATAGTGACCATATCGAGTACGGAAAGCAGTCTTCTGTACATCTTCAACTTTCACCTTGACCTGATGGTACCCAGAACGAAGGTCCAGCTTCAAGAACACGGAAGCACCTCCCAATTGGTCGAACAAGTCATCAATTCTCGGCAACGGATAACGGTTCTTCACTGTGACATTGTTCAGCTCACGGTAGTCGATGCACAACCTGCGACTACCATCCTTCTTGTTGACGAACAGTATAGGAGCTCCCCAAGGTGAGTTACTCGGCCTGATAAAACCCTTATTCAGTAACTACTGAATTTTCTCCTTCAACTCTGCCAACTCAATTGGCGCCATTCGGTATGGGCTCTTAGAAATAGGAGCTGTACCTGGCTGGACATAAATCCCGAACACAACTTCTCGGTCTGGCAGCATTTCTGGCAAATCATCCGAAAAAACATCAAGAAACTCTCGCACAATCAAAGGTGTGACAACACCATCAACATCCACTTCCTGCATTACTTTAGTTTCAAGACTCGCTGACTTCTCAACACGGCCAAGTGGCATTTCATCAGTGTGGAATTCAAATTCCTGATGGTCTGGTATTTGGAACACCACCTTCTTCTTACGACAGTCAATCATAGCATGAGTAATACCGAGCCAGTCCATGCCCAAGATCACATCAGAACCCGAATTGCTAATGACAATGAGGTCGGCTACAAAATCAACTCCTCCAATAGCCAAATGGATCTGCTCATAGATCTGAGAGCACACAATGGTACCTCCATATGTAGTGATGTTCCAGGCTGCTGACATCTCACTACAGACCAAACTGTGCAAGCTGACAAAGCGGGAGGAAACAAAAGAATGAGTTGCCCCAGAATCAAAGAGGACATGGGCGGAAAAGGAGTGAACAAGAATAATGCCTAGCAAGAATTCAAAGATGAGAACACCACATATAGAAGGCAAAATGCAAGAACAGATATGGGCAAAAGAATAACATGATAGAGCAACAGAATAAAATAACAAGATAACAAGATAATCAAAATAAAATACAACTAAAGATATACCTGTAATAACTCCCAAAGCAGTGTCAGCATCCTCAGCAGTCAGGTTGTAGACCTGACCATGACCTTCGGAAGGACCTCCCTGAAAAGCGGCTCTCCTCTGACCGAAAACCTGCCTCTGAGGTGGGAGTGGTGGTCTGCCCTGACCATGAGCAAGCGCTCCCTACGGAGCGGAGCCTCTAACCGGTGCTAGGGCCCTGGACCTTAGGCAATCATGAACCATGTGGTTGCTGCTACCACACAGGAGGCACTGGTAGTTGACTATCCTGCAGTTCTCGTGCAAATGCCCAGCCTTGTAACAGTGCGCATAGACCGAGTTCATCCTCTGAGCGGCAGGTGGATATGGCAGTGCCCTGGTAGGAAAGGTCATAACTGGCCTCCTGATAGGCCGTCCAGATGGCCTGGAAGAAACAAGATGCAGAGCGTACCGTTGAATGGCGCGCTTTCGCCTACTCATCTGTTCCTGGCTTTTGGCAGCCTCCAAGATGTCAGCATAGGATCGGAGTCGCAAAGGCAGCCTGGCGATCCTGGATCTCAATCCAAGCCCAAGAAGAAATGGCAACCCTTATCTTCATCATTCGCCACCATGGAAGTGGCAAAGCGACTCAGTCGGGTGAATTCCACAGCATACTTGTCTACGGTCCAACTCCCCTGAGTAAGCACGACAAATTGCCGCTCTATTTCATTTCTGGTGACATCGGGAAAGAACTTCGTAAGAAAGCTCTATCTGAAGATGGCCCAGGCAATGAGGCGCCCTAGCCGTTCCATCTCAGCTCGCCACCAGATGTGAGCGAGGACAACAAGTTGAATGCTCACGACATCCACACGATCAACATCTACTATCCGTGTGGCAATTAATAGCTGCTCAGTCCTGACAAACCATTGCTCGGCTTCCAGCGGACCTTTAGTACCCGAGAATTTATCTGGGTGTAGCCTTATGAAGTCTGCTACATTGCCAGGTCCAGGTGGCAGCACCCCGGCCGTAGGTACAACAGGCATCCTGTTGGCAGCTCCCAAAGCCACCCTCATCAATTCAACATGCTCCCCCTGCATCTGCATCATCTGTTGCATCAATAGTTCATTCTGCTCATGCTGCATTTGCATCACTTGAGCAATGGTAGGCTCTTTCGGCTGATCATCCCTAGCTCGGGAGGACGAAGAACCCTTTTTAGCCATGGCCTAAATAAGAATCAAACAGTTAGCATCTAGATTATAAGTTGGTTATCAATTATAAATGTGATTCATGGGTTGTACATATTGTTGAGTCAAACCGGTTAAACCCAAACTAATTAGGGTCCAACCCCAACTAGTTAGAGTCAAACCTGACTCTGATACCACTAAAAACCTTGTCACTCCCCGCTTCCCAAAAATAAAGAATGCAAGCATGTGACAAGGCCCAGCGAATGACTTGCATCACCCAAAAGCTGTTATCGGTTCAACTCAACAATATAAATAGGAAGTAATTCAACCACGCATGAAATGAAGGAGTAAACACATGAATAATAATACATGAATTTTAAGCATGAAATAACCAAAAAAAATAACAATCAAACATCTAGAATAAACAATAACGTTATTCGGGTCAAAATCCCACAAATACAACAATGTTCAATTATTAAAGTTCTCAAAATGAATATATAATTATTAAGTGGCACAGTAAAACAATTCTTTCACCTTTGTTGCTCTCCTAGTCCGTCAGGCAAATATCTTAGATTACCTGTAAGCTGATTATCTAGAAGAGAGGAAAATATGTCCTTAGAGCAAGTTGTGGACAGCAAGTAGAGAAACAGAGAAACAATGATATTTACGGTATAACAATGAATTCAATAACAATAAAGTCGATGGCAATGAACAATGGCAAAATGGTAACAATGCAATGTGCAATAACAATAGCAATAATGATAAACAATAACGATAACAATATCCAATAATGATGACAATATGCAATAACGATGCGATAAGAATCTTAAGTCTATTATTCATAATCCTAACTAATGTAGCACTTCATGTGTCCCATCTATTTACCGCATAGTTGTTACATGCAAACAAGTTACGTTTAGACTTAGTGGTGGATTTTATAGGGTCGTGTACTCAGGCATCATTATATTATGTCATGTAATCAGGTTATGGGTTCTAGAGGTGGCCCCCGTCAACCCCTGACGTGGTACTTAGTTCTACGTGGCACTTAGTTCCATTTAACTGGTAAACAGGAAAATCGGAAAATCGGTAAACACGTTCATGAATCATGTAATCATGTAATGGGTTCTAGAGGTGGCCGTCCCTGTAAATTCTAGAAGCGGCCCCCGTCAACCCCTGACGTGGTACTTAGTTCCATTTAACTTTAAAAACATGGGAAACACGGACCCTCTTCCTAGTACACTTACCTATATTGTCCACTACTATGGTCAACCGTTAACCCCTGCTTGATTAACATTCTTTATTTAAATAAAATGCAATACTAATAGGGAACAATAGGGATGGAGATATTAATGGAAAACGATAAGGCGATTAATAAAGGACACTAGAATGATGATAATATAACCCTAAGGTCATGCAATGTACTCCATACAATCAAATACACCAAATTCAACATTATTGATTCAATTATATATTATTAAATATAGAAACCCAATTCTGGACAGCAGTAGGTTGCTGTACCAAAATTAGAATTCCCGTTGCTATAGGATAGCAATGTGGATTCGTCAGAAAGTCTAGAAACTAGACTCCAGCCCGGTTCCAACGCATATTTAAAGTCCAAATTCCGACAACAGTAGCTAGGTGAATTTCAGTGTTCTTTACAGGTTACCATTTCTGGCTGGTTATCAGTGTCAACTAGTTTCAGTTGTGACAGCAGTAAATATTCATTGTAAAAATCAGTAAAAATAATTTTCATTACCCTAAGCATGTTGCCTATCAATCTGAAAATTATCATTGTAATATTTTATCATTTGTTCACCAATTCATCAGCTTAACATGGTATGTGCATAAAAATGAAAATACAGCGCATCAGTAGTAAAATGGTCATAACGCATGCAATATTAGTCAGAATCCAAAAAAATCTGGATGTTCTGGAAACTAGAAACATGGGGCTACATTACATATTCAGAAAGTTATTGATTTTGATGACATTATCTAGGTCGAAACAGCATGGTAATGTTTAGGTTGGCAATAATTTTCATGGTCTCAATTTATTTTTCATGCATAAAATGATTAGAATGTTATGAACGATGAGTTAGGGGTTAACAATCATAAATCACAGCAAGTTACGTCTATGTGAACATGGTATTAAGATGTATAATGTCCATAACCCTACTAATCACAATCAACTAACACACCATCATCAATCATATGAACAATCAACATTAGTATACGATCTACAATAGTTCTGTAATGTCATGACATGAAATACAATAATAATTCCTATTTCTATATTCAATAATTATATATATGAATGCATGCAAGATCTCTATACATTGGAGGCAAAAGACGGAACGAAGTCAAGACTACTACTTGGATTCTCTCGTGTAAATCCGTAGTATCCCAACGATGGATAACAATAAACAATATACGATAATAAATATGGATCTACTTGCGGGATTCAATAAACGATCTCGAATATGATACAATACAATTCGGGAGTAAGAAGACTTGTCATTAGATGACAATTAGATCCGATATATTGAGAATAACGGGATTAGGATCCCGGGCTACAATTCACGAACATGAAGCACTAACACGTGCGAGTCACGTGCGAAATCCGAAACAGCAAAACAGCAAGATCCATAACACACAAACAACGGATCCCAAAGCAAAACAGCAACCACAGAACTCAGAAGAACAGCGAATAGCAGATCGGGATCTGCTACACCCAGAATACCAAACACCAGAATTGGCCAATATCGGATCCCCCTCTAAGCAGAACAACAAACACCAGAGACAGATCCCCCAACTTCAACACAGCTGTCATGTCCCGCTTCCCAAAAACACGAAATACGAGCGCGTGACGAAGCCCAGCGAATGATTTTCATCGTTCATAAGCTGTAGGATCGACTCAGCATCATAACAAGAAATATAACAAGATATACACAACCACGCATGCATGAATAATTTATTAATCAACAGAAACAATTGAAAGAAAAAAATAATATCCCAAATAGTTTTCAAATCTGGATCAAAAGATAAAACTCGGGTCTATAAGCCCGTTACAGGATTCAAGTAGCAAAAGGAATAACTCAAAAACAAAAGATTTAAAGCAAGTCTTTTCTCCAAGTGAAGCCTAGAACGTCTGCTCACCAATTCTAGCAGGAAACTCGTCGTTAAAGTCTGTATATATAAATATAAAAAGGAAAAAAAAGAGAAAACAAGACAAACTTCCTTAGTGCAAGTTAGGGTCACAAGTAGTACAAGCAAGGGTATGAAAACAAGTGCAAGAAATATGGAACATGATTTGGAATCAAGAATATATAACATAATATAATAGAGATGTAACAAGTAGGAGATTCAAGAAACTAGCTTGCAAGAAAGACAACTCAAGTGACAAGATTGGGTAACAAGTACAAGTAGTGAAACTAGTAACAAGTGAGCATGTAGTTGTATCAAGTATTAAGTAACAAGTATCACGTACAAGTGTCAAGTAACAAGTAACAAGTCTCAAGTGACAAGTCTCATGTAAGGTATCAAGTGTGTACAAGTGACTAGTTAATCTTAAGTCTAATGTTTAATTCTATTTAGGTAGCACTTCATGCATCCATACTTTTACTACATGGTTGCTACATACAATAAGTTACGTTTAGGCCTAGTGGTAAAGTTTATAGGGTGGTGTACTCAGGTATCAAGTATCAAGCAAGCCATGCTCATGAATCGAGTAATCATATAACTAGTTCATGTGTCAAGTCATAACATGACAAGTCATGAATCAAATATATACTAGTTCATGAATCAAATAATATACTAGTTCATGAATCGAATAATAATATACTAGTTCATGAATCGAATAATATACTAGTTCATGAATCGAATAATAATATACTAATTCATGAATCAAATAATATACTAGTTCATGAATCAAATAATAATATAACTGGCTCATGAAGCATGTATTAAGTAGGAAACATGGGCTCCCTTCTGAGTATACTTACCTATATTGTCCACTACTATGGTCTTTCCCTTAAACCCCGGCTTATTATTTATTATTATCATCAAACAAGTATGAAAGTGTGAGAAACCGTTCAAGTAAATATGATCAAGAACATGAAACAATTTAAAGATAATTATAAAGCATATTCGAGGGTCAGCACAAATTAAGATTATCAAGAACTACGAGAATTCCAATTCTGGACAGCATAATGTTGCTGCACCAAATCTGCGATTCCCGTTGCTACAAGATAGAAAATGTGGATCCATCAAAAGTCCTAGAAACTAGACTCCTGTCCGGTTCCAACGCATATAATTAAGACACATAAAAGTTCTAGCAATTGATGTAAAAATAGCAAACTATACAACATTTGTGTTCAGCAAGAATTTGTAAAACTGAGTTTATACATATGAAACAGGGTAGAAACTTCATTAATTAATTCTGAGAAAATTAGAAAATGTTTTCTAAGGTGTCCAGTATCAGCATACAAAATTTCAAGTCATTTACTTACTGGTAGCATAGTTAAAATAATTGTAAACCAAAGTGGTGCAACAGTTTTTATGAATCTGCGATTATAGACACAGCAGCAGTAAAACTGCGATATCTCCTAAACCGTAACTCGGAATTCAATTCCTTCGAAAGGGTGGTAAACTAGACATCTAGGGCTAAGTTTCATATTCAGGACACACGTCCAGATTCTGATTTAATCAAGGTCGAAACAGAAGGCCAAGACAGGACAGAAACCAAATAAGACACTTTTTGCATGAAATGTATCATAATTATACTAGTTGTGAACAAGTGTATCAACGAAGGGTTATGACTCTTAGATCATGTAATAGATAAGGCGAAACATGAGATCATGAATGATAAACAAAGAGGAGTCACATTTACAATCTACTTGTAGTATTTTCAAGGAAAAGCTTGGACTAGAAAATGAAATGTATAAAAAGATACTTGCCTTGGGGTGTAGACGATGAATCAGAAGGAGGAATAACGGGAATGGATCCGGACATGGATCTTGATGATGATCAAGATCGATACAGATCGACGGCTCAGATATGATCTGATCAAGATGATCAGAGAATCGGACGACTGGATGCAAGAGCTTAATGATGATGATTGCGATCGACGATCAGACGGTCGAGATCAAGGTGATCAAGACCAGATCAACGGACGGCTGCGATCAAAGGGACATTTGATGATGAAGATCATGATCGCGATGGCAATTAGACGACCACCAATCAAAGGAGATCAAGATCATGATGATTAGGATCGGACGACTGAGGATCCACCATGATCAAGAAGTTATTGATCTAGTCGGTAACCCATGGTGCTTCGGCTCGCAGTGGCGGATGGCAGAGTGGCTCAGAGCGAGGCTGACGGCGGCAGCCAGGGGGACCGACGATGCTGTAGGCTGCTGTGGCTGTGTTGGAGAGGGAGGGCAGCACAAGACTGGGGTCTACACTGGCTGAGCGCTGCTGCTGTCGTCGGAGAGGAGCACATCCAGTCGCGTCGTCGGGGTTGCTAGTGCTGTAGGCGACTGGTTGCCGCATGTCGACGAAGGGACATAGCACCGAGGCAGCGCAACCAGGGGAGCATCGGAGTGTCATCTGTTGTCGAGGTGAGGGAGAGAGGAAGACGATGGGGTGAACGGTAGTGGCTGACTGGCTGTCGAGGGGGCGTCGGGTTTGCCACGACGTCGAGGTGCACAGACGGGAGAGAGAGAGTGGAGAACGGGGGAGAGGTAGGGAATGGATGAACAGTAAGAATTAGGCGGGTTGGCGGCTGTTAGGTTAAAACAGTGATAGGGTTTAGGGTTAATTTAGGTTAATTAGGTTATATAGTATAGGGTTTTGGGTATTTGGGTAGAAAATCCAATAGGAAATTGGGTTTGGGTTTTGGGTAGAAAATCCAATAAAAAAATAGAATAACTATTCTATATAATAAAACACAAAGAAAGCTGTCAAGTGGCTCTGATTCAGTAGGGTTGAAATCAATGGTCCAGATCCAACCTCACAAAACATATTTTCCCGCCTAAAAGTTTTCCCCCAAAACTCAAATTCAAATCCCCTCAAAACAACTCCTCCATTTATTTATTTCTCTCTCTCTCTCTCTCTCTCTCTCTCAATTTACTCATAAATTTATATATTCAAATATCACGTTTATAAATTTCTAGATTTTTTATACAATTTTATTGCTCATGTTACATTGAAAATAGCAAATATCTCATCAACTGTTAAATTTCATCATTTTCCACACTCAAAGTTCTAAGAAGTTGGATTTTACACCCCTATTTATAATTATTTTTCAACATATACTAATGGAAACATGGACTTTTATTTACAACTAATTATTGTTTTACTATTTAAACTTAAGCAACATTATTGTTGTTTTATTGTTTACAAGACTTTCATATGCTGTATCGTTCCGAAGACGTGTCGTAGGCACTTGCCCACGGGCAAATCTAGTAAAAATAAAAGTTATAATAAAATGTAATGTGCATTATAACATAGAATTTATTTTGGAACGACTACAATTGCGATTAACAAATAGAAATGAGTTTTTAACAAGCAACCGAAACTGATAATAGTAATAACAATACTAATAATGATAATAAAAATAATAGTAAAATAGATATAATAATAATAATAATAATAATAATATATGTCAAAATGCAAATTCGGTTTTAACAGATTATTAAAATAACACAAACAATATATAGTATAAGAAGTAGATCAAATTGAAATAGAAATTGGGGTTAAAATATACCATTATTCGAAATAAATAAAATTTCGATTAGAAAATATTTTAATATAAAATCCAAAATGAATTCAACACAAGTTAAATTATAATTAATCGAAATACATAAAATATTCAGAAAATATTTATTTACGGAAATAGGGGTTACAACAGCGAACACCAACTACCTCTCGCTGTTCCTCTTCCCCACTTCGACAGAGAGAGAGAGAGAGAGAGAGAGAAATTGCGGAAGAGTGCTGCGGCGACTGCGATGCGACGCTACGGCAACTGGTGACCGCAGCGACGAGGGCAACGACGAAGAGCGGCGGCGCTCTGATTCGCTCCGAAAATAGAGGAGGCGAACAACAGAGGTTCTCGGCTTGGACGGCGACGACGAGGCAATGGGGGGTTCTCCAGTTGTTGCGGGATGAACGGATAGACAAAGATGAAGGTGATGAGCGGTGGCACGACGGATGGCGAAGTCGGCAATGATGGAGTGGCGAGGAGAGGGTGATGAGAGGATGATGGTGGTTGGAGACGAGATCAGAGTGGCTAAGGGCGGCAGTCGGCGATGGAGAAGGGATGAAGACGAAGTAGAGGAGAAGAGCGGGAGACAAGGGGATGAACAAGGAATGCACAGTATGGGGGGGTGCACAATAGCGGGGTTAGGGGGTGAACAGTAATAGGGTTTGGCAATGAAGGGGTTTAGCTGTTTGGCTTTTTTTTGGGAGAAAGAAAGAGAAGAAGGAGAACATTTAAGGATAGAATAGTGCGATCATATTGTGGGTAGTTAGCAGATATGTGAGATTGTGGGGGAGAAGATCTGGGTTTGATTGTTAGGGAGAATTTGGGTTGTGGGTTTGGGTTAATGTAGTTTAGAACCCAATAGGAGGTGGGTTAGGGTTTTGGGTACAATATGGGTCAAATATAAGTAAAATCCTCAACGCAACAAGATAAAAGACAATTCCATGGATTAAACTTAAATTAGGAAAAGAAGAAGTACGATTCAAATAATCAGACTGAGATCAAGGATAAATCATGAATAATATTAGAGTTGATATCATTCGATACAATAATGAAACAAAATGAAATGAAATGTTATAGAATTACAAAAGAGATTACAATGGGGATCAATAATAAAAGGGAAAAATAATGAAAATGGGAGTTACACTAACAAAATTAAGAACATCCCAAACGTCATACACGTTCACTAAATTGTAAAGTATTATTCTACTACACATTCGTAGAATTCTTTTTCTTTTTAATGGCAATTAACATGGTGGGATTTTCCCCAAAATTTCAATATCAATCCTAATCAAGCGAAATTTTAGTTTCTTTTCACAATCTTCCTAAAAATCTTCTTTTACAAAGATTAGAATTTTTCTACTATTTTGCACAATTGAATTTCTAATTTCTCATACTTCAATTTCACTTACAACCTACTTCATAAATTTTTCATCTAACATGCATTTTTCATCAATCACAAATTTTTAGCTTTTTCTTACAACGTGCATCACATCAAATTTTAGAGAGTAAATTAAGCCATTCACAACTACCATTGTAATATGAATCTTCTAAACACACAATTAAACTACAATTTAGAAAGCATATAGAAATACCCACCCAAAGAAGCATTGATGTATTCGATTAGTCCATAGCAATAAAACTCCAAGAGAAGCTCCAATCTGCCTCCTTGAAATCCGTGCCCAAAGAAAAGCCTCCAACTCCATTTCGGTCAGGCAAGGAAAAACAACCCCTTCACTTCATATATATATATATATATATATCTACATATGTATATATATGCACATTTATATATAATTGAATGGTGAGAATTATATATATGTATCTTTTTATGTGAGTGGAGAAAGCAAAAGGACTTAGCTGGATTGGTTTCAGATTAGGCAGAAAAAGAAAGAAGGGGAAGGAGGAGAATGTGAATGGGGTATTGGGGTATTTTATAGAATAGTTGAGTAGTTAAATTAACTACTCTCCACTCTATAACTCAAAACACTACTTTCTCCCTCCATCCCAAAATAGTCGGCCTATCATTTTTGTGTGTGCACATTGCACATGTGCACGTACACGTGCTTTGTGTACACTTCACAAAATTTATTATTTATTTAAATTAACACATATGTATATAATATATATTTAAATGAAATTTGTTTAATTTAGTTAAAAATTTGGGTTTTCATGCATGAACAAAATAGATACACACACATACTTCATGAAAATTTATTTTAAAAAAATAATACATGTAATACGTGCACTGCAAACACGTACGTTGCACGTAAAATATAAAAATACGAAATCGACTTTATCAACGAAAAAATATTTAAAGATAATCGAAATACAACATAAGAAAAATATATTTATTATTTTTTATATATTCCACAACGTAATCAATACATACATAGAAAACACGTGCACTGTACGTATAAAAGTATTTTAATCAAAATGGGAGAAAAATAAATTTCCGTTTATAAAACGAATTCGAACACGTCATTAAATAAATAATTGAAATACATAGAAAATATTACACGTAGTGGAAAATACGTAACCGATACGTGCATAGATTAGATAATACGTATAAACACATAAAAACACAGAGATTGGAATGTTATATTTGAGTTGACTCAAATAGGATAAAAGAAGATAGGAAATGTATAAATAGTTGGAATCAAAAATATGTATTGAAGTACGTTACAAAATATATGTGCGTAACACACGTTGGCAAAATTGTCATTTTCAATTTTGCGAGGTGTTACATTGCCTTCGGTTGGATTATAGAAGTAGTATCCCTTGGTTTCCTTGGGATATCCTACAAAGAAGCACTTATCAGATTTGGGACCAAGTTTATTCAGAACTTGGCGCCTTACACATGCTTCACAACTCCAAATATTCATAAAGGACAGACTAGGATGCCTCCCAGTCCATATCTCATATGGTGTGTCTTAAACCATTTTAATAGAACACGGTTAAGTGTGAAAGCAACTATTAATAGAGCATGTCCCCAGAAGGAGCTTGGAAGATCTGTATGACTCATCATTGATCGGACCATGTCTAATAAGGTCTGGTTCCTCCTCTTAGAGACACCATTCCATTGCAGTGTTCCAGAGAGAGTGAGTTGAGATATTATCCTGCACTCTTTTAGATGGTCATCAAAATATTGGATTAAGTACTCACCACCTCGATTGGATCGAAGGGCTTTAATACTTTTACCAAGTTGGTTTTGTACCTCATTCTTGAATTCTTTAAACTTTTCAAATGAATCTGATTTGTGTTTCATCAGATACACAAATCCATATCTACTAAAATTATCAGTAAATGTAATGAAGTACTGAAACCTCCTCTAGCCAATGTGTTGAAATGTCCGCAAACATCACTATGTATGAGACTTAAAAGATCACAAGCCTGTTCATCTTTTCAAATGAATCTGGTATGTGAACCTTGCTTGTTGGGCCCAGGAATCCATCTTTTCAAAATCAAATGAGTCCAAGAATCCATCTTTATGGAGTTTTGATGTGCGATTTTCATTTATGTGGCCCAAACGAAAATTCCAGAAGTAAGTTAGGTTCATATCATTTGATTTGAACCTCTTAGTATTTATATTATAGATGGATATTTTGAGGTTGAGAATATAAAGTCAATTACTCAATTGTGCACTAGCATAACAGATATCATTCAAATAAATAAAATAACTTTTGTTCTTTATTATAAATGAAAAACCCTTCTTGTCCAAACAAGAAATAGAAATAATATTTCTACTAATAGCAGGCACAAAATAACAGTTCTCTAACTCAATGATAAACCCAGTAGGCAATGATAAATGACAAGTCCTTACAGCTAAAGCAGCAACTTTTGCTCCATTTCCAACTCGTACGTAGGTCAACTTCGCCTTTAGCCATGGTCTACTCCTTTGAGATCCTGCACATTTACACAAATATGAGATCCACATCCAGTATCTAATACCCAAGATGCAGAAGTAAATAAATTGACTTCTATAACAAAAATACTTGTAGTGGAAGTCTCACTTCCTTTCTTCTTCTTAAGCTCCTCCAGGTACTTATGGCAGTTCTTCTTCTAATGTTCGGTCTCACCACAGTAGAAGCATGTGCCCTCCTTGGCCACCCCACCCTTAGGTTTCAAGGCAGAAGTGCTGGACTTGATATTGCCCTTGTCCTTTTCCTTGCCTTTGAGTTTCTTAATCTGCTTTTTGCCATTGCCCTTACCTTTGGCCTGTTGAACCATCATAATGGTCTTTCCCTTACTAATATTCGGTTCAGCAGTTCTGGTAAAGGTTTGTCAATTTCATTCATGTTGTAGTTCATGATGAACTGACTATAACTTTTCGGGAACGATTGCAGGACCAAGTCAGTGGCCAACTCATGACCCAATGGGAAACCAAGCCTTTCAAGATTCTCTATGTACCCAATCATATTGAGCACATGAGTTCCAACAAGGCTTCCTTCTACCATTTTGCACTGAAATAATGTATTTGAGACTTCAAACATCTCATGCCTAGCCTGCTCTTGATAGAGCCTCTTGAGGTGTACGATCATATCGTAGGCATCCTTGTTCTCATGTTGCTTCTGAAGCTCAGAGTTCATGGTGGCTAGCATGAGACAACCAACGTCCAAGGCATCATCTTGATACTTCTTATGAGCATCCTTTTTGGTGCGAGGGGCACTTGTAGTAGGTGGATCCGGAATAGGCTGCTCTAGAACATATAGCTTTTTCTCATGCCTGAGGACTATCCTCAGATTCCTGTACCAGTCTAGAAAATTTGTTCCAGACAGTTTGTCCTTCTCAAGGACAGATCGCAATGATAGGTTATTTGATGTGTTGGATGCCATGGTAATCTATCAACAAAAATATGCAAGGTAAATATTATTTCATAGAAATATGCAAAGAAAAAATATTTAACCATAAAAAAAATATGCAGAGTATGTATCATGACATTGAAATATTTAATAAGGTCTTTTATTAAACCTCCTACTATTTTTATACAAATCAACGACCCTCATCATTGGCTTGGAAAATCTCATCGTAAGATTTTCTAGTAGGCCAAGATCCATATTTCACCTAGTTTTGAGTCAGCTTTAGCTGATCACCCAAAATCCAGTTATTTAGGTAGGGAACATTTTTCATTTACTTCATATGGAACTCTTGGATAGTTGGGAGAGTAACACTTACTCTAATCTATCTCATAAACTAAGTCCCAACTCTATGCATCTAAACCTTCAGTCCTATTGAAATAGTCAAGTCAGACCCAATAGTTGAAAATTGAATATTACTTTTATCTCATCGCATCTCACTAGGATAGATAAAGGCACCCTGCTTTGGTAGACCTACACTTAATCGATCCTAGCCTAGACGAGTGACATGCATTGAAAGACATCTTATTGTAACTTAATATTTACTTTGAGGGATTTTTGTTATTTTATTAATCGGTCTCACCATTCATCATCCATTAGCATACAACAATGCATCTCATACAAAATTAAAAGCATAAAATTTATGTGACATGGTTGTGGCCCTAACACACTGATTCTCTTAAACCAATGAGAGTATCAAAAACTGAACAAAGGGATTATACTGTCTTTTCCAAGCAGCTTCTTAATCTTGTCCTTGTATGATTGTCAATTCCTTGCCTCCTTAGTAAGATTACATTTACATATAAAGAAAGAATGTACAATTGGAGTTTAGAGAGAAATGATTATATTGAGAATGCAGAGAGAAAGGCATGACACACAGGCCATATTCAAAATACCAAAACATAAACAATACATCACAGAACAAAAACCATGTATCACAGAACTAAGCCATGCATCACATAACTAAGGCCACAACCATGCACCATCCATCACAGAACATAATAATCAAAGAATATATTGTTATGATTTTATTTAGTTTATTTTTAAAAAAATGATTGGTTTTTGGGGAATCATTATTACCCTACGCTGAGTCGTCACGGGGGTCCCTTGCCACCGCCAGAATATGACTCTTCATATTTTAAGAAACCTTAACGCCACTGCAAACGACGCAGGTGCATGAACTAATCAAGCTTTAAGAAACCCTAACGTCACAGCAAATCACTTCTTTCCAGGATTTTCAATGGTTCCAAACCGATGGCTACCCTAGTGTGGCATCTGTGTTAATAACCAACACATAAACGAATCCTTATATTGCAATTATTACAAGAATTATATCACATATGAATCTTTCTACCAAAAGTGGGAACATATCACAAATAGTCACATATCTTTCATAACCGAATTATGGTTTCGCAAGTGGCTCTGATACCACTGTTAGATTTCGATGGTAATCTCGGATTAAATACACAGCACAAAAATTACAAAGAAATATCGAAACCTAGCCATGGATCCATGCGAAAACTATAAATCGTGTTTAGGAGTTATACCTTGAACATGGATCTGCTGTCTCCAATGAATGTCGATCACAACACTGCAATATTGTTATGCCTCTACGATATCTACATGAACGGATCAAATCAAGCTTTCCCTCACGCCGCGGTGCTAGCTGCGGGAAAGGGATGTTCCTCACGATCTCTCTCTCTCACAATTTCTGTGACAGCTAGGATTTTCTTGTGTAACTCTTTTCCACAGATACGTATCATATATATAGCTGCAGAAAATCAACCCTAAGAGAGTAATGAGGCTGTTGGACTCACAATCTGATTTGCATCTGATTCGTGTGAGCCTTTGATCTTTGATCAACCCATTTAATCTAATTAAATGTCCAACCAATGTCAGGAGTCTAAGTCTTACTTGGATCCCCAATTAAATTCATCTTATGAATTTAAATTCCAATTTCGATTCATTCTAAGTGTGTGATCCTGTAGGTTCCTATTACATTGACAGTAATACTAAAATCATATTCTAGTATTACAAACAGTGAGCAGTATCTAGCAATACATCACTGCTACTCAAGTAACGGGAATGTCAGTGATTAGACATAACCTATCCGTGACCAATGTTACCATGTAGTCTAGTTCCTTTGTCCAGATATCTTAATTGACCACAGGCATAAAGCATGTCACCCTTGTATAGTTCAATCTTTTGGTTTCTTGGTGTCCGAGTAGACTTACTAAACAAATGAGCTCTATCTCATATTGACTCATTTGAGCATGGCCATGCATTTTGCATTCTACTCAATCAAGGGGCCTATAGATATCGCTCCTGTTATGTAAGATGGACAAATCCTATCTAAGTCACTCACATCCCTCTCCATGATTTGTAGTATATCCAGTAGTTGACTTTATAAAATCTTATTACAGGCAGCATTTGACAACATTAAAATATATAACTTCTCATGTAGGGAACCGTAGTGACTTCAAATCGAAGGACTACATACACCATGGTCACTGTGAGAACTGCTTATGACATTCATGTAACGATCCATGCAGCGTTCTCATGGTGGGTCAGTCATGTACATTATTACTTTAATATGTACCCATGTGAAGACTTGATATCTCATATCCATGACCCGTGAGATATGGTCATCAGTGTACGCACATACTAGTCTCTGTGTATTATTGTTGTCCTAATTCACAATAATACTTGACTAGGGACATTTAAGAATAGTGTTCTGATTACAACCAATAAGATCTCACATTCAAGTCATGCACTTGATATCCCATGGTATTGAACCTAGTATTCTAAGGACTTTATTATGCTCATTTAATCAATATAAACAACACAATAAATGAAATGCCTCATATAAGAAATAATTATCATGATACAATGTAAACTAGTAATGTTAATACACAACTGGCCTCGAGGGCATACGCCAGCACGACCACCCTCGACTGTACAGGGTTCCCAAGAAGAGAACGATTGACCGTCTGTTGTGTACGGTTGACTGCTCACGGCACTGATAGATTATTTGGGTCAGGTCTTGGAGATTCATGAGAAGCCCAACTTTGTCTTCAAGTAAGATCGTACGGCTCTCAATGCAGGGTAATCTCTTTAGTAGTAATCGGATGGTTAATGTATCAAGTGTATCAAACTAGGGTTTCTCTAGATCAATAAATACAATGTAAATGGATCCTAGAACGACACAATTTCTATTGAGTGCCGAATAGAAAAAGCGAGTACTTCATCTGAGATGGTGAGAGATTTCTCCATTGTAAACAGCAACCAAGTTCCAGTTAGGCTTGAGAGATGGTCATGGTGAGAATTGTAATATACTTGTATCTTCTCTAGTTGAGATAACATCTCGGTTCTTTCTCCCCCTGATAAAAGAGAAAGCCCCAACCAGGATAATTCTTGTGTGCTTTGTGTGATTGGTGTGATCTAGCTTTGCTTGGTGGTTTGCATTGATTGTGTCAACGACTCAACATGATCCTTAATTTCCCAACACCCCCCCTCTCCTCGAGCTCCATCTTCCCCTTAATCTCCACATCCCAATTGTAAACCCTAGCTTCTCCTTTACATACCACACAAAAACCTCTTCTCTTAATGGTCTTCTCTCCAGCGATTTCTCTTCTACTTGATACATTTTCGTCACCTCTCTCCTGCAGACTAAGAGTGATAAATGTAAATGGCGCAAATTAATTTAGTAATCACTTTAAAAATTAATTTTGAGTTCTTGATCATAACCTTTGTTTCTTGACTCAATATTGGATTTTCTTATCTTTAATCATGAAAATTGGTGGTTCAAATGTTATTGGACTTGATTTGAGAGATGAACTTTAATTATCTGATGAAATTTGGTTATAATTTAAACAAAACACAACTTTTTTCTATTTTGTTCATTCAAAATTCATTTACTTTAGGTCTCGAGATTGATGCAAGGAACTCCCATGACCACGATAGTTTTTTTATTGTACTAGAAGGTGAATTTATCCCGAATGTTGATGAGCACCTAAAACCATAGATATGTATGACATTTGAGACTTCAGAGCAAGAAGAAGGTTTTTATGTGATATATGCTAGATGTGGGGTTTTCAAGCGCATAAGGGTTCAAAAAAATACAAGGAATCCGAGGTAGTGGATAAGACATATGTTTTTAATAAAATATGGGTTTCAGATAGTAAGTCTAATGACGTCAGGTGAGGAACTACATTTAGACAGATTGCAAAGCTTTGGTTCATAAGAAACTTAACAAAGAATGTTCATGGTTGTTTTATTCATTTCATGAAGTTTAAAATCATGTATTTACTTCACCTGGTAGAAGCATAAGACATTTTTAGCCACAAAACCGTAGTGTGTCAAAATCCCTTAAAGTAGTAATGAAGCAACTTACCCAAGCTACATTCCTACACGCAAACAAATAATTTTCTTTGAACGTTCTAGTGGATGTCACAATAGAGTTGTATTCACCGAAACTTATGTTAGAAATCACGAGAGAGACTTAAGGGAGGCTATGAGTGGTTACGTTGGGCAAATGTTGATTGAATTTTTCAAATGACAAAAAGAAAAAGATCCATCATTTTAAAATAATTTCGAGCAAGATGAGTCAGGTCGATTGTGTCATTGTATTTGTGTCACGTCCCGCTTCCCAAAATACGGAATACGAGTGCGTGACGAAGCCCAGCGAATGATCTTAAAATCATTCATAATCTGTAGGATCGACTCAGCATCACACAAGAACATAACAAGAGATATATATAACCAAGTATGCATGGATAATTTTTTAGCAACAGAAACAATTGAAATATAATAATAACATCCAAATAGTTTCAAGTCTGGATCAAGTGTAAAACTCAGGAACATAAGTCCGTTACAAGTCTTAAGCAACAACAAATGAAATAACTCAATTACAAAACGAAATGATTAAAGAAAGCTTTTCCCAAGCAAGGTCTAGAATGTCTGCTCACCGATTCCAGCAGGTAGCACGTCTCCAAAGTCTGCTTAATAAATATAAAAAGGGAAAAGTAGAGAAAACAAGAGAAAATGCCCTTAGTGCAAGTTAGGGCCACAAATAGTAAAAGCGAGTACAAGTAATGAGGAACAAGAATTGGAATCAAGAATATAACAGGGATACAACAAGTAGTGGGAAAACCAAGAACTAGCTAGTAAGAAGGACAACTCGAGTAAACAGGCTGGATAACAAATACTAATAGTGGAGTAAGTGACAAGTGAACATGTACAGGTATCTAACCTCAAGTGACAGACATCAAGTACAAGTGTTAGGTAACAAGTCTCAAGTCTAGTGTCAAGTTGTCAGGTCTCAAGTATCAAGTTATAAATGTCAAGTGTTATTATTCAAGTATCAAGTCTCATGTAACAAGTCATCAAGCTTCAAGTAAACATGTATCAAGTTCGAGGTTCATGTATCAGGTTTCATGTATCAAGTTTCATGTATCATGTAATCAAGTATCGAGTAAGCAGGTATTATGTTCAAGTCTTGTAGTTATTACTACCTAGGTAGCACTTCATGCATCGATCTTTTCACTACATGGTTGCTACAGAAAGCAATTTCGTTTAGGCCTAGTAATGGAGTCTATAGGGCGGTGTACTCATGTATCAAGTATCAAGCAAGTGGTCAACCATGGGCTCTAAGGGTGGTCCCTGTAGGCTCTAGAGGTGGCCCCCGTCACCATGACGTGGCACTTAGTTCTACGTGGCACTTTGTTCCATGTGATCTCAAATATATATCATGTAATCATATAATGGGCTCTAGAGGTGGCCCCCGTAGGCTCTAAAGGTGGCCCCTATCACCATGACGTGGCACTTAGTTCCATTTAACATAAAATTATGGGAAACACAGGTCCCCTTCCGAGTACACTTACCTATATTGTCCACTACTATGGTCTTTTCCTTAAACCTCGGCTTGTTATATTTATTAATTCTTATCAGGCAAGCATACATGTGTGCAAAACAAGTCAAGAAATCGTGGTCATGGACATGGGATAAGTTTAAGATATTTATATGGCATATTCAAGGGTCAACATAAATAAAAATATCATGAACAATGAAAATCCCAAATCTGGACAGCACGACGTTGCTGTACCAAAACTGTGATTCCCGTTGCTAAGAGATAGCAAAAGTGAATCCGTCAGGAGATCTAGAAACTAGACTCCTGTCCAGTTCCAACCCATATAATTAAGATACGAGAAGGTTGTGGGAACATGTGTCAAAACAGCGAATTACACAACTAATATGTTCAGGCAGAATTTGAGTATTTGAATTTATACATGTGAAACAGAGTTGAAATTTTGTTAATTAATTCTAAGAAAAATTAGAGATGTCTTATAGGGTTTCCATCAACCACATGTAAAATTTCAATTCAAATGCTTGCTGTTAACATAGTTAAATTAATTCGCAAACTAAAGGTGTGCAGCAGTTTTGCGAATCTGCGTCTACCGACACAGCTGCAGTAAAACTGAGATAACTCCTAGACCGCAACTCGGAATTCAAAAATTACGGAGGCTATCAATATCTAGACATCTAGAGCTACATTTTCTATTTAGGGCTTGGGTTCAGATTCTAATGTTAAAGGGGTAAAAACAGTATAGCAAGATTCAGGACAGCAACATGTGGGAATATCTTACTAGTATAGGTTTCATGAAATTTTGTTATTAGGCGTCTAGGTTAATGTATGATAAAAGTATGGGGTAATGGTTATCAAAACAGCAAGTAATATTTATTTTTCAACTCTAGCGGGTGCAAGTTCATCATATACAAGATATAACGTATGTCCACAAATCTAGGATTCCTTAATTTCATGTGTTCATGTGTTCAGGGGGTAAAATGAGTCCAAGTAGTTGTAATATAATACAATGAATTTATTGTGACTCTTAAGATTATGAAATTGAGGAAGTTTAATATTTGATCAACAACGACAGTCAAGGAGGAGTCACAATTTCTAACTATTTATAGTATTTTCAAGGAATGCTTGTACTAGAACAAAAATGTGTACATGATGAATACTTGCCTTGATTGAAGACGAATAGATCCATTAGTTGAAGAAAACGGGATCGAAAAACTCCGGGCAAAATTTCTCAAAAGCACGTGTGAAGCATGTGCAATAAATCAACAGTAGAGGAAAATCCCCCACACCAGATCTGTCTAGAACAGTGGACAGCAACTCCCGATCCGACGCGACAAAACATGGAACACCCAATACGACCAATAGAACTCTCCCGCACACCAGATTTGGGCCCAAACATGGAACACCGATTTCGGATCTGCTGTGGGTGAACACCAAACCAATTTGATCCGATCAAGAGTGCACGGATCTTGATGTGATCCAAGGACCGAGATTGGATCCCGCCCAACGGCTGCTTCTTCTTCCTTCTCTTCTTCGTCGAAACAGAGAGCGAGAGAGAGGATGGAGACGATGGGGTCTTCGACGTGGCGACACGATGGCATGACGGCGACAGCCACGGAGAGGCGGCGACGACTGTGACAACACTGTCGTCGAGGGGCATCGGTAGCGACGGGAAGGCGCGATGCTCTGCTTGTGGGTTCGAAACAGAGGATGAGAGCGGGGATGGCTCGAGGGTGTGGCGACGTGAGCGGAGGCGAATGATGGGGCGGTGACGGCGGGGCGACGACAAAGGCGATGGTGGAGGTGACTGGGAATGAGGAGACTGGCGATGGCAATGAGTGGGTTCGGGAGTTGGTTCGGTGGTCGAAGACGACGATGGTGGGGTGATGGCGGTGCAAC
This sequence comes from Hemerocallis citrina, assembly GCA_017893485.1. Classification (NCBI taxonomy): domain Eukaryota; kingdom Viridiplantae; phylum Streptophyta; class Magnoliopsida; order Asparagales; family Asphodelaceae; genus Hemerocallis; species Hemerocallis citrina. The sequence continues at coordinate 123,088,609 of CM030361.1, read as the reverse complement.
GGAGGATGAGAGGGTGATCGGAGATGGGGGGTGCTGGGTGTGGGAGCGGAGAGGAGTCGGGAGACGATGGGAGCGAGAGGAAGAAGATGAGGGTAGCGGCGGGTTGATTTGGGTCAGCACAGTAATAGGGTAGGGGATAGGGTTAGGAGATTAGGGTTTAAATAGTGAGGGTTTGGTTTAATGAGTATTAGAATATCCGTTTTGAGTGGGATCCAACTAGGGAATTGGTCAAAATGTATTAAAAATGGGGATAAATACATAGACAACATGAAACAGCTCATTCTTCAAGAAGAACGACACAAAGAGCACATACAATTGAATTAGATAAAAGCACAAAAAATTGAGTTGAAACGACAAAATAATTTTTATTCGAATGGAAACAAGATACAGGATCTCAAATAGACAAAAGAGTACAATGGGGCAAAATACAGTATAAAATACAAATACGGGAAATAGAAGTTACAATTTGGGTGGAAGGTATTGCAAGGCTGAATTATGAACAGTTTGGTGAAGTAGTTTCCTTTAATGCAACACATCATACAGACTGGTATTGCATGCTATTTGTACCATTTGTTGGAATAAATCATCACCGGTAATCAATTTTTCTTGCTTGTGGGTTCATTCCAAGTGAACAGGCTTCATTAATGCAATACAAAAGAAAGTCCTAGTGGGAAGAAAATGAATCCGATAAGAGTGAAGTTGAAAGGAAAATCTAGAAGATGCAATGCTTACGGTATGTAGGGGACAAAAGCACGATTCAAGAAATTGCCAAAATAAAATTGATAGGTCAATTTTCACTCATTTAGTTGAATTGGAAACAGTATTTAGTAATTTTGTTTTTAAATTAAAAATTGAGGATGACTAACTCACTCTTTCTTTTCATTTGTTTAGTGTTACCATTACACAAGAAGTTTTTCATTTGTTTAGTGTTACCATTGCACAAGAAGTAACTTTGTAACCCCTGTTTTCGATCATACGGATTTTGATTGTATTTCTTCTCCAACTCTTGTATCCATGTTATATGAATAAATCTTGATATTCTTTTGAAACACTTGCTCTATTCGGGATAACCTTTATTTGTTGAATACTGGAATTCAATATACCATATTGTGTTTGCTAGTATTTGGGTGTAAATTTTCTACATAATATTTGATTGATTTATTTAAATTTTGTCTAAATTCTATAGCTCATTCATTGATCTAACCCATTAACTCAACCCCACTGCCAGCCCATACCCAAACTCAACCATACCCCTCTAATCTCTCCTCTAACCCTAACTACCTACTAATCCCTGATTATCTCTAACCAATCCCCACTAATCCCTCATTAACCCAACCCTAATCTCCTATTACTCCTGTCAGCCGCAACCTCCTCATTCTCATTTTCTTCCTCTGCTCCAAACTCTTAAACCCATCTCCTTCCTCCTCACCGAAGCACTACCCGGTCACTGCATCACTTCGTCACCATCAGCCACCATCTTCGATCAGCCCTCCTCTCCGTCCAACTCCACCATTGTAGTACCCTCTCTCACTCCTCATCCTGAAGTGCTCCAAACCCAACTTCAATGCAGCCTCTACACTGTCCCCGATCGCATCGCACCACCACCGAGCCCCCTCGCTTCCACTGCAACCACTCACAACCCTGACTTCATCTTCATCCCGCAGAACCTCGCAGCCCCGGAAACCCATCATCGAATGCCTTTGCTGCCTTTCACTGACTGCACCGCAAATCTTCCTTGTTCCCTGCCACCTCGTCCACACCGCGATCACCTGCTCCCCCATAAACAACCAGCCCTCCTTCATTAGCCACAAAACACCACAATCTGACTACCATTACTGCAGTTGCACTTTGTTGTTGCAATTGTCGTGCGCAATTGCTCTCTTTGTTGCTGTGTCGTCATGCCGTTGTTGCTGTCCGCTGCCTTTGTTCACGCTATAGTCACTCTTGCTATTGCCTCTTGCCGTTGTCGCTGCCCGTGTATCATCGGCGCTGTGTCCTTATCGTAGATCGATCGCATTCATATTCATCGTATATAAGGCAAGTATCTCTTGTACACTCTTATTGTTCTCATACAAGTTTTTTTTGAACTCCGCAAGTAGTTCCATAATTGTTATCATGTCTTGATTTCCATTTATCGTCCATATCCATACAAATAATCCTTGTAGATCTGAATTATCGAACCATCATATTGTTGCATGCGTGTGATCTCTTCATGTTTGAATCGTTTGCTTGATAGTGTATTGAAACATCCTGTTTGCCTCTGTCGATTCGATACACACAGAAATATCCTAAACTTTATTGCCACTTCATGTATTCCATGAACACAAATTGAAATTTCTTATATAGATATGTGCATATAGATAAATATGGTCTCGAATGAATTATTTTGATTATGTGCAATTATTTAGTTGAATTGTAAAATTTTGATACTGTTGAGAAATAAATTTGATGGATTAATTGTAGGAATCTATATTATGATTTCTGATTATGAATGCAATCTATTTCTTGTTATAGAAGTTAATTTCTTGTAGATGATGATTTTAAAATGGTGTATAAGAAGTATGTCTTGTTATCTCCCATATTTTGCTAGTAGAATTTGAACCTGTTAATTTTAATAAAATTTAAAACTTTATATATGAAAGTTGTAGCATGCTGTGTCTAGAATCCAGAATAACTGACGGATCTAAAATCCGATTTATAGAGTGCAAGATATACTGATTTTAGTACTATAACATTTTTAATTCCAGATTACTGTTGAAAGTATATCATCATGATTAAAATGTGCTATCAGTAGAATTTAGACATGAGATTTACCAGTATATTACTTAACACCGTTGAGAGTTAGTGTATGATTTTTATAATATTTTTAAATGAATTTATAGTCAATTATTATGCACAAGAACTTGACATTGAGTTGCTGCCTAAACACTAGATCAGTAAAGAACCAGCTAATAGACCTAGTTTCTTTGAATATAATTTATTGTGTGAATATGCATTGGAACCGGTAGGGAATCTACTTTCAGAAACCCCTAAGGAATCTGATTTGCCTTCCCGTAGCAGTGGAAAAGTCATTTTCTGTATAGTAACTTGTTTTTGTCCAGAAATTGTATCTTCATGTATTTAAATATAAATATGTTTATTTCTCACATTTGATTAATTGAACGTAATACCATGCATTGCATAGCTCTTGATACCTCCTTGATCCTATTTTTATACTCGTTTCCATTTGTTGCATGTTCATGAGTAATATTGTAAAAGTATAACAAGCGGGGGAAAGACCTTGTAGTGGACAATATAAGAGAGTGTACTCGATTGGAGGCCCTCGTAATAGTGACCCCTGTTTATATGTTTACATGTTCCCTATTTACAAGTTATATTGAACTAAGTGTCACGTCATGAAACAACGGGGCCACATCTAGAATCCATCACATGATTACATGATTTCCCGTGACATGTTCCTATTCATATAATATGTGTAACACTCCTGCCCCGAGATCGGATAATTTATACAATTTAGAAGACAAATTAATACTATGTAGTACAACTGCCCACCACAGGCTGCCTCTCAAAAGGTGGTTAACCCAATTGGTGACTCTTGATCATAGGCAATAGTATTTATTAATATAATATTCTAGTTTGAAATCCGATATGGGACTAATACAATTCATCTTATTCCTTTTTCTCTTGCGTGTAACAGCCGAACCCTGGGCGCCACAACATCCAAGAGACAGGAGTTGTCTCTCTCACAACCGGTGGGCCCCTCGTGATTGCTGACGTCATCAGCATCTCAAATAGAGATGGGCTCTTTTTGCTGTTTCAACCTCGTGGGCCCCCTTCCAATAATAATTCCATATATTAACCCCCATAGGAAATCCTATGGGGCTAACAGCCAAATATATATATATATATATATATATATATATATATATATATATATAATTCAGAAATTATGGGGTGTTACACACACCCCCTTCAGAAATCAGCATCCTCGCTGAGCACGGGGCATGCACAACCTATTACAGGATCTCCTTTCTAGCCAATGTGGAGTGGAGTGCCCTGATTCTGCTAGCTGCGCAGTACCCTGATTCTGCTAGTTGTACAGTCTCTTACCTGGACGACCAGTTCCAACCTCGCTCCCTCTCAGGCATACTTACCCGTACATCTGCTAGCTCCATCTTAGGCATACATCTCACCCACTCTTACCCACAATCGGTGTCAAAAGTCGTTTCTAATACCATTTGTAACACCCCTGCCCCGAGCTCGAACAATTTATACAATTTAGAAGACAAATTAGATACTATGTAGTACAACTGCCCACCACAGGCTGCCTCTCAAAAGGTGGTTAACCCAATTGGTGACTCTTGATCATAGGCAATAGTATTTATTAATATAATATTCTAGTTTGAAATCCGATATGAGACTAATACAATTCATCCTATTCCCTTTTCTCTTGCGTGTAACAGCCGAACCCTGAGCGCCACGTCATCCAAGAGATAGGAGTTCTCTCTCTCACAGCCGGTGGGCCCCTCGTGATTGCTAACGTCATCAGCATCTCAAACAGAGAAGGGCTCTTTTTGTTGTTTCAACCTCATGGGCCCCCTTCCAATAATAATTCCATATATTAACTCCCATAGAAAATCCTATGGGGCTAACAGCTAATACTCCTTTATTATATATATATATATATATATATATATATATATATATATATATATATATATATATATATATATATATATATATATATATATATATATATATATATAATTCAGAAATTACGAGGTGTTACAATATGAATCATGTTATTGTCACTAGAAGATATATATATTATTCAAAAATTACGGGGTGTTACAATATGAATCATGTTATTGTCACTAGAAGATCCGAGTACATGATCCTACATAATTCACCATTAGTGTCTAAATGTTCACATATTTGTATGCACCCGAACCTGTGGTATGAGATGCAGGATTGCGTGCATTAGAAAGGATTAATAAATAATTGGTAGACTTAAGATTAACACCGAGTACGTACATATTTTCGGTTCACAAGTTATATGGTTCCTGCTTACAGATTTACATGATTCCGGTTTACAAGTTACATGATTCCTGTTTACAAGTTTATATGATTTCTGTTTACATATTTTTTCCGTTACATAAGTCTTTGTTACCGATTGATTATACGAAGTCATGTTTACATGTTTCTTGTTTTCAGTTTACAAGTTTACACTTGTTACTTGTATTGTACTTGATCATATTGTTCTTTGTTCTCGTTTCTTGTTCCTCGTTATATCGTACTTCCTTGTTTCACGGCTTGTTGCTACTTGTTGTCTGATGCTTGCTCTAACGGTCACTCCTCCCTTCTTTTTAGTTAATGTTTATACATGTGCAGGCGATGGGTTACTAAGGAAACTTGGGGAACTATTTACTACATTGTGTATTCTCGGGCATTTTGTAAGTCCTTGTATCTCAGATATTGGCTATTTATTCTATTCTTGTTCATGTGATTTTTATTGTTACCTATATTGTTAAGCTTACTGGTATTGTACAACTTATGTATGATATTAGTTGGTATACGTATATCATTTGCTGGACCGTAGTTGCGTGCTCGTACTTCAGTATTTTGGGAAGCGAGGCGTGACAAGCTTCCACCCCTGGAGAATTTTTTGAAGGTACTTCTGATTATATGGTTCAGAAGGATTAGACTAATGAGCAGAGGTTAGTTTGAGAAAGTCACAATCAACTTCTAATTAGTACAAAATAAAATTTTGACCTTTTTAAAAATTTTATATCATTGTTATTTGCTTCTTGTTTGATTCCAAATGAGGAATTCCAAATGAGGAATTCCAAATGAGGTTGATGGAGTAGCTCTTTTGTTGCACATGAAGATAAGGGAAAGCAAGCAACTTTAGTCTAATATTTTTGGTTATTTTGTGGATTAGTAAATTTATTTTGTAGAAGGATATTCAGTCAATTAATTGGGTGTAATATTTCAAATATTTTTTGAGGTGGAATGTAGTGAATGCTACTATGGAATTAGTTTCCAATTGATCAAATGAAAATTACACTTTTAGTTTTGGGAGAGTTACTTTTTATCCTGTACAAGTGCTTGTGTTTGTGATCCAATTATGTTGTGTAACGCCCCGGGTCCACTCAGCTGCTTACACGCCTACGCGTCTATGCACCTACATGCCTAAGAATCTAACCACAGTCCTAGCACAGAGAATAGTCTCACCAAAAGAGCTAGCTTAATAGGTACTCTTGGATCATAGACAACCTTATATAAACCATTATTTACTCCCATACACAAAAGCTATGGGACAATCATCCCACACACACACACACACACACACACACACACACACACATGCACACACACACGCACATGCATGCATGAAAGGATGATAAGGTGACGACAATGAATCGGATGTGAATTGATTGCCTATAATCCAAAAGTACATACTAAGGTAGCTCTTTTGGTGAAGTCATGCCCTGTGGTGGGACCATGGTTAGATTTTTAGGCACGTAGGTGCATAGATGCGCATGCTTGCAACCAGCTGAGCGGACCCGAAGCATTACAAATGATATCAAAGCTGACATTCAACACTAATGGTGGGGTCACAGTGGGTGTATAACTGAAGGTCAGGGACAGTACGGTGGTAAAAAGACCAGAGTTGTACGCTGGTGAATTAGGGTAATGGCATTCACGTGGACCATATCGGCTAGATAGGAGGTCCTGGGTAAATGACGATCCGAGATTATTGATTATGCTAAGTCAATAAGGAAGGGTGATGGTAATACCCTGGATTTAAGAATTAGCTATGGGCAATTTGTAATATATATCTGTGTGCATGGGTTTAGTGCGTAATATATATGTGTATATATATCATTAAAGCCCCACACACCCTTTTTAATTAATCATTAATAGCCTAAGATCATTTAGAAATAGGTATACAATCACCTCTCCTTATGGACTTAGCTTTCTTGCTAATATTGAACCCGTATCTACCCAGGAGCTCCTTTCTAGCAGATGTGGTCCACATGGGTGCCGCTACCCTTTCCTATAAGCATACTGTCTTGGTCTTTTAACGAGCATACTATCTCTGGCTTTACCAATATGTATAGCCACTGTGTCCCCACATCGATATAAAAAGTCGGCTCTGATACTCATTTGTAATGCCCCTGGTCTGCTCAACTGCTTACATGCCTACGTGACTATGCGCCTACATTCATACGAATCTAACCACGGCCACACCATAGGACATATCCCACAAAAAAAAAACTAACTTAGGTGGAGGCAAACCTATTTAAATCACTTTTACTTTACCCCCAAAATGTGTATGCAAGATGAGCTTACAAGAGTGCCAATCAATCGAGCCACCAAGATTGAGAATAAGGTGGGATCCCTGAATATAGTGCTGGTGAATCACTGATCACAAAGCATATTTTGGAAAGATTCTTCATCGATCTAGTAGCCGGTGAATCACTGATCAAAGAGCGAGTAGCCACTAGGTTGCATTCTTTTGTAGGATCCCTGCATGTAGTGTATGGTGAACCGCTTCTTTTTCCACGAAGATTCAGACAAAAGCAAGCTTGGATGGAACTGAAGAAGATATGGTGAACGAATAAAAAGGTAAAAGGGTTTCCGATATGTAATCATTGTCATAGCCTTCCCACCCTTTCATGCATGAGTGTGTGTGTGTGTGTGTGTGTGTGTGTGGAGAGAGAGAGAGAGAGAGAGAGAGAGAGAGAGAGAGAGAGTCTATTATGAGATGGTGAGCTGAGCTCCTTATCGTGAGACAAAGATCTCAGCCGTTGGATCGAGATCTGATCCTCCCAAACTCTATAGATCTGTCTAAGTATTGAATGCATTTTAGGGATTTCAAAATCCATCTCATGCTCATTCTATTCCCCTTTCATTCCTCTCCTTCCTCTCATTTCGAATCCATCTCAAACTCTCCCCCAAATCGAAAACCCTAAATCATCGCCATCGAATTCCCCCAAATCCCAACGTTCTTCCTCATCGATTCTTCCAAACTGCCATTCTAAACCCACCCCGTCGCCATCGAATTCCCCCAAATCCCGATGCTTGAATAGCCCCCAAATCGAAGATTCCTCATCTTGCGACGGGTTTGGCTGAAGCTTGACGCCCTCAGTCTTGGGTATTTCATCTTCATAATATTTTCGAGGGAAGTGTTTGATTCTCATACATACTTTTATGATTTATGTTCAATTTCTTGCATTTTATTTTGGTTGTGTGTAGGCAATGATGAGTCACATTTTTCTATAAGTTGGTTAATTATATATGATGAGTGAGTTGCTATAATTTGATACTGGATCTAAATAATTCTTTTCACTCATTTATTTTTGCAACTGAGAGTGCGCAACTGAGAGCCCCCCCAAACTCTCAGGAATTGAATCCTAGTTTACTTGTGATCAATTTGCAAAGGCTGGTGATTTTTGTGTTTGGTTTGGAAGCAAGCCTTGTTACAGATATAGCTTAGATTGAGTTATGGAGAAAAAAGAATAACAATCTTGTTCATTGATTTTTGGTTCAAGAAATTGCCCAAACAAACTAGATGGGTAATATTCCACATCTTTTAGTTGCAGTTGGTTTAATCTTTTAGGCAATGATGATAAAAATATATAATTCAAGCTTTATGAAATGGTACAAATATTTCAAACTATTTGTGTGCTCTGTTTATGTTGTTTAAGAGAATTTATGAGTGATGTTTATGTTGTTACTAGGCATCTTGAGCTCTGTTTATGTTGTTTATATGCATATTGAGCTTTCTTTTCAGCTTTATTTTTGTCCTATTTGACATTTGGTTGAGAAGAAATATCAGATTATGACTGGAATTTGTTGGCATGGCACAATATTGTAGCCCAAGTGACAACATAGTTCTGATGCTTTTGTCATGCTTGTTATATACAATGGTGTTCTGAGCCTACAATTAGTTAAAACATTTTAAGATGAGTTGTGTTAGTAGTGTTGTTAAACTGCAACCCTAGCAGTGTTTAGCTTACATTTAAGTGATCTGAGCCTAGCCCAGTTCATCTAATATTTGGGTAGTGATGACAATCACCGATTGAACGTTTCACTATATTTTTGGGATGTTGGATACTTATAATTTAGCTACTGTAACAAGATGGGACACCTATTATATGTCGGGTAGTATTTCATACTCATTTAAGCATTCTGGGGTTTGATTCTCTCTGAACAAGATTGTTTTTCTTTTTCTCCATAACTTAATCTAAGCTATATCTGTAACAAGGCTTGCTTCCAAACCAAACACAAAAATCATCATCCTTTGCAAATTGATCACAAGTAAACTAGGATTCAATTCCTAAGAGTTTGGGGGGACTATCAGTTGCTCACTCTCAGTCTTCATTTATAATCAGTTGCGCATTCTCAGTTGCAAAAATAAATGAGTGAAAAGAATCATTTAGATACAAGTAAACTAGGATTCAATTCCTGAGAGTTTGGGGGGACTATCAGTTGCTCACTCTCAGTCTTCATTTATAATCAGTTGCGCACTCTCAGTTGCAAAAATAAATGAGTGAAAAGAATCATTTAGATACAAGTAAACTAGGATTCAATTCCTGAGTTTGGGGGGACTATCAGTTGCTCACTCTCAGTCTTCATTTATAATCAGTTGCACACTCTCAGTTGCAAAAAATAAATGAGTGAAAAGAATCATTTAGATCCAGTATCAAATTATAGCAACTCACTCATCATATAAAACTACCTGTTGGTGTAGGCAGTGATGATAAGCACTGTTTTACAAGCAATATTTTCAACCTGCCCCCCCCCCCCCCCCCCCCCCCCCCCTACTATATATTTTTGATTGTGTCTTGGTCTAGGCAGTGAGGACAAGGAATATTTTCACAATGTGGGTGCAAGCCGGTAATTATTTGAATTTTCCTATTCTGATTTATGAATGCTTGCACCTACTGTCTTGGTCTTGGCCTTAGTCTTGGTCTAGGCAGTGTGTCTGTGGGGGTGTGTGTGTGGGGGGGGGGGGGGGGGGGGGGGGGAATGGTTAGCCGTAGTTGGCATGGCATAATAATGCAGCCCTATGCTAATCTTCATGCTTGATTTGAACAATCCTTATACACAAGTGTGATATGAGCCTATTACTAATTCAATTTCATGATTTTGATGATCTTACTACTTTCTTGATGCCTATGACTAATTCAATTCAAATTTTTAGATTATGGTGTTAGTAGTACAGTCCGACATTGCTAAGCTTTTTTTGTTTATTTTCTGGCAGTTTTTTGGCATCAGCAGTAGCAGCAGTCCAACAGTTTTTTAGCAGAAGCTCTTTTTGTTTATTTTCTGGCATTAAGTTTGTAATGTACCGAGTTTGTAACTTTTTGTAATGCATCGATTTTTAATGCATCGAGTTTGTAACTTTTTGTATAATGATTTTCGGAGTTTGCAATATGAGCTTCGAGTGGGTTTGAGCTTCGAGTTTGTAATATGAGCTTCGAGTTTGTATAATGATATTCGTAATCTTGACGCTGTTAACTTAATTTGAAATGAATTAGTAATTGTCCTCTTTTATGCGAGTTCAAGAGTGGGTTGAACAACATAAAGAGAGCTCTTTATGCCTGGAAATTTCATAGCTCAATTTTTCTGGAAACAACATTGAAAGCAAATAAATATTGAAAGTATTGTAGCTCAATTTGCCAGGAAATTTCATAGCTCATTTGAGTGCAAATAAACATAACTCATTTGGCCTAAAGAAAACATAAATAGAGCTAAAAAATTAAACAGACCTCATTATGCCTGTTTGCCAACATAAACAAAGCTCTTGAAAAAAAATGTGCACAATAAATAGAGCTCAAGAAAAACAAATGTGCACTTTAAACAGAGCTCATTTACATTCCTCATGTTCTTTATATATACATTATATACATTCCTCAACATAAACAAGTGTACAATATATACATTCCTCAAGAAACAACAGAGCTCTTTATATACATTCCTCATTTACATTATAAACATTCCTATAAACGGAGTTTTTTTTTGACAACATAAACAACGCTCAAACTGATTAAAGCATGGAAACAACATAAACAATGCTGATAATGAAAAGGAAACTACATAAACAGTGTTACAATGCATCAAAATGGAGAGAACATAAATAAAGATGTTATATTCGTATTAGGAGTTGTTACATGAAAATGGAGCTGTTACAATGCATCAAAATGGAGCTGTTATACAGACCTCAAATAATATACATTGTTAAAGCTCTTACATTGCATAATAATTTGGTACATATAATATTACATATCATACTAGCTGATTAAAGCATGCATCCAATTTCTGGCATCTGTCGACACCTTCAGTCACTGTAGAAACTGTAATAAATAAGAAAGAAGGGGTTTAGCTAGCTGATTTGTAATTATTTATCTTATATAACACTACTAACACAACTCATCTCAAAATGTTTGAACTAATTGTAGGCTCAGAACACCCTTGTATATAACAAGCATGACAAAAGCATCAAAATTATGTTGTCACTTGGGCTGCAATAATGTGACATGCCAACAAATTCCAGCAATAATCTGATATTTATTCTCAACCAAATGTCAAATAAGACTAAAATAAAGCTGAAAAGAGAGCTCAATATGCATATAAACAACATAAACAGAGCTGATGATGCCTGGAAACAACATTAACATCGCTCAAAATTTTCTTAAACAACATAAATAAAGCACACAAACAGTTTGGAACATTTGTACCAATTCATAAAGCTTGAATAAAATATTTTTGTCATCATTGCCTACACCAACACACAATGAAACAAAGCCGAAAATAAACTTTAAATGGAACAAACAGAATGAGGATCTTCCCTCAATCATCAGTGTCAACGGTACTTTATCCTGAGGCGGAATCTACGTCATGTGTAATGCCTCCACTAAACAAAATTGAACACAAAGATACTTAGTCAAGCTCACAAGCCAATTCAACAAAACAGTTGGACAGAAGATTAAATCAACTGCAACTAAAAGATATGGAATATTACCCATCTAGTTTGTTTGGGCAATTTCTTACACAAAAAATCAGTGAACAATATTGTTTTTCTTTTTCTCCATAACTCAATCTAAGCTATATCTGTAACAAGGCTTGCTTCCAAACCAAACACGAAAATCACCATCCTTTGCAAATTGATCACAAGTAAGTAGTCACAATATTCCCATAAACTTTAGCCTCCCACTTTCTACTATAAACAATACAAAAATCCCTAAAATGCCCTAAAATTCTCTCAACACTTAGACAGATCTATAGAGTTTGGGCGGAGAATATCTCAATCGTTGGATACTGGGGTTTGATACTGGTGTTTCATACCCTCAACACTCATTTAATCATTCTGGGGTTTGATACTCAGTGAACAAGATTGTTTTTCCTTTTTCCCCATAACTCAATCTAAGCTATATCTGTAACAAGGCTTGCTTCCAAACCAAACACGAAAATCACCATCCTTTGCAAATTGATCACAAGTAAACTAGGATTCAATTCCTGAGAGTTTGGGGGGACTCTCAGTTGCGCACTCTCAGTCTTCATTTATAATCAGCTGTGCACTCTCAGTTACAAAAATAAATGAGTGAAAATAAAAATTTAGATCCAGTATCAAATTATAGCAACTCATTCATCATATATAATTAACCAACTTATAACAAAATGTGACTCATCATTGCCTACACACACAACCAAAATAAAATGCAAGAAATTGAACATAAATCATAAAAGCATGTACGAGAATCAAACACTTCCCTCGAAAATATTGTGAAGATGAAGTACCCAAGACTGAGGGCGCCAAGCTTCAGCTAAACTTGCCGCGAGATGAGGAATCTTCGATTTGGGGGCTATTCTAGCATCGAGATTTGGGGGAATTCGATGGCGACGGGGTGGGTTTAGAACAGCGGCTTAGAAGAATCGATGAGGAGGAGCGTTGGGATTTGAGGGAATTCGATGCCGACGATTTAGGGTTTTCGATTTGGGGGAGTGTTTGAGACCGATTCGAAATGAGAGGAACGAGAGGGGACGAGAATGAGCGTGAGATGGATTTCAAAATCCCTAAAATGCCCTCAATACTTAGACAAATCTATAGAGTTTGGGCGGATCAGATCTCAGCCATTGGATCGAGATCCAGTGGCTGAGATCTTCAGCTCACCATCTCATAATAGACTCATTATATATATATATATATATATATATATATATATATATATATATATATATATATATATATATATATATATATATATAAGGCTCATTCTATTGCAAACAGGTCGGTTTGCGCAGACCCGTTGCAAACGGCATCAGTGGCCTTTGGATCAAGATCATCTTGATCCAACGAACATGGTCAATCCTGCTCAAACCCCCTCACATTCACTTAAGTTTTGCGGGGGGGGGGGGGGGGGGGGAGGGGGGCATTTATTTCATATATGAGGCATTTCATTTATTGTGTTGTTCACTGTGATTAAATGAATATAATATAGTCCTTAGAATAGTAGGTTCAATGTCATGGATATCAAGTGCTTGACTTGATTGTGAGATCCTATTGGATGAAATCAGAACAATTTTCTTAAATGTCCCTAGTCAAGTATTATTGTGAATTAGGACAACAATAACACATAGAGACTAGTTTGTGCATAGACTGATGACCATATCTCATAGGTCATGGATATGAGATAAGTCTTCACATGGGTACATATAAGAGTAATAATGTACTGGACTGACCTACCATGAGAATATTGTATGGATCGTTACGTGAGTGTTATGAGAGATTCTCACAGTGACCATGGTGTTTGTGGTGTTTTGACTTGAAGTCACTATGATTCCCTACATAAGAAGTTATATGTTTTAATACCGTCAAACGTTGCCTGTGATAAGGTGATTATAAAGTCGGCTATTGGACATATTATGAATCATCCAGAGGGATGTGAGAGACTTAGAAAGGATTTGTCGCTCTTCATAACATGAGCGATATCTTCGGGCCCTTTGAGTGAGACTTCAAAATGCATGGCCATACTCAAATGAGTCAATATGAGATATTGATCTCATTTGTTTTAGTAGGTCTACTCGGACATAAGGAAACCAAAGTTTGACTATACAAGGATGACATGTTCCATACTTTGTGGTCAATTAAGATATCTGAACAAAAGGACTAGACTACATGGTAACATTGGTCACGAATAGGTTATGTCAAATCCCTGGCATTCCCGTTACTTGAGTTACAGTGATGTATAGCAAGATACCGCTCATTGTTTGTAACACTAGAATATGATTTTAATATTACTGTCAACGTAATGGAAACCTACAGGGTCACATACTTAGAATGGATCGAAATTGAGATTTAAATTCATGAGATGAATTTAATTGGGAATCTTAGTAAGGCTTGGACTCCTGATATGGTTGGGTAATTAATTAGATTAAATGGTCCAACTAAACTAAGAAGGTCCCCACACGAATCTGACCTAGGTCAGATTATGAGCCCAACCACCTCTCCACTCTCTTAGAGTTGATTTTATGCACCTATATATACGATATATTTATGTGGAAAAATATAGGAGAAATACCCTAGCCATCACAGAAACTATGAAAGAAAGAGAGAAATATCGTGAACAACATCCCCTTCCCGCAGCTAGCACCACAGCGTGAGGGAGAGTTTGATTTGATCCGTTCGTATGGATACAGTAGTGGAACCGCAACCTTTGCAGTGCTATGATTGGCAAATTTTGGAGACACCATATCCATTTTTAAGGAATAACTCCTAAACACGATTTATGGTTTTCGCATGGATACATGGCTAAGTTTCGATATTTCGTGATTTTTCTACTGTGTATTTAATCTGTGATTGCTTTCAAAATCTAACAGTGTTTTTGGGATTTCACCTCAAAATACTCCTTCACACCCTCTCTCTTTCTCACTCTCATTCTTCCCATCTCTTTCTCACTCTCCCTGTACCCAAACGAAACCCAAACAAACCCGTTGTTCGATGCGGATCAAGCCCGACACCGATCACCGACTACCCGTGCCTCATCCTCCTCCTCCCGACTGTCCTCTCCTTCTCAAGCCCCTCCTCTCCTTCTCAATCTCCTTTCCCGAGCATCCTCCTCCTCCCGACCGCTCGACAGCGCTACAGCTTCAATCTCCGAAACCCCTCTCCTCCTCAAGGTCCAATATTATGCCTCCTAGATCGTGAACCTCCCCCAAAAATGCCTCCTAACCTGCTCCTCCTCCTCCAATCTTTGAAACCCTATCACAAATTGGAACCCTATTTTGCCGTAAAAATCCGTACATATCACCGAAAACATCTACGCCGTACAATTTTGCATTGTGCAAGGTAATCAAAAATCCTAGCTTTGTATAATTGGACATCATTACATGCTATTCATAATCAATTTCCTGTAAGTTTAGGTTTCAATTTATTTTTGTGATGTGTAGTTATACAGATGTAGTTGTTTGATGTGTATTGTTCTAACCCCTATTGCTCATATTTGTATTTTTAATTATATTAATAAAATTCTTGATTATTTATTTTTATTTCTGGTTGTATTTAATTTCTCTTCCTTGTATGGTGTGTTGTTCTTCTCTCTTGTGATTCATTCTCTGTTTGATTCAGCTTTTTTTTCTCATTTATTTGGCCTAAAAATTTGTTCATGAGCTCTTCTTTTGTTTAAACCTATTTCATGGTCCAATTGTCTCTTATTGGTTTCTCTTTACCCTATTGGATACTACCTGATTCTATTCAATAAATAATTATATTACATGCTGTTCAATAAATAATTATATTTTTAACCTGATTCTATTCATTTTTTATGAAAACTTTGTGAATAAGAACTGTAGCCTTATTTGTCTATTTTATCACCCTTTTGATGGATCTGGATTTCAAAATATATTTTATGAATTATCTCTATTTTGGTATTGTTGTGTCTGAACCTTCAGAATTAAGATTTTGTTGCATTACTCTCTTTTCCCAATTTTGTTGACCATACTATCTGTAATATAAATTCATGACATTTTATATTTTGAAACTAGATATGTTAGGGAATCTTCCATATTTTTCTCAGATTTAATTATGATTATTTTTAACTCTTTTCATGCTTATAAACAAAAATTTTGCACTTTCTGGCTGAATACGGTTTCTATATTAAATGTTGTTTTCGACCATGTTTTCGTGGCTGATATATGACTTATATATATGTGCTGGAATCGGCAAAGAGTCTAGTTTCCAGATTTTCTGACAGATCGGAATTTGCTATTCTGTAGCAATGGGAATCTCAAATTTGGTACAGTAGTGTCTTACTTTCCAGAACTGAAAAATATCGTTGTTTTGACTATTATGAATTGTTTTTATCAACCGTTGCAATCACTATTTCATCTTAGAATTATTTTCTGTTCTTGCCATGTCTTTAGCCTATTTGTATTCGTTCACACATGTTTAGTAATAATAAAAGAAATCAAACCGGGGTTTTTAAAGGGAAAAGATTGAGTAGTGGACAATATATAAATACATATTCAGAAGGGACTCGTTTCCCTACTGTTTACCGTGGTACCTACTGTTTATATCTGGATGCATGAGGGCATCCATGACACCGTTACTGTTTGTTATTACTGTTACTGTTACTATTTGTCTGAATATATTGCCCTATAGAAGTTCCACTACAAAATCTTAAAAACGAAACTGTTTGATGTAGCAACCAAGTGATAAAATCTGGGACGCATGATGTAACACCCCGCAAAATTGAAAATGGCAATTTTGCCCTTGTGTGTTACGCACGTGTATTTTGTAATGTGTTTTCATTACGTATTGTGATTTCTAACTAATTGTGCATTTTCCATATTGATTTCAGTCGACTAAATATAATATTTCAGTTTCGATAATTTTATGTGCTTTTTATGTGTTTTCGATGCACGTATCAATTGCGTATTTTTCTATCACTAAGTGTGATATTTCTATGAGTATTGACTATTTATTTTACGTGTTCGAACTCATTTTATAAAACGAAAATTTATTTCCCCCTATTATGATTAAAATACATTTTTGATTTTTTTGCACGTATGATGCATGTGCAAAATTTTTTTCTCATTTTGTTGTTCTCATTTACTAATTTTTAGCATGCATAAGTTTTAATTAGCCTTCCTTTGATCCATGGACCTATAGATTAAATATAGCCCATTAGGAGGAGAGCCAACTAGATAATTAAATTAATTAATTGGTAATGAGCCCATATAGCAAGCCCACTATTAAAATCACAAATTAAGTTGAACATGCACCAATACATAACAAGTTACAAATGTTGGTACACATTTAGAGTTATCGAAGTGTGTTCATATTTGTTTATACATATGTGCATGCATACACCATTGAATTTGACCGGGATTGTGTACTAGGGGGTGGCCGGTTTTGGAGTGGGGAGGAGAAAGGTTTGGAGTTGGAGTTGTGAAGTGTGGGGAGGTGAAGAGATGGAGGTTTTAGAATTCAGAACTTGAAGGGTTGTATAAATTAAATTGAAGAGTTATTAGGGTGGGATTTTTGCACTTTAGACCCTCCCAAAATCCTATAAATAGAGCCCCATTTCCTACATTTCTCTTGCACCAAAAACATTATCAAAAGAAAGAAAGAAAAGAAAGAAAGAAAGAAAAGAAAGAGAGTGAGAGTCCTTTTGCTTGGAGGAATTGCTAGAGAAAAGAAGCCATTGCTAGGAGGATAAGCCATTGCTAGGAGTTTGTCTTGGAGCTAGAAGTAGTGTCCCATCCTTTCTTTCAATTGTTCAAGCTTCACATAAAGTGGGTGATTTCATTATTTTCTAAAGTAGAATATGCATGCTAAAATGAGTAATATAAGAAAAAAGTTTGATGTGAAAATTATAAGAAAGATTCATGCTAATATAATATGAAAGTATGCTTTGTTGTGACAGATACCATGCTAATTAATGATAAGAACTTTTTTGTTATAAACCATGTTAGTATATTTGCAAAACTTGGTGTTTATGATATTGTCGGCATATAAAAAGAAATTTGATGTGAAAAATTATAAATGAAATTCATGCTAGTGTAATAGGATATGAAAGTAATTTTGTTATGATAAATACCATGCTAATTAAAGAAAAGAAATCTTTATGTAAGAACCATTCTAGTAGGTTGCAATATTTTGTGCTTATGATATTGTTGACCACACTATGCTTTGATAATTAAGAAAGAAGAAAGAAAGAAATTTTGTTAGTATTTATCGACATATGTATGTCCTATTTGAAAGGAATATAAACGATTACACGAAAGAGTATCCTTGTTCAAGTGAATGCACTAGTATCTTTATAAAAGTGTAATTTGTGTAAAAATGAGAACAACACTATTGGTTATGAACACTAGTCTTTCTTTTGAAAATTGAAGTTTTAAAAGAAACCTAAGATATGTGAGAAATGAGAAAGGGAATTATCTAAATAAGTGAAAATAGTGTTTTAATGAATTGAAAATTTATTGTTTACTACTTTTAAGATCTAGTATCAAGGAAAAGTTTATTCTAAAATTTTTAGAAATATTTTGATCTTTTGGATAAATATGTTTTTCGAAAAAGAATCAAATTCTTGTTCATAAAAGAGAAGGAGATACAATGTCTAAAATATAATTTGAAAATTTGGGAATCACAGTTTTCAAGTAAACTCCGTTTGGAAATAATTTGCACAAACCCAAATACTGCAGTCTGTAGGTGGGACAGTCGACTGGTAAGTTTCGACAGTCGACCGTCGCGAACCTAGCTGCCGTGATTTCTAGAGTTTTGGACTTTTCGTGCGGGACAGTCGACCGACCCTTTGTTGCAGTCGACTGTCACCACTCAAATTGATGAATTTCTTGAGTTTGGATTTCACGCTAGATAGTCGACCGATCACCCTATGAAGTCGATGCTACTGCTCTAACTGATATTTTTCCGAGTTTCTGATAATATTTTTAAGTGAGTCGAGATATTGTAAGAGTTTGAATTTGTTGATAAAGTTTTGTTCTTGAAAGAAATTAATTGCTTATAAAGATTATGAATGAGTAAATAGATCATGAATAGTGACAAGAATTGATTATTTTTGTGAATAAGTTGAAAGATAAAATTATCTAGGTTTAAGACATGATTATTAATAGGTATGTGTACGCATGATTCTCGTACATGAAAAGCTATGATTTAGAATTAGTAAGACCTCGGTTACTAGCAATATTGATTTTGAGATATGATTTCGAGATATTGCCGTGGGGCGATCTCATATTTTGTGAACAAATTCGGTAGGAGGTAAAACTGATTCTAGGTTTGATAACACATTCATGTCTTGAACTAAAATGATTAGGCACATAAGTGGATTTGTAGTAAACCTGAGCAAATGTAAGTGGGGTGCTCTATATAGTCGGTGGTGGACTCCGAGGCTATAGACCCAGTTGGTGGACTGAGGTTGCTCCGTGGGAGACGGGCTTTTATATTTAAATTCAGAACTATGAGGACAGGTCAGTAGTGGACTCCGGGATCTTAAGTATCGGGCAAATAGTTTTTGTTTTGCCGTACTCCAACATGTATGCGTATACCGGGGTTAGAGGGTCACTTGCGGGATGATTCGCACGATGTGGGATCTGTGATAACAGTCAGCGATGGACTCCTGGGTTGGGATTCAAATTCGTAGAATGATCTAAACCTTGTTTTATTACCGGGTAGTTTTCATGGCGAGGGATCGAACCCTTTATTGTGGAGTACGTAGGTGCTTGCCCTCGGACCTATGTAGTATGGGATACATAGAATTCGAACAAGTGTACATTAGTGTCGTTCTAGTATAAAAATATGTGCATTAGGCATTAAGGCGTGGCATACACTTACATGTTTAGCGTAGTCACAATTTAACACTTTATCTATTCATTCAAATCTGTTGTGATTTTGTGAAAGTAATGAGATCGTTATATGTACAGCATAGAGAGGATAGCCGAGTATAACATTTTCGTCAGTTGAAAGTGACTGACGTGCCCACAGGTTGAAATGCAAGTAGTGGACTTTGCTATGAAGATTTTATGATAAAATCGATGAATTACTTGATGAAACTGTACAAGTTATATTATTGTTTTCAATATTGTGATCTTTTATTCTTTTGCTGTGTAAACAAAGTGTAATGTAACTCTGATGTACTAATGAAAAAGTTTTAAATTTTCCTGTAAAATTGTACGAAGTGAAGTAAAGATCCTATGAAATCTCGAATTCAGTTTCATTTGAAATTCGGAGCGTTACACATGAAGTGCTACCTAGTTAGTAGTGAAAATTAGACATAAGAATAACTGTTTACACTGTCACATCCTATTACGGTTACTGTGGATCTTTACTGTTACTGTTGATTACTGCTACAGTTGACACACTGTTACTTTTGATCCTTACTATTACTGTTATGCTTCTTCTGTTATCACTACACTGCTTACTGTCATTTGTAGACTGTTATATTTACTGTTTTCTCTATGTCAGTATTACCTGTTTAGTCTAGTTTAGTTTTCCCCTTCATTTTCCTACTTGTATTGCTTGCGGCCCGGACTTGCATCTAACGGGCGATATGTTTTCCTGTTTTTCCTATTTTCCTTATAATTGCCATATGAGCAGGTTTTGCTGATCAATTGCCTACTGGAGTCGGTGATCAAATCTTTTGAGCTGCGCAATTGGAATAATTTGCTTAAAATATTTTGATGAACTATTTTATTTCATGAACTGTATTGAGACTTGTATTTGGGCTTATTGTCCCAGGATTATTATTTTGTTTCAGATCTAGTATTTGTTGGAACATTTATTATTGATGTAATAAATATTTTTGAGTTATGATTGTTTTTGCATGTCTGGTTGGAGTATACTGTTATATCTGTATTCCTTTTGAGAAGCGGGGGGGGGGGGGGGGGAGACAAGGTTTTTAGTGGTATCAGAGCTTCAGGTTTGGCTAATGTGTTAGTTTGGCTAATACATTAGGCATGCTTGACTCGATCGGATTTACTTGAATCCCGAAAGCCCATGCATTGCACAAATAATTATTAATCAACTGGATCTGAATGCTAATTATTTTGGGTTTTGTGCAGACTATGGCTCGTGGGAATGGTTCGGCTTCGCAAGAAGGTTATCTTGAGTTGGCAGCTATAACTCAGGTGCTCCAGCAGATTACTTAGATGTAGCAGGAGCACAGCGAACTGGTTAAAGCCGCTTTGGAAGCTGCTAACCGGAATGTTGTTCCGACCCCCGTTGTGCCTGTCCTTGTAGCTTTGCCCCCTTGTATAGGTACCATTGCGGATTTCATGAGGTTGTACCCTGATAAGTTCGCTGGTAATGAGACGCCACTTGAGACTGAGCAGTGGTTGATACGGATGGAGAGTCTGCTACAACAGCTAAGGTCGCTGATGCCGACCGTGTGGATGTGCATCCAGTTGGTAGATTTTGCCCACATCTAGCGGAGGGCATAATCCGAGAGGCTGGAGCAGCCTATTACTTGGGCCACTTTCGCTTAAAGCTTCCAGGAGAAATTCTTCCCGCACATCATCTTGTAGAGATGGAGCATCGATTTCTTGCCCTGATGCAGGTTGGTTGGTTGGTTGTCTGGTCGATTTATTAGTGCCGTGTTTTGAGATATTGTTACATATTGTATATACAGTGTTGTAACACCAGGTATTTCTTGTAACAGGGATCTAGATCCGTGGACGAGTACACCGCGGAGTTCACAAGGCATAGCCGCTTCGCTACCACCTAGGTGGCGAATGAGGAGGATCGTGCTCGGAGGTTACTTTTGGGTCTTGATCAGGGTATTCAGGTGCACTTGGCCACTTATCGTCTCTGTACCTATGTGGATGCTTTGGAGGCAGCTCGAGCGACAGAGTAGACTCGTGCTCGTGAGATCCCTTCTCAGCGGGTTGTGCAGTACCCCCCTGCTATTGCTACCAGGCCTACTGGAGGTCCAATCAGGAGGCCATCTCTGGTCCTTGCCGTAAGGATAACTCCCTACCGTCCTGCTCCTCCACGGAGGGATGTTGTTTGCGACTTTTGCTAGGCCCCGGGGTATTTGCGCAAGGATTGCTGGAAGCCCAACCGCCGTTGTCTAGACTGTGGTGTTGTTGACCACTTGGTTCGAGATTGTCCTCAGAGGAGGCACGAACAGGCCACAGTAGCGCCAGTCCGTAGTCAGGTCAGATTGCCTCTTCTCCCTCAGTGTCAGATTGTCAATCAGAGGACCACTGCTCCAGGGAGAGGTCAGGCTTTCAACTTGACAGCGGAGGAAGCTCAGACCGCGGAGGAAGTCATTACAGGTGTTATTTTTGTTCATTCTGTTCCTGCTTGTGTTCTTTTTAATTTTGGGGCAACCCATTCCTTCGTCTCCTCTCGCTTTATGGATTAGCATTAGTTGGTGTGCAGTGAGTTGCCGGTTGCTTGGCAACTATAGGTGGTGGTGTTGTCGGCTGTTCCCGGGAGTGCAAACAGAGTCCCGTGGTGATTGGAAGTGCTGATTTCAGAGCAGATCTGATTATGATTGGCAGTTCAGGGTTTGATGTGATTCTCAGCATGGATTGGCTGGGTGAGACCCACACGGTCATTGATTGTCGAGCGAAGAAGGTGGTTTTTTTCAGGATGCCAAGCCGTGAGGAGTTTGAGTTCCATGCTGGGGAGTTACCCCATAGGCGTGGTCAGGAAGTTATTGTCGATGCTGCTTGTGCAGTGGAGTAGCACTCAGGCTGTGAGGCTACGCCTCTTGTTGTGCAAGTTTTTTTGGATGTGTTTTCTGAGGAGCTGCCTTGACTTCCTCCAGATAGGAAAGTGGAATTCGGTATTGAGGTTCAGCCAGGTACGACACCGATATCAAAGAGTCCTTACCAGACGGCACCAGTTGAACTAGCAGAGCTGAAGGTGCAGGTTTAGGGTTTGCTGGTTTGGGTTTCATCAGGCCCAGTGTGTCCCCGTAGGGCGCTCCTATCTTGTTTATCAGCAAGAAGGACATGATTCGTCATCTGTGCATGGAATACCATGAGCTGAATAGTGTTACAGCGAAGAATCGGTATCCGCTATCCAGGACTGATGATTTGTTTGATCAATTGGGTGGAGCTGATGTCATTTCGAAGTTGGACCTTCGCTCTGGTTATCATCAAGTGAAGGTGAAGACAGCTGATGTGCAGAAGACTGTGTTCAGGACCAGATACAGGCACTATGAGTTCCTTGTGATGCCTTTCGGAGTCACGAATGTGCCAGCAGTGTTCATGAGCCTGATGAACAGGGGTTTCTCTCCATTTCTGGACAGATTTGTGGTGATCTTCATAGACGACATTCTGGTGTATTCTCAAAATCGAAAGGATCATGCTGATCATCTGAGGTTGGTTCTACAGACCTTGAGGGAGAATCAGCTCTATGGGAAACTCAGCAAGTGTGTGTTCTAGCTTGATCGAGTTACCTTTTTAGGGCACATTATCTCAGGCGATGGTATCTCTGGTGATCCGTCAAGGTTTCTGCGGTCAAGGATTGGCCTGTTCCTAAGCCAGTTTCGGAAGTAAGAAGTTTCCTTGGATTGACCGGGTTATCAGAAGTAATCGAAAGTTCATCCAAGACTTTTTGAAGATAGCTAGTCCGTTGACTAAGCTGATTGGGAAAGATCAAAAGATTTTTTGGGATGGAGCTTGTAGTGGAGCTTTTGCTGAGTTGAAGCGCCAGTGAATGTCAATGCCAGTTTGACTATTTCGAATGGTACAGGTGGTTTTGTGGTTCACTGTGACGCTTCTTGCAAGGGCCTAGGTGCAGGGTTGATGCACAGGGGTCGAGTTGTTGCTTATGCGTCTCGACAGTTGAGGTCGCAGAAGAAGAATTATCCTACCCACAATTTGGAACTGGTTGCCGTGATTTTTGCTTTGAAGTTATGAAGGCATTATCTGCTTGGAGACCGAGTGGAGATCTTTACTGAACACAAAAGTCTCAAGTATGTGTTCACTCAGAAGGAGCTGAATATGAGGCAGAGACGATGGTTGGAGTTAATGGCTGACTAAGACATCAGTTTGCAATGTCATCCTGGTAGAGTGAACTTGGTGCCAGATGCTTTGAGTAGGAGACCAGTTGCCATGTTCCTAACTCAGTAGAGAGATCTTGTTGAGCAGATGAGGAGGTTGGATTTGGATGTGATCTTGCCAGGTTCTATTCAGAGTTGCATGATGCTTCAGTTGCAGTCGTCTCTTGTTGATCAGATTAAGGAGGCTCAGACCGGTGATGAGCAATTGCAAAGGTTCAGAGCCGAAGTTGAGGTGGGTACGAGGACCGATATGGTTGTTCACTCAGATGGATCTCTGCATTTTGGGTCCAGGTTGTGTGTTCCAAAGGGTGAGGTTCGTCAGAAGTTTCTTGAGGAAGCCCACCAATTGTCGTACTCTATTCATCCTAGTGGTACGCAGATGTACCAGGACATGAAGCTTCATTTTTGGTGGCATGTTATGAAGAGGGTCGTGGCGAGATTTATGTCGCAGTGCTTGATCTGCTAGCAGGTGAAGGCAGAGCATCAGAGGACCGCCGGACTTCTTCAACCTCTTCCCATTCCGGAGTGGAAGTGGGAGCATATCACCATGGATTTTGTGACCGCTTTGCCGATGAGTTCTAAGGGTCATAATGCCATTTGGGTGATTATGGACAGGTTGACCAAGAGCGCGCACTTCATTCTCTTCAGAGTTGGACAGTCTACTGAGATCTTAGCTAAGAAGTACATGCAAGAGATTGTTAGACTTCATAGTATTCCAGTTAGTATTGTATCCGACAAGGATACGAGGTTCAGGTCGCAATTTTGGGAGAGTCTTCAGCGTAGTCTGGGGAGTAATTTGAAGTATAGTACAACTTTTCATCCTCAGACAGATGGAAAGTTAGAGAGGACCATCCAGACTCTAGAGGACATGTTGAAGTCTTGTGTGCTGCAATATGGAGGTTCTTGGGAGGACCACTTACATCTTGTAGAGTTCTCATACAATAACAGCTTTTAGGATAGTCTTAAAGCTGCTCCTTTTGAGGAAATCTATGGTTGTAAGTGTCGATCGCTAGTGTGCTCGGATGACATTGGTGAGAGGAAATTGTTGGGCCCAGAGTTGATTACTAAGACGGTGGATGTAGTGAGTCAGATCAGGAAGCATCTTTAAGCCACGCAAGACAGACAGAAGCGATGGGCTGATATTCATCGTAGAGCCTTGGAGTTTGAGGTGGGAGACCATATTTTCCTTAAGGTATTGTTGTGGCGAGGTGTCGTTCGTTTCAGTGGCGGAGGCAAGTTGAGCCCCAGGTTCATCGAACCATTTGACATCGTGGAACGAGTAGGTAAGGTCGCCTTTCATCTTGCATTGCCCCCAGCTTTATCTGGAGTGCACGACGTCTTTCATGTCTCGCAACTGAGGAAGTATATCCGTGATGAGATCCATGTGATTGACTACTCAGAGTTATCTATGAGGCCGGATTTGTCTTGTGAGATTCTGCTAGTTGCAATTGTGGATCGGCGGGAGAAGGTTTTGAAGAAAAAGTTGATCAAGCTTGTTCGTGTTTCTTGGAATCCTCACTCGGTAGGTGAGTCGACTTGGGAGCTGAGGAGGATATCCAGCGGAGGTTTCCTCATTTGTTTGTGTAGCTCTTGTTTTGCTGTTTTTGCTTTTTTTATTGTATTTTTTCCCTTTCTTTTGGGGTTACCCTATGTACCTCTAAATGAATTTCGAGGACGAAATTCTTCATGTTAGGTGGGTAGGATTTGTAACCCCTATTACTCATATTTGTATTTTTAATTATATTAATAAAATTTTTGATTATTTGTTTTTATTTCTGGTTGTATTTAATTTCTTTTCCTTGTATGGTGTGTTGTCCTTCTCTCACTTGTGATTCATTCTCTGTTTGATTTAGCTTTTTATTCTCATTTATTTGGCCTACAAATTTGTTCTTGAGCTCGTCTATTATTTAAACCTATTTCATTGCCCAATTGTCTTTTATTGGATTCTCTTTACCCTATTGGATACTACCCAGTTCACCCAAACTCATATTGTTCCTAAATAAACACCCTAATTGAAAACCCTAATACCTATTATCTCTATCTAGCCGTCTCTCTCTTCCCTACCCCGACTCCCCGACCTCTTCCCTGCCGTCGTCGTCGTCGTCCTTCACTGCCGACGCCGGAGACCCCATCTCCCTCCTCTCCTCTTCTTCCCCTTCGCTGTGGTCGCGACCCCAGGTTGAGCTCCCGCTGCCGATGTCCTCTCGGTGGTCGAGCATCACCACAGCACAGTGCGACCCCAGGTCGCCGCTGCCCCTCATGACACTGTTTCGCCCCTCGCCGTTGTCATCTTCCCCTGTGTTGCTATTGGCCGATCATGCTGTTCAGTTGTTGCTGTCTCTTGAGTGTTGTGCATGTGCTTTTGTGTGCACGCATTTTGGGTTGGAAAGGAGTTCTCGTGTCTTTGTTCGTGTGTTCGTTGTTCGGGATCCGTTTCCGTTATTCTGTTCTTCATCTTCGTTATCATAAACTGGCAAGTAGCTTGTATGTATTCTTTTTGTCATACAAGTTAATACCGTAAGTAATCTAGTATGAAAATATTTGTACTCTCATGATGATCCATATTTGTTAGTTTAACCGTTGACATCATCTCTTGATCATGAGTAGTTACAATAATTGACCCCCGTTGCATGAAAACAATTAGATTAGTGGACATCTTGACTGTATGTTGTTTGTGGCACACCGTATGTTGTAGATGACTGTTGCATAGATGATTGTTGGATATATTATCTCATTATAGACCGTTTATTCACATGCCATGCTGATTCGGGTAACCCACGTATACCATGCTTTGTATGACATCTAGATTGGAACGTTTGTTGTTAAGTTGTTTGATTAAATGCCGAAGAAAACTTTTGTCTACTGCTGTACTATTTTGTACAATAATTTCGACCCTGTTAACATAAGTAAAATAAATAAGTTTGTAAACATGATTTGTAGTCTCTGATTTCTAGTTTTCAGAACTTTCGACGGATCTAAATTTTGACTTTTTATGCATGAGTTATTGCTGTTTTACTACAGTCATATTGTATATTCCAGATTCTGAACTATATGTATTCTGTATGGAACTTTATTTTAAAACTGATATTAAAAGTTGAATTTGAACTCTATATTTTGCTGAGTATGTTTAGACTTGACTGGGAGAAATCCCTATTTTTTGTGGAATTAATTAATGACTTTTGTATCTCATTTCATACTTATGAAACAAGTCGATATATTTCCGAACTGCATGATGTTCAATAAGTAATTATATTTTTAACCTGATTCTATTCGTTTTTTATGAAAACTTTGTGAATAAGAACTATAGCCTTATTTGTCTATTTTATCACCCTTTTAACGGATCAGAATTTCGAATTATATTTTAAGAATTATCTCTATTTTGGTACTGCTGTGTCTGAACTTTCAGAATTAAGATTTTGTTGCATTACTCTCTTTTCCCAATTTTGTTGACCAAACTATCTGTAAAATAAATTCATGATATTTTATATTATGAAACTAGATATGTTAGAGAATCTTACAGATTTTTCTCAGATTTAACTATGATTATTTTAAACTCTTTTCATGCTTATAAACAAAATTTTGCACTTTCTGGCTTAACACGATTTCTATATTAAATGCTATTTTCGACCATGTTTCTGTGGCTGATATGTGACTTATATATATGTGCTGGAATCGGCAGAGAGTCTAGTTTCTAGATTTTCTAACAGATCTAGATTTTCTCTTCTGTAGCAATAGGAATCTCAGATTTGGTACAATAGTGTCTTGCTGTCTAGAACTGAAAAATGTCGTTGTTTTGACTATTATGAGTTGTTTTTATCAACCGTTGCAATCACTATTTCATATTAGAATTATTTCCTATTCTTGCCATGTCTTTAGCTTATTTGTATTCGTTCACACATATTTAGTAATAATAAAAGAAATCAAGTCGGGGTTTTTAAATGGAAAAGATCGAGTAGTGGACAATATATAAATACATATTCAGAAGGGACTCGTTTCCCAACTGTTTACCGGGGTACCTACTGTTTATATCTGGATGCATGAGGGTATGATCCATGACACCGTTACTGTTTGTTATTACTGTTACTATTACTATTTGTCGAATATATTGCCCTATAGAAGTTCCACTACAAAATCTTAAAACGAAAGTATTTGATGTAGCAACCATGTGGTAAAATCTGGGATGCATGAAGTGCTACATAGTTAGTAATGAACATTAGACATAAGAATAACTATTTACACTGTCACATCCTGTTATGGTTACTGTGGATCTTTACTGTTACCGTTGACACAGTGTTACTATTAATCCTTACTGTTACTGTTATGCTTCTTCTGTTATCACTACACTGCTTACTGTCATTTGTAGACTGTTATATTTACTGCTTTCTCTATGTCAGTATTACCTGTTTAGTCTAGTTTAGTTTTCCCATTTATTTTTCTACTTGTATTGCCTGCGGCCCGGACTTGCATCTAACGGGCGATATGTTTTCATGTTTTCCCTATTTTCCTTGTAATTGCCATATGAGCAGGTTTTGCTGAGCAATTGCCTACTAGAGTTGGTGAGAGCAAAAGTTTTGAGCTGCTCAATTGGAATAATTTGCTTAAAACGTTTTGATGAACTATTTTATTTCCTGAATTGTATTGAGACTTGTATTTAGGCTTATTGTCCCAGGATTCTTATTTTGTTTCGGATCTAGTATTTGTTGGAACATTTATTATTGATGCAATGAATATTGTTGAGTTATGACTGTTTTTGCATGCCTAGTTGGATTATACTGTTATATTTACTTTTATGATGAGTCAAGCAGGTCCGTACAGCTTATGGATGATGAAAACTATCTGCTAGGCTTAGTCGCGTACCGTATTCCGTATTCCTTTTGGGAAGCGGGGCGTGACAATTGTATCTAGTTGTTTGATGTTTGTAGATGGTAGAATTATAGATCTAGATGTTGTTGTTCGCTCAATTTGAAGAAAACATAGATATTGTATTAGTTTTTTTTTGTTTGATATTTGTAAAACCGGACAAACGACAACAAAAAATTACGAAACTTTGTGAGTAGGTCGATGATGTTGGTGAATATTACAACTGATCGGGGTCATACAATCTCAGCGTGCATCTCCAAACTTTACTGGTAGTAGAGTAATTTCATGGTGGCAGCATGTTTGCTAGAAGAACATGGGCCTGGAGAGGGCTCACTTACAGCTTAACAGATGAGAATTTCCAGCTAATCATAGCTATCAGTCAAATCCTCCCAAATCAGGGATTGAACAAGTGATTTTTCAATCATAGATTTTTTTCCTATCTAGCTCACCCTTTAAATACTTTTCCCTCTCCACCATGAAGAGGTAATACCCATTTCAGTAATTCAACCCAAATTTGACATCTGGTTATTGACTTGATCGTCGGAGGGCCTATCGCCGGAAATACTCCCGGTGTCTCAGACTTTTTGCAGGTGTCTTGTAACACCCCGTGTTAAAAATATAATATATATATATATATATATATATATATATATATATATATATAGGTTGAAATGGCTGTTTATAATGTAAAATCGATTTGATGGCATATTGGTAAACAAAAGGAAAATGAATAGTGATTTGGGGTAGGGCCCCACGGATGCTATAGGCATGCTGTGGAAGAATGCCATGACGTGGAATTTTGGAGCATGGGGCCCACCTCAAAGTGTTTGAAGTCAGAGGCTTCATCCGGAGAGCGAAACAAAAAAGATTTGAGTATGGGATTTGTCCTACATCGGAAATTTCAAAGATTAAAATAACATATAAATACTATTGCCTATGATCAAGAGTCACCAATTCGGTTAACCACCTTTTGAGAGGCAGCCTGTGGTGGGCAGTTGTACTACATAGTATTTAATTTGTCTTATAAATTGTATAAAATGTCTGAGCTAGGGGCAGGGGCGTTACATGTCCAATGATGGTCAACCACCACCAGCTCCACTAAATCCAACCATACACTAGCCTCATATTAGGGTCAGATGAACGGCTGAGATATGTGCTTCCCTCTCATCCAAAGAACTCATCATCTGTTGCTCCCACACCTAAAAAATAGCAGCATCAGATTGGCGCTGTCAGTAGGAAAGCAGGCCGATCCAGCCATTAATTCTGGTCCTACAAAGAAGCAATCTTCTCACATGGCCCCCAAGGCCAAGAAGACTACTACAGTGAGGCATCATGCCAACCCCCCTCTTCTTCGTAATCCGCGACCTTCTCAGAACCGACCGGTCTGTCAGGGGTCGCAAAAGCCACGGTTCGAACGCCCGCACGGTCCGGCTCTGAGCACCGCCAAATCGGTCGCCCGAAGAGCCGAGCCCCCAATAGTTTTGGATATCTGGAACTTGATTGGCAAACGGAAAGAAGAAAAGGACCATTGCCACCATCTCAACCGCTCTAGAGACAAAGGACCCTCTGAGCATCCTCCGAGCCAAGCCATCATTCCTCCCATGGTCAGAATTAGGAGCACAGTTGTTCCTCGAGGGACCAACGACCCCCAATTGGTCACGAAGAAGGAGTCCATGTGATGATGGTCGAGTTCCAAGAGTTTCAAAATGAGGTACTCCAGGTTCTTCGAGGCAGAGCAAACTTCATACTGACAACCACCGCTCAAGAGGGATTGGGAACGAGAGTCTTGCATGTCGACCCGATCTGTGGGACCAGAAGGCAACGTAATCAAACGTCTATAGGAAATGGAAGACCGCTTTGTCCAGATTGGCGAAGACGGGATGCAGTCTAACTAAGGGTACCGGCTGGTCCGGCCACCTTTCTCAACCTACATGCTCGAGGCCCCCGTTCCGAGGAGCTTCAAGCCTCTTGCATTTGAGACTTATAATCGGGAGTCGAATCCTGCTGATCATATTGAGGGGTTAAAAATCCTCATGATGATTCACAGTGCCTCGGATCCACTCCTCTGTCGGGCGTTTCCTGCCATGCTACGAGGCTCGGCATGAGAGTGGTACTCCAAACTCGCCCCCAAGTCGATCTTCTCCTTCGACCAACTCGATGTGAGCTTCCTCACTCATTCTGTGATGACCGAAAGGCGGAAAAGACAAGTGCCGCTCTGCTAAACATAAAGTAGAATGATGGAAAGTCGCTCTATGACTTCATCCATAGATTTATGGCAGAGGCCCGGTCCATCCCTTCTCTTGATTTTGGTGTCGCAGTGGCTGCCTTCAGATACAGCGTTCGACACGACTTCCTCACGACCTCCCTTGCCACAAAGCCACCTTCGGATTTCTTTGACTTCTCTTATGATGTGAGAAATATATCTGAGCTAAAGAAGCTCTTCATCCTCGGGACCAAAGTGAGCCCTCGTTCGGATACAAACAAAAAATTGTGGATGAGGAGGGGCCTAGGAAGTCCTAGAGGGATGAGTCTGGGCAATGCCGCCCTCCTCCAGTCCCTCCCTTCGACAAGTTCACCCCTCTCAATGCTAGTGTCTTGACGGTCCTTATGGAAATTGAAGGAGACGGACTACTCTGCCCCTCTTCTATGATGAACCCAAAAAATAAAAGGAAAGACAAGAGCAGATGGTGCCGGTTTCACAGAAACTATGGACATGACACATATGAGTGTCGAGATCTCAAAGATGAAATCGAAGCTCTCATCTGCCATGGGCACCTCTCTGAGTACACCCTAGAGGACAATGTCGAACCTCCACTGAATCGAGCTGGATGAAGTTTAACAAGGGTGTTTAACGCCTTCCACTAGATTGTTGAGATTTGTAATAAGACCTGTAACGCCCCGAATCCCAAAATTACTGAGTTCGAGATGTTCTTCAGGATCTTTTCGCTTTTCTCGAGTACAATTTTACAAGGAAATTCAAACTTTTCTTTTTACATCAGAGTTACAACATCTCACATTTAAATTTACACAGCGGAAGCAAAATATACAACATTTACATAAATGAATAACAACATAATGAGATCTTTATGCATCCATTCCTCTTTACATGTAATTTATCCTGCATACAAAACTGTGGGTACGTCAGTTTATTCAACCGACGATAATTATACATGGCCATCCTCTCTATGCCAGAAACAGTATAATGAATCTCATTTCTTAACAAATCAACAATCTTGTTCATAATAAGCATATAAAATCAAAGGGGAAACTTTTAGAGATGTCGTGTCGTGATTGTGCACTTAATCCTTAATGCAATTTATTTAATTTTCACATGACACTAATGCACACTTGTTCGAATTCTATGCATCACATACTACATAGGTTCGAGGGCAAGCCTCTTAATCGTTCTTCCTTTTTGTAGGGTTCAATCCCCCGCCATGACTTACTCTACTTCTGTAATTCCAGTGAGTATCCTAGATGATTCTATGAGTACAAGCATGTATCCTGGCCCCTGGAGTAGAATTTCGCGCCATGTCTTGACTCGTCAAGCATGCATTCTGCGACAATTCAGCCTCCTCCCTGAACACACTCCTCTTGCAGTCACCAAAACATCCCACAAGCGTGACTAGAGTCCGATCATTACTGAGTTGTGCCCGCGCCATGTCTTGACGCATCAAGCATGCATTCTGCGGCTCACACACCCGCACCGTACCCTAGCTCTCATACTCATGTTTTTCTCTCACCTTCATCACCTCCACACTATGTATTTAAGTTACATTAGAATCATGAATAAAATCAAGCTCTAGAGTTAGCCTCTCCATCAACCGGACTTATCATTTCATTTCACATGACCAACCTGGTCTATTTCTCAATATCATTTCATTTCACTGCCGGGGAGACTTAGCTACTCTTTCGTTCAATTTCAAATTCACAATATCCAATTGAGCATCATCAGCTCATCATTTCATTTTAGAGTCCCACAGACTTTCTCATCATGATTTAGCCTTTCATAATTATTCATTCAATTCTCAATTCTCATCTATGATTCCTTTCACATAATTCATACAGCCATAAACAGAATCCATTGATTTAAAAGCATAAAGTTCATCATTACCAACAGTAAATAACATGAATCAAATTATCAAAAGTCTACTCTGTACAGTCGACTTGGAAGAACGCCAGTCGACTTATACAGTCACATACAGGTTCCTCATAAAAGCTCGGGATAGTCGACTGTTGCACTCAACCAGTCGCCTATCCCGCAACCTTCCATATTCACAATATTGTCTACATAACAGTCGACTGTTCATTAATCAGTCGTCTGTCCTGGAGATTTCAAACAGCATAATTTCCAAGTCCAGATCAGTCGACTTGCTACACGCATTCGGTCGACTGGACAGATCCATTTCCATTAGGGAATTTATTTACAGTTCTTACGTGTACTTGCATCATGATATCAATTCACAGTATGCATCAATTCATGTTTCATAAGCAAAGTTCCTCTCGTTCAGTAGCATTCACAGCACAATTTTCTCAGTTATTAACATGCTCTTTTAGAGAAAACTACTCTAAACATGCATTCACATTGCCCATACTTTCTTACAGTCATAATAGGTCTATATAAATGAAATATTTTTATTCAGGGAACTTTCAAACAGTCATATTCAGAAATGAAGCACCAGTCGACTTAACACCAAGTCAGTCGACTGCGCCGACAACTTCAGATATTTATCACTATTAGTTCTTCTCATTTATCTTCCCTCCATCATGTGTGTCGTAGGGAAATCATATACATTTAATAATCACACCATCATGGCTATTCACACACATGTTTATCAGCATATTATAAAAATAACGTCTCGTACCAGTCGACTGGCTCACATGGCAGTCGACCGTACCGACAGTCTCGTCTCAACATTCTTAGCATGTTCAAGCAATTTCTACAGCATTCAAATTACTTTTTATAACATAATATCAATCACGATAATTATAGCATTATTCCTACATTAGAAGTCCTGAGAAACACCCACCTTAAATGAAGAAATAAACGAAATCCCGCAAGTCCTTCAATATAGCTCAGCACTTCTTGTTCCTTTGCTCCACACCGAAATCTCCAGCAATGCTGCTTGCCTCCACAGAAAAGCTCCCACACAACTCACAAATACTCTCTTGAAATCTTAGGAAATTTTAGTGTAAAAGAGATAGGGAATAGGAGGGGGGTATTTATACTAGAATATAGGTGAAATGGAGGGTGGAGATGCATTCGGAAGTTGAGAGATCAAAGGCTGAGATCTATGCGGAAGTTTGAGAAACTACCCACACCCCAAAAGCAACTACCCATGATCCAAGCCTACACACCCACAATCCGGTCAAGGGTTGTGCTCAATGCACGTGTGTGGAAATGCACGTGCATACACCAACTACACCCTACAAATTGTACATTAAAAACCCGGTAAAATAATATGCTACACATTACAAAAATATAATAGAAGGGGTTTAAATCCATGGGCTAAATTTGTTGGGCCAAACCAATTATTTTGTAAAAAAAAAACATTTGGGCTTAAGAAACAATATTACACATGCATATCATATGTAGAATTAAATAATCTTTATATGTATATAAAAGAAATCGGGGTATTACATCACTCCCTCCTTAGAATAGTTCCGTCCCCGGAACTACAACCAAGAGCGAGAAACAGAAACACAACAACAAGAGATACAAAAATATAAAGATACAAAATACAAA
The DNA here is from genome assembly GCA_017893485.1 of Hemerocallis citrina. Lineage (NCBI taxonomy): Eukaryota > Viridiplantae > Streptophyta > Magnoliopsida > Asparagales > Asphodelaceae > Hemerocallis > Hemerocallis citrina. The sequence continues at coordinate 123,053,959 of CM030361.1, read as the reverse complement.
ATACAATCAACAAGACAATCAAGCAAAAAGCTCAGGATAGTCCTTCAACATCTTCTCCTCGGATTCCCAAGTAGCCTCTTCAACCAAGTGGTTTCTCCAGACTACCTTGACCATCGGTATCGTCTTATTCCTCAAGACTTTCTCCCTACGGTCAACAATCTCTACAGGAGTCTCGATGTAATTCAGGTCTAACTGCAAACCCTCCGGCACTTCAGGCAAATGATGACTCGGGTCTGGAATATAACCTCTCAACATAGACACATGAAAGACATTGTGCACCTGAGACAACTCTTCCGGTAATTCAAGCCGGTAAGCAGTTTTCCCGATCCTTTTCAATATCTTATATGGGCCTATAAATCTCGGGGCTAACTTCCCGCCTTTGCCGAACCGAACCACACCTTTACTGGGTGATACTTTCAAAAAGACGAAGTCACCAACCTCAAACTCAAGGTCCCTTCTCCGGTTGTCTGCATAGCTTTTCTGCCTGCTCTGAGCTTCCACCAACCTTTTCCTGATCAGATCAATCTTCTCAGAAGTCAGCTGTACAAGCTCAGGACCAAACAACTGACGCTCCCCAACCTCATACCAACACACAGGAGTCCTGCACTTCCTGCCATACAAAGCTTCATACGGCGCCATCCCGATGCTAGCCTGAAAACTGTTGTTATAGGCAAATTCCACCAAAGGTAAATGCCTTTTCCAACTGCCTCCAAAGTCTAGTATACAACACCGAAGCATATCCTCAAGAATACGGTTGACTCTCTCGGTCTACCCATCGGTCTGTGGATGAAAAGCAGTGCTGAAATCTGTCTTGGTACCCAAAGCTGCCTGAAGACTCCTCCAGAAATGCGAAGTAAACCGCGCATCTCGATCAGACACAATAGTCGCAGGAACGCCATGAAGTCGGACAATCTCACCAACATACAACTCAGCCAACTTGTCCATCGAAGCCGTGAGTTTCATTGCCAAAAAGTGAGCGGACTTGGTAAGTCGATCGACTATAACCCAAATAGCATCATTGCCTTTAGAACTCTTAGGCAATCCCGTGATGAAATCCATACTGATGTTATCCCACTTCCATTCCGGAATAGGTAACGGCTGTAATAGACCTCCGGGTCTCTGATTTTCGGCTTTGACTTGCTGACAAACCTCACACCTCGCGACAAATTCGGCCACATCCCGCTTCAAACCTGACCACCAGAAATGCTGTTTTATGTCTTTATACATCTTAGTACTCCCAGGATGTACTGACAAAAGAGTAGCATGTGCCTCCTGAAGAATACTCTCTTTCAGGTCTGCCTGATCTGGAATACACAGCCTATCTCCGAACCACAGCACTCCATCCCTGGTCTGAAATCCGGGCAACCTGCCAGCACTAACCTGCTCCTTCATCCCCAAGATATCAGCATCAACTTCCTGACTTGCAATGATCCTTGCATTCAAAGTAGGCTGAAGCTTCAACTGAGATAAAGATGCTCCCAATCCTTGCAAGACAACTTCAATACCTGCTCGATCCAACTCCTCAATCAGATGCCTCTGAGTCGTAATCAAACTGGCCAAACTGCTCTTGCGACTAAGTGCATCAGCAACAACATTAGCCTTTTCAGGATGATACTTGATCTCAGGTCGCATATCCTCGAGCACTTCCAGCCATCTCCGCTGCCTCAGATTGAGATCCCTCTGCTGGTAGATATACTTCAAGCTTTTATGATCCGTGTACATGTTCAACTTCTCACCATACACGTAGTGCCTCCATTGCTTCAAAGCAAAGATAATCGCAGCCAGCTCTAGATCATGAGTTGGATAATTCTTCTCATGCGGTCGTAGTTGCCTAGACCCATAAGCGATTACTTTACCCTCTTGCATTAAGACACACCAAGCCCCCGATGTGAAGCATCGCTATAGACGTCATACTCAACTCCTGCTCTAGGCAAAGCCAAAATAGGTGCAGTAGTCAGTCTATCTTTCAACTCCTGAAAACTCGCCTCACATTGCTCGGTCCACTTGAAGCTCACACTCTTCTTGGTCAGCCCTATAAGCGGCACAGCTATCTGAGCATAACCTTGAATGAATCTCCGATAATACCCAGTCAACCCAAGGAAACTTCTGACTTCCTTCACTGTAGTAGGCCTAGCCCAATCTCTCACTGCCTCTATCTTCTGAGGGTCAGTTGCCACTCCCTCCTTAGAAAGGATGTGACCTAGGAATGCCACTTCAGATTTCCAGAAATCACACTTGGATAACTTGGCATACAACTGCTGCTCCTCCAACTTCTGCAAAACTGCTGCCAGATGCTCGGTGTGCTCCGCCTCAGACTTGGAGTACACAAGAATATCGTCGATAAACACCACGACGAAAGAATCAATAAACGGCCTCAGAACTCTGTTCATCAAGTCCATGAAGATTGCGGGTGCATTCGTCACTCCGAATGGCATAACTAAGAATTCGTAATGCCCATGCCGAGTTCTAAATGCAGTTTTGTGCACATCTTCAGCTTTCACTCGCACTTGGTGATATCCTGATCGAAGATCTATTTTGGAGAATACAGCTGCTCCTTGTAGACGATCGAACAAGTCATCAATTCGAGGAATCGGATACTTATTCTGAACAGTGACCTTATTCAGCTCCCGGTAATCGATACACATCCTCATCGATCCATCCTTCTTCTTTACCAAAAGCACTGGTGCTCCCCAAGGTGACGCACTAGGTTGAATAAAGCCTTTTCCCAACAGTTCCTCAATCTGCCGTTTCACTTCATCCTGTTCCACTGGAGCCATCCTATACGGTGCTTTAGAAATGGGTGCACTTCCTGGTTGAACAGTGATGCTGAACTCTACATCACGGTGCGGAGGTAACCCAGGATAATCTTCCAAGAACACAGTCGGATAGTCCCGAACTACAGGAATCCCTTGCAATTCCACAGGAGTCTCTTCCTTGCGGATAGTTGCCACCAACTTAGAACACTTCAACTTCCCTTGGAAAGTGACTTCAGGTCCACCTGGAGCCTTCACTGTTACGGTCTTGGTCTTACACTCGATGCTTGCACTGTACACCGACATCCAATCAATGCCAATGATAACATCGACTCCCAAGATAGTCAGCTCGATCAGATCAATGCCAAAGATTCGATCCCCAATTACTATCTCGCAATCAGCATAATATCGATCAGTGGTCAAAGTTTCCCCTGATGGAGTAGCTACTGCTAAGATCTTGCCTGGAAAAATCTTTGGTTCAACTCCCAACACTTTAGCAAATTTTGGAGACACAAAGGTATGAGAGGATCCAGTATCAAACAACACCACAGCTTCCTTTCCATTAATATAGAGTTCTCCTGTTACATAACATACATCATTACATAACAGTTTCACACTATGAACGGGAAGAAGAAATGACAAAAACCACACTAAACATCAGCTCTCGTACTAGAGATGACCTGATCCGCCTCCTCAGCATCAGCTTCTGTCAAAGCAAATACTCGCCCTGACTGGTACGGCCTCTTCCCAGTCTGCTGTATTGGCACATTGTGATTGCCAGCCCGTGGTTTGAGACATCGAGATTGGTAGTGTCCCACTTCCCCACAGTTAAAGCAAGTGACTGCAGAAGGTCTCCCTACATCGTTCCCAGGTCTTCCAGCTACACTGACGGCGTTCGCCCCTGTCGGTTTGAACTTCTGTGCAGATGGTTGCCCCTTGAAACTCCCCGGTGGCGCGGGCCTCTTCCCGGACTGCCAGTTGCTCTTCTGGTGCTGAGCAACATGGAACTGCTCCATATCCGCCTCCGTTGCTGCCGCCCTCTTCACCAGCTTATCGAATCTCCTGATACCAAGAGGTATCATACGAGACCTCAAGCTCGGCCTCAGACCATGCTCGAACTTGCGAGCCTTCTTCGCCTCATCCATCACCAGTTCTGGAGCGTATCTGGAGAGCTGAGTAAACTTAGTCTCATACTCCCTCACTGACATGCTGCCTTGCTGAAGTGACAGAAACTCCATGGCCTTTTTCTCCTGGACGTCGGAGGGAAAATAATGGCTGCGGAATTCTTCCAGGAATTCCTCCCAGCCAAGCAACAAGCCGCCCATAGTCCTCTTCATCGACTGCCACCAAACAGCCGCATCCTTCTCCAACTGCAAAGTCGCTAACTTGACCTTGCTGCCCTCCGGTGTCTCCAACACCTCAAAGATTGTCTCCACTTGTCGAATCCAGTTATCGGCCGCATCCGGGTCGGACTTCCCCTCGAACACTGGTGGTTTCATTCTCTTGAACGATTCCACTAGCTTAATTGCCTCGGGTACTGGATTCACCGGCCCCCTTCCTTGGTTTGCAGCCACTGCATTCAGCGTCTGGTAAACCCTTGCAAATTCTGCCTCCAGGTCCAAACCTTCACCATTCCTGGCTCCCCTTCTCGCCATATTCTGATGCAAAAGATCTATTAAGTTCGAAGTATAAGACAAGAAATTAAACCAACTTTCATTTCATTGAATTTCAAAGTTTATACATTCGAATTAAAACATTTCTTAACATCAGAATAGAAGAAAATAGAAACTAGGACAATCTAATCTCTACGGGTCCTCTTCGCTGCTCGAAGTTCATCCCGCAGTTCATCCACCTCATCTTTCAGCACATCAGTTAGGTTCTTTTTCTTCTCAAGTTCCCAAATCCGATGGCTAAGAACAGAATAGTCAGCATTCCGCTTCTCCATCTGAGCCTCCAAAATACCAACTCTATACTTCAGGGTATCCACTTGCCTCTGCAGAGAAGCCACAGCACTACTCAGAGCTGGTCCCTTTTCTTCATCGGAAGAAGAAGAATCATCAGGTGAATTCGGCGGTGGGGTGATCTCTCGAGATTCAGGGTACTCCTCATCATCTGAATCAGCTTGCCCAGGGTGATACTCGTCCTCAGAATCAGCCTATCCAGGATGGTACTCTTCCTCAATAATATGCCAGTCGTCGCCTCCAGCAGGGTCAAAGTGATCAGCCATCTTAGAATAGAGAGGAGAAAGCATAAAATCATAGAGCAACACAAATGTAAGTCACTTACATTTAAATCTCTAGACTCAAACACACACTCTAATGTCCACATCTAGGGTGTCGTTCCTTATAAATTTGTACAAGTGTGAAAGCGTAGGAAAAGCGTGGCTCTGATACCACTCTATAACGCCCCGAATCCCAAAATTACTGAGTTCGAGATGTTCTTCAGGATCTTTTCGCTTTTCTCGAGTACAATTTTACAAGGAAATTCAAACTTTTCTTTTTACATCAGAGTTACAACATCTCACATTTAAATTTACACAGCGGAAGCAAAATATACAACATTTACATAAATGAATAACAACATAATGAGATCTTTATGCATCCATTCCTCTTTACATGTAATTTATCCTGCATACAAAACTGTGGGTACGTCAGTTTATTCAACCGACGATAATTATACATGGCCATCCTCTCTATGCCAGAAACAGTATAATGAATCTCATTTCTTAACAAATCAACAATCTTGTTCATAATAAGCATATAAAATCAAAGGGGAAACTTTTAGAGATGTCGTGTCGTGATTGTGCACTTAATCCTTAATGCAATTTATTTAATTTTCACATGATACTAATGCACACTTGTTCGAATTCTATGCATCACATACTACATAGGTTCGAGGGCAAGCCTCTTAATCGTTCTTCCTTTTTGTAGGGTTCAATCCCCCGCCATGACTTACTCTACTTCTGTAATTCCAGTGAGTATCCTAGATGATTCTATGAGTACAAGCATGTATCCTGGCCCCTGGAGTAGAATTTCGCGCCATGTCTTGACTCGTCAAGCATGCATTCTGCGACAATTCAGCCTCCTCCCTGAACACACTCCTCTTGCAGTCACCAAAACATCCCACAAGCGTGACTAGAGTCCGATCATTACTGAGTTGTGCCCGCGCCATGTCTTGACGCATCAAGCATGCATTCTGCGGCTCACACACCCGCACCGTACCCTAGCTCTCATACTCATGTTTTTCTCTCACCTTCATCACCTCCACACTATGTATTTAAGTTACATTAGAATCATGAATAAAATCAAGCTCTAGAGTTAGCCTCTCCATCAACCGGACTTATCATTTCATTTCACATGACCAACCTGGTCTATTTCTCAATATCATTTCATTTCACTGCCGGGGAGACTTAGCTACTCTTTCGTTCAATTTCAAATTCACAATATCCAATTGAGCATCATCAGCTCATCATTTCATTTTAGAGTCCCACAGACTTTCTCATCATGATTTAGCCTTTCATAATTATTCATTCAATTCTCAATTCTCATCTATGATTCCTTTCACATAATTCATACAGCCATAAACAGAATCCATTGATTTAAAAGCATAAAGTTCATCATTACCAACAGTAAATAACATGAATCAAATTATCAAAAGTCTACTCTGTACAGTCGACTTGGAAGAACGCCAGTCGACTTATACAGTCACATACAGGTTCCTCATAAAAGCTCGGGATAGTCGACTGTTGCACTCAACCAGTCGCCTATCCCGCAACCTTCCATATTCACAATATTGTCTACATAACAGTCGACTGTTCATTAATCAGTCGTCTGTCCTGGAGATTTCAAACAGCATAATTTTCAAGTCCAGATCAGTCGACTTGCTACACGCATTCGGTCGACTGGACAGATCCATTTCCATTAGGGAATTTATTTACAGTTCTTACGTGTACTTGCATCATGATATCAATTCACAGTATGCATCAATTCATGTTTCATAAGCAAAGTTCCTCTCGTTCAGTAGCATTCACAGCACAATTTTCTCAGTTATTAACATGCTCTTTTAGAGAAAACTACTCTAAACATGCATTCACATTGCCCATACTTTCTTACAGTCATAATAGGTCTATATAAATGAAATATTTTTATTCAGGGAACTTTCAAACAGTCATATTCAGAAATGAAGCACCAGTCGACTTAACACCAAGTCAGTCGACTGCGCCGACAACTTCAGATATTTATCACTATTAGTTCTTCTCATTTATCTTCCCTCCATCATGTGTGTCGTAGGGAAATCATATACATTTAATAATCACACCATCATGGCTATTCACACACATGTTTATCAGCATATTATAAAAATAACGTCTCGTACCAGTCGACTGGCTCACATGGCAGTCGACCGTACCGACAGTCTCGTCTCAACATTCTTAGCATGTTCAAGCAATTTCTACAGCATTCAAATTACTTTTTATAACATAATATCAATCACGATAATTATAGCATTATTCCTACATTAGAAGTCCTGAGAAACACCCACCTTAAATGAAGAAATAAACGAAATCCCGCAAGTCCTTCAATATAGCTCAGCACTTCTTGTTCCTTTGCTCCACACCGAAATCTCCAGCAATGCTGCTTGCCTCCACAGAAAAGCTCCCACACAACTCACAAATACTCTCTTGAAATCTTAGGAAATTTTAGTGTAAAAGAGATAGGGAATAGGAGGGGGTATTTATACTAGAATATAGGTGAAATGGAGGGTGGAGATGCATTCGGAAGTTGAGAGATCAAAGGCTGAGATCTATGCGGAAGTTTGAGAAACTACCCACACCCCAAAAGCAACTACCCATGATCCAAGCCTACACACCCACAATCCGGTCAAGGGTTGTGCTCAATGCACGTGTGTGCAAATGCACGTGCATACACCAACTACACCCTACAAATTGTACATTAAAAACCCGGTAAAATAATATGCTACACATTACAAAAATATAATAGAAGGGGTTTAAATCCATGGGCTAAATTTGTTGGGCCAAACCAATTATTTTGTAAAAAAAAACATTTGGGCTTAAGAAACAATATTACACATGCATATCATATGTAGAATTAAATAATCTTTATATGTATATAAAAGAAATCGGGGTATTACAAGACCAGTCCCTAAAATGGTCAAGGCATGTAATAAGAGCTAGCCACCAAGGCAACCACTTAGTTTGATTCTTCAAAAAAGACTTTGTGTTTCTTTCATAAACTTTAGTACTTCCCTGCAGATGCAAACAATGATTTCGGTGCTGAGCTCCTCTTCCGAGCTACACCAACAGCTCATTAATTTTCAAATAGTGGGTCAGAGTCAAACTCGGGACTGAAGCTACTCCCACTCCGGAGTTCGGCTTGTCACTTGAGCTGCTCCCGCAACTCGCTAACCATCAAACAATGGGTTCAGAGTCCAACTCGTGACTCAAGCTACTCCCACCTTGGAATTCAGCTTGTCACTCAAGCTGCTCCCATAACTCGCTAACCTTCAAACAACAGGTTTGGAGTCCAATTTGTGACTCAAGCTGCTCTCACCTTAGAGTCCGACCTGTCACTTGAGCTGCTCCTACAACTCGCTAATCCCCAAACAACAGGTTCAAAGTCCAACTCGTGACTCTAGCTACTCCCACCTTGGAGTTCAGCTTGTCACTCGAGCTCCTTTCGCAACTCACAAACCTCAAACAATGGGTTCAGAGTCTAACTCGTGACTCAAACTACTCCCACTTTGGAATTCGACTTGTCACTCGAGCTTCTCCCACAAATTCACTGTGCTTACCCCTCGGCATGGTGCTCTAACGCCATGGCCTTCACTGAATTCTCCGCAAACAAGGACCATGCCTCTGGCCTAGCATCACAAAATGGCAATCCGACCACGAGGCCGTCACGGATTTTCTCTGCAACACGGCCCATACTGTGCGCCTAGCGCCCCTTGGTATGGTGCTCCGACCTCGGGCCACTCGTGGGATTTCTCTGCAATAAGGCCCTTGCTTCGTCCCCTGCCCCTCGGCAAAGCACTTTGATCCCGAGCCACCCGTGGATTTCTCCGCGACAATGCTCATGCCTCTTACCTCCAGCCTCAACATGGTAGTTCGAGCTACTCACTAAAGACTCCCCAAATTTAGCAAGAAGCCCACCTCAAATTTAACCCCTCAGTATGGCATATGACGCCGAGATTCTACACCAAAATCCAAGAAGCCTGCCACGGATTTAGCCCCTCGGTGTGGCATCTAACACCGAAACCTTGCATCAAAATCCTTGAAGGATCTATCATCAGACCTAATCACTCGGCATGACATCCAACACTGAGATCCTGCACCAAAATTCAAGGAGCCCACCTCAGATTTATCCCCTCGGCATGGCATCCAACACCGAGATCTTTCACCAAAATCCTTGAAGGATATCTCCTCGGACTTAGTCCCTCGACATGGCATTCGACGTCGATATCCTGCACCAAAATCCAAGGATCACACCTCGGATTTAACCCATCGATGTGGCATACGACACCGAGATCCTCCACCAAAATCCAAGAAGCCTACCTCGAATTTAGCCCCTCGGCCTAGCATCCGACGCCGAGATCTTTCACCAAAATCCTTGAAGGATCTCTCCTTGACCAAGTCACTCAGCATGGCATCTAACGCTGAGATTCTACACCAAAATTCTTGAAGGATCTCTTCTCGGACCTAGTCCCTCAGCATGACATCCGACGTCGAGATCCTACACCAAACTCCAAGTAGCCCACCCCAGATTTAGCCCCTCGTCATGGCATCTGACGTTGAGGCTATGCACCAAAATCCTTGAAGGATCTCTTCTCGAGCTTGTCAATCGAGCCCCTTGCAAAAGAGGCACAACAAGTGCCTAGGTTCGACCAAACTGGACCCCCCCCAGTTCGCCGCTCGGCCTATTGTTAAAGCCCATCCAAAAGTCAAAAAAGGCCGCTCGTTCGGATGTGGGTTTAGACCCACGTACTAACCTCAATTTCCTCTGCTGTCTTGGCCACCGGACCTCCTACTGCCTCGGATCCCCCTACAGCCTCGAACACTATTGGGTCAGCTTAGACACTACTGGATCTTTGACAAAAACTTGGAAGATCTTTCTTTTTTCCCTCCTTTTTTCTTCCTAAATGAATACTGATAGCATGAAAGATTAATACCTTAGTTGTAGTATAGATTCATGCAAAACAAGCTATTCTAAGTGCAAGTTCCCTGTTAAATTTCCTTTCTTTAACGTGATTTAAGAATGTGTATTAATTTTATTTCTTTGTATGATTTAATTGCAGGTTCATTTCTGTGGTATTTAGGTTATAATTTTGAAATTTTTGTTGGATAAGTAGCATTATAATTTTTAGCGGAGAATGAACATCATACATTGTTAGACTATTGGTATCGTGGTTGGTTAGTTGACAAAGACCTGAATATATGTTTTGGATAAGTCTTATCATTCTTCGACAACAGGCTTCATATGAAGGCTTCTCTACAAATTACACAGCTGTTTTGCACAAATTTATTTACAAGTAAGTATTTTATGTGCTTTTTAGAATTCTCATGTGGCTTTATAGAAAGCAAAATTTTCTACCGAGAGAAACATCCTATATTTGAATTGTGCTTTCAAGCCCTCAATTAATTTGGGATTCATAGACAATTCAAATAGTTCATGTAATTGAAGTTGTACTATCACTCATTGAAGTTAATTTATGTTTGCCTCTAATTTTTATAGCTAACCTTTAAGTTCACGTTGTTTCCATCAAGGGAAATTGATATTATATATCCAACGAATAATCAACAACTTAATGATGTGAAACAGAAGTATGCATTCATTCTTATCATAGGAGCAATCGTTAATGGGGAGAGTAAAGACTTTTTTGTTGATGGTCTGCATTTTGTCTTTTTGACGGCATAGAGGCCATATTGTATTAGCTATGGCATCCTCAGGAATAGCTTCTATAAAGATGCCTGGAGGTCGTACAATACACTTAAGATTCAAAATTCCTATAAAGTTATGTTCAACTTCATCATATATGATCTATATACAATCTGATGAGGCCAAACTTTTACGTCTCTCGAATGCTATCATTTGGGATGAAGCAACAATGATCCACCATCATGCTTTTTGAGGCTTTAAACAAGACAATGAAAGATATAGTTGGAAATGAATTGCCATCTAGAGGAAAAGTAGTGGTTTTGTAACACCCCGAAAACCATTTACATGTAATTCGTAGTACAATAGGATCCTTTACTTCATTTCGTACAATTTTACAAGGAAAATAAATTTTTTTTATTACACAACAATGTTTATTACAGAGTTACACAACGGATGTTAAATAAAATACAATATGAAATACAACTTTAATATCAGCAGCTTTAATCATGAATATAATCTTTATCATCAACCGTCTTTAAGTCCTTGCCAATCCAATCCAATCCTGCACTGAAAATCTGTGGGCACGTCAGTTGCTTACAACCGACGCAATGTTATAAACAGTGATCTGCTTTATGCTGTATTATAACGAAATCGCTTACTTCAGCACACTCAAACTTGAATGCATATAAAAGTGTAAAGAGTGACTATCCTAAACATGTCAATATGACTTAATGCCTAATACAGATGTTATACTACAATGATACGAATGCATACTTGTTCGGATTCTATGCATCCCATACTACATAGGTCCTAGGGCAAGCACCTACGTACTCCATATTAAAGGGTTTTATCCCTCGCCATGATAACTACCCAGTAATAAAAAAATATTTAGACATTCCACAAGTATGGATTCCAGTCCCGAATATCCATCGTCCGACTATACAGAATCCTCGTCGTGCGAACATCCCGTAAGTGTCCCTCTAGCCCCGATATACGCATATACACTGGAGTACGGCCTACTTTCCGCCCGACTAATCATGATCCCGAAATCCACAGCCTGGTCAATCATAATTCCGAATTTAATTAAGCCTCGCCTCCATCGCAAGCAACCACACCCCCGGAATCCACCGCCCGACTGGGTCTATAGTCCCGGAATCCACCGCCCGACTATATAGAGACCCTCCACTCACGTTTGCCCAAGTTTATTATATCTTCACTTAGTGCCTAATACTTAAGTTTGAACATGAATAAATAATACTACATAGAGCTAGTTTACCCTCCTACCGGTCTTACACAAAAATACCGAGAATGACAGTCTATATTGGCCACTTCTCAAAAATCAATTATTCATTTCCATTACTTTTGCCGGTACCTGGGTATCACTAAGCCTCTAGAATCAACATTTTTCCATGTTCAACCACTTGGGGTACTCATACCCTTATAACTCATGTTCATATATTCATAATTCATTCAAATTCTTTTATTCATTCTTATTTATTCATCAATAAGTACAATCTCAACCTATTCATTTTCACAATACACTTTTCATATTCATCAAAACCTTCTCAATACAGGTTAATTAAGATTAAAACATAATCTCTTAAAATTCATCATTGAAAACTCATCTCATCATTTTCCTTTAATTTATTTTAAACAAATTCCTAACATCGTTAACCATATATATATTTTTCTTGAGTTCACATCTCATCTAAGCATGAATATGATCTTTATTTTCCAAAAAATATAACTTAAAACAGTGAGAAATATTCTCAATCACTTCATTTAAGTATCATTTGTAAAACAATAAATTCAAAGTCAGAAAACTGCATTTCATGCTATTTGTAAAAATCATAGAAAATTATATACTTCATGAAACTCTGCGTTCTTTATATCAAAATGAAGGTATACAAGTCTACTAAAATTTCTTAGTTATAAGTTTCCACAAAATACTGTATCTATAACCCTGAATTATTCGAAATATACAGTAAGGTAGAAATATTGAAATTCTGCAACTTGTACAGTCTTTTAAAATTCATTATAAATTCAATTCTTTGTGAAAATTTGATTTCTTGGACTTTTCAGAAAGGTTAACGAATCTACTATAATTACTTAGTTCTGACTTTTCTCAAATTATTTTATTTACAATGCTGAATTGATCTAAATCCGAAATGTGTACAGATTTCCAACAACCAGTCAACTACTAACCAGTTTTGAGTTTAGATTATATTAAAATAGTAAACAACCTCCAAATCTTATGAAAATTTAAAAGTATGTTCCTGACATATACAAGATGTTCTCAAAAAAGTTTTAGCTCCAGATTCCAACTATTTTGTTAGATACGATTTTCTGATGTGCAAACAAAATCCAAAACAGTAACTTTTTTTTGCATGATTTAGCAACTTTGTGTACAAATTTATATCCAATTCATTCAATATAATCATAATATATTACCATGCTCCCAAATAACATCATTTCAACTTATCTACAAGATAATCTCTCAATTAGCATGCATTTTATTAAATATCATCATCACAAATTAACCACTACTCATATATATATAAACAATTTTAAATATCAATTTTTCTACACATGCATAATACTAAATTTTAGAAAGTTCAAGAAGACACCCACCTTAATTGAAGAAAGAAAATAAACTCCTAGTAGATGGCTCATAACTCCAAGAATGGTACGCCCTTCTCCGAGCAAGCCTTCCTTCCTCCAAGCAAGAACTCAAATAACCCTCCTTTTCTTTTCCTCTCTTTCTTTTCTTATCTTTCTTATCTTATCTTTTTTTTTTTTGATTTTTTGTGTAAGATTTCATGAAGAAAAGGGGTGGTATATAGGGTTAAATGGGTGAATGAAGAGACACTCATTACCCAAAATATAAATGCCCATTATCAAAATTAAACACCCACCACCATTACTACCACAAACTCCCAACTCTTCATCTCCTTCATGAATTGGCCAACTCTTGGATTTCCCACATGTGCACACTTCTCATTCATTTTTTTAATTATTTATTTATAGTCTAGATGTATATATTTGTTACATGACAAGTGTAGGATTAAGAGTGTTTATTAAAAAAAATGTAGATTAACTAATGAGCTTTTCTTTTAATTAACTTAGTGGGCTTTAAAATAAACTTTAGGCCTATGAATTTTTAATAAGATAAAAATAACAAAATATGAAATAAAATGAGAAAGAAATGTGCATAACATCTTAGAAAATTTTAGAAATAAAATGCGCAGAAAAATTTACATGTAATGCACATAAAAATATTAAAATTAATTTGGGAGAATGAAAACAGTCAAAATACAAAACTTGTATATGTAATAACATTCCGGATATTTTACGTAACGGAAAATATATGTAATCGACATGTGTATTGAAAATACGTGCAATGTACGTAAAACACAAAGATTAAAATAAATATTTGAGTTGGCTAAAAATAGGATTGAAATGAGTTTTGAGAAAACGGAAAATATATAAATAATCAGAATATAAGATACGTATGACATTTATATAAAAATATGTTACGAATATTACTCGTAACGGTACAAAATACACGTGCATAACACACGAGGGCAAAATTGTCATTACCCAATTTTGCGGGGTGTTACAGGTTTTGGGTAGAGATTTTCGATAGATTCTTCAAGTTGTGCAGTATGGTACAAAGCATAGACTATTGACTCGTGTAGAGTCAACTCTGCTACTTAGAATGATGTAATTGTCGTTCGGTTGACAGAAAATATGCGAGCCGGGGAGGATTTTGATTTTTCCAACTTTCTCTTATGCATTGGAGATGGAAATGAACCATATGTTGAGAGTGAAATGATTAGAGTGCCAGAGGATATGGTTGTTCCACGAGAAGGTGAAAACTCATTAAACAATTTTATCGACATAATTTTTCTTTCGTTGAGCTCTTATGAACATGACAAGAATTATATTACTGATAGGGCTTTGCTTAATCTAATTATTCAACACGTTGACCAAATTAATGGTGGTATAATATGTTTATTCCCTGAAGAAGAACAAATATATTTTTCGTTTGACACAGTTGAGAATGATACACATAATTTATATCAGCAAGAATATCTAAATTCTATTACGTCTGGAGGACTTCCACCACATAAGTTGAGACTAAAATTAGGTGCCCGTGAGAAATATTGATTCAAGAATTGGTCTTTGCAATGAGACGAGATTAATTTGAAAGAAGTTCTCTCCAAACTTAATCGATGCAAAAGTAGTGATTGGTCACAGCTATGGTACAAAAGTATTTATTCATCGGATCCCTCTTAAGCCTTCAGAAAATGTATGAATGTCTTTTACACTAATAAGGAAGCAATTCTCAGTACGGCTTAGTTTCACCTTAACAATCAACAAGTCGCAAGGACAAACCATTCCATCTGTTGGTGTATACCTTCCAGATCATGTATCCATTCATGGACAATTATATGTCGCTTTTTTCAGGGGATTTTTGAGATCTACTAGAAAACTCTTAATTAGTAATGAGCATCAAGAAAGTTGGCAAAGTATATATACAAAAATGTTTTCTACAAGGTAATGAAATGTCATGGAACTTCAAATTAAAAGTGCCATAACTTCTTATAGGTACAATAGTTTGATGTTTATCTCAACCTCATTAGAATTTGATTAATTTGGTTAGCGTAGAAGAAAAATTATTAAAATTTTTTCCCTCTCTTTCTTTTAAGTAGATGAACTACATGATTATGCAACCAATTATAGGAAGCAGATTAAGGTTGCGTATGGTTCAAGTATGTTTTTCTTCTCTGAAATTTTGTTAAGCTTAATATAAAAAACTTTGGGTGATCATGTAGGTGTTTTTAATAATTTTAAACAAATATTGATGTGAATCTGTATGTATATCCATGATGTGCTAATTGGAAGGAGTAAAATAGTTCATAATTACATTTTGGGAGCAACAAAGTATGAATCTACTATTTGTTTCAATTTGTCGAAGGATAAACAATAATTTAAATATTTTTTGCTGGCTAATTGATCTAAATCATTTCCTATACAGTTTGCAGCTTTGGATATAACCTTAGAAGCTTATGTTCCAACTTTGCCATGGTTGAACTTGACTTATTAAGCAATTCCTTCACCTATTTCAAAATCAGAAATATTTGTGCTTTGACATTTATTTGTTTTTCTTTTCCTTATGATTTATTATATTTAAAATTTAAAAATTCAATGTTCATATATCCCTGTTCCTTTTGTTTTCTGCTTATCTTCTTCTATTAAGTAAATGTTCAACTTTTCTAATACATTGCAGCACGAGGAGAGGGAATTCAATTTGAAAGTTTTAGCAATGGAGATAAACAATGAAGCTGTGAAAGATCTTCTCCGTCCAGAAAAATGAAGAAAATAACTTGAAAGAAGATAAATTTTAAAGAAATAAATGAGAACTTGCACTTCTAATACATAAAGAGTAATAAAAATCATGTAAAAATTACACACATCAAATACCCCCATACTTAAGATTTTGCTTGTCCTTGAGAAAAAAAGGAAAATCATAAATAAAACAATAGTAATCATAGTTAGTCTCAACTCATCGCACAGAAAGGTCTTATCATGCAAGCATTAAATCTTCAACTTAATATATAAACAATAACAAATAAACAATAATAAACATAATCACTTTCTTCAGTGCAATTATTCATACATCATTCCCAACCCAATCATATTTTTCATGCAATTAACACAACTGATCATGTAACAACTCAATCTGTAATTACCCCTTCTCACTACTACAAACCAGGTAGCAAACTAGATATTTTTCTTCTTCTTCTTCTTCTTCTTCTTCTTCTAAGTTGTCACATGCCTTTTGACGCGAATGAAAACATTTGTGATGGATTCACTCGGCTACTCAACAAGTCACACACTTAGAGTGCTTTTGCATACTCATATTTCAAGTTGTCTTTTAACGTAAAAGTAAACACTGATGATGAATACCCCTAGTAACTAAGCAACTCAAAACATTGGAGTAGATAAAACTTTTTTTATTCAATTATTTTAATTATTATCACTTTATTTACTTAAACCATGTTTAGGACTAGATCAAAGAGGATAATAACAAGAAAAAGCATCACACTCCTTCTTTATGCATCATCACATGAATCTCACAATTTTGTAAGAAATTTTGAACTTCAATAATCCTAAAAAAAAAGTATGCTTAATCTTGCCTTATAAGATACTAGTAAATGCATGTGTGATGCATGCCTACAAAAAGTATAGTCATCAAATTAAATGAATATATATTGAATAAGGACAGAAATAGTTTAATTTTTCAATGTTTTGATTTGGGCTACATGTGTGGTGCATGCTTATATTTGTTGGATATAGTTAGAACGTGTATTGCACGGGTTTGTTTGGTTACAAAGTTAGGTTTTGTTTGGTTACAAACCCAACTCTCCTATTAAAATAGTTGGGATTGTCTATCCTAAATCTAAAAATAAATAAAAAATGCTTTAGCACAATAAAGACCCAACTATGTAGTGGTAATTATAATTTGTCCTTTTTATTTTATATAAAAAATTTAACCCCTTCCCCCAAACTTGAATATCACATTGTCCTCAATGGGAAAAGAAGAGGAAAAAGAAAAAAAGCATGAGAAAAGTTCAGAATTCTCCCATGATTCATGTTGAAATTCTGGACAAGTGACGTTCATTGTTTCAGTGATATCTTGAGTTGTAGATGTCCAAATCCCATGATTCATTTTAATTGGAAAGCTAAGAAAATTTCCTTCGATTGATAATTGAAACATTTTTCTATATTAGGACTCCATCTTTCCAAAAATAGCCATAAAACTTGGTCTAGAAAACTACTCCGACTGGAGACACCCAAACTTATGCAATCCCAAAAAAAAATTAAAGTAAAGAAAAAAAGAAAAACAATTCTAATGAAAAGAAAAATAAAACATAGGTTGCCTCCTAAGAAGCGCCAAGTTTTAAGTCTTCAGTCGAACTTCTCCTACTATCACTGAGGGTTGGCTAAATTTGATGCACAACTTTTGCTTGCCAAATTCTCAATCTATATACAGCTTCAATCGCTGTCAATTGACCTTGAATGTCCCATTTGTCTCATGATGAATTTCAACAACTCCATATGGAAAATTTGTGTCACAACAAATGGTCCCGACCACCTAGACCGCAACTTTCTTGGAAAAAGCCGAAGTCTTGAATTGAAAAGCAACACTTTCTGTCCTACATTGGAATCCCTTCGTAAAATGTGCTTATCATGCCATCTTTTAGTTTTACCTTTATAAATCCTAGCATTTTCATAAGCATCATTGCTAAATTCGTCCATCTCATTAAGTTACAACATCCTCTTCTCACCTGCAGCCTTCATATCAAAATTTGGTGTCTTTATTGCCCATTATGCTCTATACTCTAATTTCACAAGTAAATGACATGCTTTTCCATACACTGATCTATATGGTGACATTCCAATCAGTGTTTTAAATGTTTTCCTATATGCCCATAATGCATCATCTAACCTTCGTGCCCAATCCTTTCGTGAGATACTAACGATCTTCTCAAGTATACGCTTCAACTCTCGATTTGACACCACCACTTGACCACTTGTTTGAGGATGATATGGTATTTCCACATGATGAGTAACTCCATACTTAGTAAGTAAATACTTAGTAAGTAAAGCATCAAATTGACTGTTGTAAAAATGCTTTGCACCGTCACTAATTATCGCCCTTGGAGTTCCAAACCGAGAAAAATATTTTTCCAAATAAAATTCACCACAACCCTCGCATCATTGGTTGGCAATGCATCAGCTTATACCCACTTTGAGACATAATCTACAACCACCAAAGTAAATTTGTTAGAAAACGAAGATGGAAAATGACCTATAAAATCAATCCCCCAAACATCAAACAATTTTATCACTAAAATATTATTTAGAGGCATCTCATGTTTTCTAGAAATATTCCAAACCCATTGATAATGATCACATAAATTAACAAAATTAAAAGAAACTTTAAAAAATGAGGGCCAATAAAATCCTGATTGTAAAATTTTGGCTGTTGTTTTTGCTCCACCAAAGTGGCTGTCTGCTTCCAATGTATGGCAATGTCAAAGTATACTTTCCATCTCTTCTTCAGGTACACATCCCTTTATTAATTGATCTGCACAATGCCGAAATAGAAAAGGTTCCTCCCAAAAATAATACTTTAAGTCAGGGAAGAACTTCTTTTGTTGATATGTCATCCCATGAGGTAGAGTTCTCGATACTAAGTAATTAACTATGTCGGCATACCATGGAGAAGTTTGTGTAGCTATCAATTGCTCATCTGGAAACTCTTCATTGATTAGTATAACATGCACTTCGTTCGCACCATCATGCTCAATCCGAGATAAATGATCTGCCATCACATTTTCAATACTCTTCTTGTCGTTTAATTCCAAATCGAACTCATGTAGAAAAATCCAGCGAAGTAATTTGGTTTAGAATCCTTCTTTGCAAGCAAGTACTTGAGAGCTAAATGATTCGTATAAATAACCGCCTTTGAACCTATCAAATAAGATCGAAATTTGTCAAAAGCAAAAATAATAAATTTTTTCTCAGTAGTAGCATAATTAAGTTGAGCTTCTGTCTAAGTCCTACATGCACAATGAATAACATGAAGAATTTTATTCTTTCTTTGCTCTAAAATAGCTCCCATTGCAAAATAACTAGCATCACACATTAATTCAAAAGGTAAATTCCAGTCTGGTGCAACAATTATAGGTGCTAAATTAAATTTTTTTCCCAATGTTTCAAAAGCATGCAAACAATCATGAGAAACTTCAAAAGGTGTATCTTTCATATAAAGATTGCAAAGAGGTTTAGTAATTAAGGAAAAATCTTTTATAAATCGTCGAAAAAACCCCATATGACCCAAGAAACTTCTTACTCCCATCACATGGGCTAGTGGTGGTAGTTTTTCAATGACATCAATTTTAGCTAGATCCACTTCAATCCCCTTTAAGGAAATTTGGTGGCCAAGAACCATCCCTTCTTCCACCATAAAGTGACATTTCTCCCAACTCAAGACTAAATTAGTCTCCTCGCATCGTTGCAAACCAAGTTAGATAAACAATTATCGATAGAATACCCAAAAACTGAGAAGTCATTTATGAAGACTTCAATAAATTTCTCCACCATATCAGAAAAAATTGTCATCAATGTGGCTGGAGCATTGCAAAGACCAAAAGGCATCCTTCTATATGCAAAGGTTCCATACGGGCAAGTGAAAGTAGTCTTCTCTTGATCTTCGGGCGCTATAACAATTTGATTGTACCCAGAATACCCATTCAGAAAACAATAGTAGGTATGGCCATCAAGTCCTTCTAGCATTTGGTCAATGAAAGGTAATGGAAAGTGATCCTTTCGAGTTGCATCATTGAGTCTTCGATAATCTATGCACACTCGCCATCCCGTGACTGTCCTTGTTGATATAAGTTCATTATTTTCATTCTTTAATACTGTTATCCATCCTTTCTTTGGTACAACATGTACAGGACTCACACATGCACTATCCGAGATTGGATAGATAATTCCAGCATCCAAAAGCTTCAAAACTTCTTTATGCACCACTTCTTGCATTGATGGATTTATTCTTCGTTGTGTCTGAACTATAGGCTTGAAATTATCCTCCATCAAAATTTTATGCATGCAGATCGAAGGACTAATTCTTTTTATATCTGAAATTTTCTACTCCAAGACTGTCTTATTCTCTCTCAAAACTCTCAGCAACTTCTCATCCTCAACATTATTCAAAGAACCATTAATAATAACCTGAAAAGTGGAGTTTTGGCCTAAGAAAGCATGCCTCAAACTAGATGGAAGCAGTTTAAGCTCTAGTTTGTGCGGTTCCTCTGTTGAAGATGAAGTCTTTGATATCCCGACTTCTTCAAATTTTAAGTGAGATGAAGGATGAATGGATGGTGTAGCTTCCAAATACCGAAAACATTGTAAAACCTCTTCATTCTCGGATTCAAAAGTTATTGAATTTGTTAGGCACACTTCTAGCGGTAATTTTACCACTTCATCCCTATGTGTCTCTGTCATAGCTAAATCAATTTTGATGACTTGAAAACATGAGTGGACTTCAGAAGGAAACTCCATGGATTTAAAAATATCAAAAGTTATTTGCTCATCAACCCTTAAAATAAGTTTTTCTTGTTGGACAGCAATCAAGGTTCTTCCCATAGCTAGAAAAGGTCTCCCCAAAATCAATGGAATTTGTTCATCTTTCTCCATATCAAGCACTATGAAATCAGCTGTGAATATGAACTTGTCTACCTTTACCAAAACATTCTCAATTATCCCTCTTGGGTACTTGATAGATTTGTCTACCAATTGCAAAGAAATTGTAGTGGGCTTTAATTCTCCAATATCAAGTTTTCTGAAAATCGAAAAGGCATAAGATTAATATTTGCCCCTAAATCACACAAAGCTTTATGAAATGAAGAATTTCCAATAGTGCAGAAAATCGTAAAACTCCCTGGATATTTCAGTTTAAGAGGCAATTTGTTTTTTAAAATTGTGCTTCTCTTTTTGGATAGCATAACCATCTCATGCTCCTCCAACTTCCATCTCATGCTCCTCCAACTTCCGCTTGTTTGATAGAATATCCTTCAAAAATTTAGCATATTTAGGCATTTGTTCCAAAGCTTCAATAAGAGGAATATTAATATGCAATTGCTTAAAAAAACTTAAGAATTTAGAGAATTGATTATCAATTAGCTTATTCTTTCTAAGTCTTTACGGAAAAGGAATGGGTGGATTATAAGGTGAATTAGGATAAGTTTCATAATTAAACTCCCTAGAAACTGTAGAGGTTGAAGCTTTTTTATTCTTCTTAGAATTCCCAATATGGTGGTTAGTCATTTGCTGTGTTTGTTCCTCCAAAATTGGCTCGAACTCATCTTACTTTTCAAACACATTTTGTTCAGCAGTTTGTGCTTGTGGCTGCTCAATTGTTTTTCCACTTCTCAGTGATATTGGTTTAACATGCTCTTTGGGATTGGTCACGGTGTTAATGGGTAAGGTTCCTACTTTTTAAGAATATTTCAAATCTAACCAATCTGAGCCTCAAGATTGCGAGTTGAAGCACCGGTTGAAGCCACATTATTTTGGATCACCAAATCTGTCTTTTGCATGTATTGCATGAACATCTCCTCAAGTGTTGGCTTCTTTTCTTATTGTGGAAAATTTTGAGGTGGTCTAATTGCTCCTTGATTGTTGTTTCAAGAAAAATTGTGGTGGTTTCTCCATCCTGCATTATAGGTGTTCAAATAAGGATTGTTTTATTTTTGAAAGTTTGACACGTTAATTTGTTTGTTCGAAATTTGGTTGAGCAGAAGGATTTTTCACTTGGCAATCAATATTTGAGTGATTTCCTGCACAATGATCACAAATAATATTAGTCTGAATGGCATTAACATTCATATTACCTAATTGTTTTCATAGATTATCAATTTTTGTAGCCAATGTTGTAATATGATCAAACTCAAAAACTCCAGCTGCTTTTCTAGGCATTGCTTTCTCTCTCTGAAGACCATTGGTAGTTGTTAGACGTCATCTCCTCTAAAAGCTAATAAGCCGCTTCATGAGTTTTGCTCATAAAAGCTCCTCTAACTGTTGCATATACCATAGACCAATTTGTAACTCCCAAATTATTATAGAATGTTTGGACTTACAAATTATTATAGAATGATGAAGATACTTTCTCAATAAATCTTTATACCTCTCTCACGTATCATACAAAGTCTCATTTTCAAATTGAGTGAATGTGGTAATGTCATTCCTTAGCTTCGTTGTTTTTGCCGGAGGAAAATACTTAGCCATATATTTTTGTGCTAATCCCTCACAATTTGTAAAAATGCGGATCTGAGTGTTCAAATTTTCTAGAAATCTTCACATATAATCAATTTGAATTTTTGGAATATTTATCTTGTTTTCTGCCTTGATTTCATCAAAACGTCCATCTTTTGCACTTATCCATCTCATTCCTTCAAAATCAAACAAATAGATAAAAATAAGTTGAAAGAAGATAAATTTTAAAGAAATAAATGAGAACTTTCACTTTTAATACATAAAAGAGTAGTAAAAATCATGTAAAAATTACACACATCATTGGCCCCTTAGACTTCTCGATGATCCAGCAATGAATGATTGTTACTATTAGATGGTTTGAGTAAACTATGGTATATGTCAATCTTATTTGTTTACTTTGAACTTTCTTATGTTAATAGAAAGAGACTATCTTCGAGAGGCTTACGGAGGGAAAATAAAGAAGGGATTATTTAATGAGGATTGTTCTAGCTTAAGTGCTAATAATTTTTCTTTATTTCAGAACAACTTTTGTTATTTTGGCAGTTAAATCTTTTACTATTTCGTTTCTTAGAGCATCTGTAGTCGTTATTGTTAAATTTATCCATATATCGATAAATAGAAATAGAAATTTGGATTTCGCTGCACTCGTCGAAAGCTATATTATAGCAAACAATTATTTAATATTAAGCGACGGCATTTCATATGCCGTCGGAGGGCGAAAAAGCAAAAATTGGGCGCGGAATCGTCGGACGGCACTTCGTGTGCCGTCCGTTTAAAATAAAAATAAAAATTGCACAGTGTGTCTAGGACGGCACATGAAGTGCCGTCCGACACACTTTTGGACACTAAGCATATTAAATGACCCATTATCTGACACTTTTGGACACTTTTGGACACTAAGCATATAGATAAATGACCCATTATCTATACTTAATACCTAATGACCCCTAATTATCTTTATAGCAGCAGATATTTTTTTTTTTTTTATTAAAGTTCGACGGACGGCACATCAAGTGCCGTCCGGGAAAAAAGGCTTTTATCGGATAAATTAGGATTTTTTCAAAACGGACGGCACTTGAGACGGCACTTCAAGTGCCGTCCGACGATTATAATAGTAATTTTTTTAGTGGGACGGCTCTTCGAACGCCGTCCCTCAGATATCGATAAAAGCTATATCGCTTCTCATTTATAGCAATCTACTGTAGCGATTTATCGATAATATCGATATATAGCAAACGACTGCACCTGCTTTTTAACCTAAATATCGATATTATCGATAAATAGCAAACGACTACAGATGCTCTTATTTGATATATATTCATTTAATTTGATGATTATACTTTTTATAGGGATGCATATCGAGTGCATTATACTAGTATATATTAAAGTGAAATATAAGTTCTTAAGAAATTTTAAATTCTTTAACATGTCAATTTTTTTACAAAATATTTTTAAATTTTTATTATTGGGAAATTTTATAACCTCAGAACAGTTTTCTAAATTTCTTTTAACCAAACAGTTACTTATAAAAAAATATTTTTAGTCATTCGGACAACAGTTTTACGTTTGTTGCCAAATAGTTTATGTTCCTAAAAAATACTTTCTATTCACTGCACTTTTAGCGCCATATCAATGCCTAACGGAGCCTTAATATATATGTTTCGCTTCTCCATCCCCTCTTCATTGAGCAATTGCTCTAGGATTAGGATGAATAGTTTAAAATCAAGTTGTAACTTCCTTGAATGGTCACATTTATGCTTCTATTTTTTTTGACAAAAGACATTTATGTTTCATAATATATTTTTTCTTTTTGATATTGTATAGCGTTCGACTTAGTGATTGATGTAAATTCAAATGAACAATATTTTAAAGCTCGAATGGTAAGAGATTAAAACTAGGGTTTTGAAGAGATTGGAATTCGAATTTCGAAGAGAGGAATCTGAGGAGTGTGAAGGAGTAGATATAATGAAAAAGATTTAAATTTTGAAGAGAAGAGACCCATTTTTTGTTACTAAAAGAGTTAATTGATTGATGCAGAAGAACTTGGTGGTTCTATTTGGGTTCTTTTTGTCTTTTCACAAACTTTGGACCAGAAGCGATCTTAGCATGATATATTAGAGCATCTCCAACCGGCCTTCATTTCTTCAAAATGAAGGCCCGGGGAGGCTCCAACCGTGCTTCAAAACCTCCTTCAAAATGAAGGAGGAGCAGCCATGGCCTTCATATTTGAAGGCTTTGGAGAGAGCCTTCAAATTACTATTCACATTTTTAAAATTCCATTTTACCCTTTTTTATCTTAACATCTTTTCAAAAATTTCTTCCATATCCTTTAATTAAAATGTGTAGCTATATATTTCATGAATGTATCTAATAAAATATATATTAATCAAAATTTTATTATTTTGGTACTGTTGAAAAGGTCTCGACGATACCTTTAAAATGAGACCAATTTTGAATATTTTAATTATTATAATTCTAAATTTTCTATTTCTGCAAAATTTAATATTAAATTATACTAAATTATAAAAATTATTTGATTAATATCAATTTACTATTTAATTCATAATATAGGCAAAGTGATAACTAAATAAAATTAATCATTTTATTGGGAAATTTATAAGTCATTAAGAATCGCTTAAAATAAAATTAATCTAATAATGTTATAATTAAAAATATTTATCCAAAAATTAAAGTAGTTTTAAATTTTATTAGTATTACAATTAATGTATAGTTTATTTTAGTTTAATTAAAAAATTTGAATAAAATTTGAAGAAACCCATTTTGAAGGAGATGGTTGGAGTTGATTAGGGGTGTCAAAAAAAACCATATTACCGTACCATACCGTACCATACCATTACCATACCAAAAAATACCGAAACTTGGTAATACCGTACCAAATTTTCGGTATTGTACCATACCAATTTTTTTATGGTACGGTGCTGGTACAAAATGTTTATACCATTGGTATACCGTACCGTACTGAATATATTTAATATACATTTAATCTAATATTTTTATTTTAAAATCTAGGCCCAGAAAAGTTTCAGGCCCAGCCCAGTCTTTCTTTCATTTTTTTTTCTACTCTAGTCAGCTACTCTTCTCCAAACTCTTCATTGTGAATTCAATCAGATATCAAATTAGTAATTAGTAATTACCCAATCACCGACGCACCGAACAGATCTTCCTCTTCCCTTTTTTTAGTTTTTTTTTTGCTTTGAACCTAAGGCTCACGCACGACGTCCGACGCACCGACTGATCGCTCGACTGAACGACTGATCGCTCCTCATTTACTTTTTGGTATTGATTTTGATTTTGATTTTGATCGTCCCCTTTTTTAGTCAAATTTTGTTCTAGTTTCTTATCAGTATCCATGTTTTAATTTGTAACCACATATGTTTTGGAAAGAATTGAGATCATAAGGTAACCTAGGAATTACAAATTATATTTCAATTTTAAAGGAACTAAGGTTACCATTCAATGAGAAGACCTGTGGGAGAGTCGAGAGACTAGTCTATTTGACCTTCAATAGAAATCATTATTTGGTAGTTAATGCAAGTATGTTAGTAGCTATATTCATTAATGAAAGTATTCAATGACATTCTCCCAGTTCTCGGTGACAGCAAGAAGGGACCAACAACAAAACTAGATTGAACATACCTAGGGTTCTTAATGTCCGGTACTACCACGGTACTACCATTACCATACCGATATTTCGGTATTACCGAACTCGGTAGTACCAAAATATTGGTACGGTAATGGTAGAGAAATTTGTGTACCAAGTACTCCGGTACGGTAGACGGTAGAGTAATTTTTGTACGGTACGATACGGTATACCACCCCTAGAGTTGATGAGCCTTCAAAAAGGAATATTCCAAGAATATTCATTTTGAATGCCTTCAAAATGAAGTTGACCATTGGAGTTGCTCTTATAATAGTTGCAAACCTACAATATGTAGGATAGTTAAAATAAGTAATAGATTTTTTTTTTTTTTATAAAAGATGACCCGCGTCATTGCTTCATTAATGATAAATAATGGAACAAAGTAGTACCAAATACATCCAAAAGTAGAAGCACAAAGCTCCCAATATCATCCGCCTACCCATCAGTAGATACGAATCACAAAATAAACAGTCTATTACATTCATGACATAAAAAGCAGAAAAGGAAGGTGACCGCCTCTAAGCCTCCCCGCTCATCTTCATCTTCTTCTTTTCACCGGCATATCTTGCCCAATCATGGATGAGAAAAAAAAAATCTATGCATTGATATTGAGAATGAACATAAGTGATTGCGAAAGCATAAGTCGTTCCGATATAGTCATAGGTTTCAAACAGTTGCTGCTACCGCTATATTCCAAGCTGGTCTATTCTCTATCAGGGCCGGCCCAACACTTATTGAGGCCTAAAGCGAACTCCAAAAATGAGGACTTTTAGAAGTTTATAATAATATTTTGTTAAAATTAATATATTTTATTAAAATGTTATCTTTCGGGCTTTTTGAGATGCAAAATCATTTATTATATTATTGTAATCAATTTCACTTAACATTTCTTTTTCAATTGATAATAAAGCCAATCCATTTAATCTTTGTTGAGACATTGTTGATCTTAGATAAGATTTTATTAATTTTAGTTTTGAAAAACTTCTTTCCGCCGAAGCAACAGTTATGGGAACAGTTAACATTATTCTATAAGCAATATATGCATTTGGAAAAGAATCAAGTCTTTTAATATAATTAAGTATGTCAATTGGTGTATCATTTTCCACTTGTATAATTTCTCTTAAAATTTTCAGTTCTAAAAATAAATCTAACCCAACAATATCTGAGTTGTCCTCATATCTTAATGATCGTTCAAGGTTAACACAACTTTCTTTTAAAATTTCGATTTCTAATGACCTTAATTTCTCAATTCTAAATAAAAAACCGAAAGTATCTTGATATATTTTAAATTGTTCAAATCTACTTTCGAATGAAATAATTGCTTGATCTATTATGTACAAGAAGAAGTCAGTTTTAAATGATTCTTCAGGAGATTTTAAAACTTCATTGTCCATAATCTCATCAAATTGTTTCTTTCTACGAATAACACGTTTTTCACGAAACTTGGGTTCTATATCCATTTCAATAGCAATTTCTTTAGCAGAAATTATAGCCTTTTCTAATCCATCTTCCCTATATTTTTCAAAAAAAGAAATAAGACCTTTCAATTGTTCTATAGCAACATCTATCTGCATATCCTTTGATTGAAAGTTTTTACTAACTGAATTTACCGCAAACAATATCTCATACCAAATAGTCATGCCTAACAAAAACTCAAAATTTTCAAGCTCATAAATCGCTAAACATTCAGCTTCACTTTTTATTTTAGGTTCATCATTAACTTCTACTAATTTCAATAAAGCATCTCTTATTTGTGAAGTTTGAAATCTTAAAGCTTTTACACTTTCAACACGACTTTCCCAACGTGTTTGTGACAATGATTTAAGAGTTAGGCTAGGGATATGATCTTGTAGAATTTTTCATCTTTTAGTTGAAGAAGAAAATAGTGTATATATACGTTGCAACACTCCAAAAAAAGATGTAGCTTTACTACAACAATTAGCCATATCACAAAGTACCAAATTTAAACTATGACAACCACATGGAGTATAAAATGATCTAGGATTAATGTCTAAAAATCTTTTTTGAACACCTTGATGTTTTCCTTTCATATTAGACTCATTATCATAACCTTGTCCTCTCATATTACTAATATCAAGTCCAATAGTATTTATTTCATTGATAATAGCATCAAATAGATCTTTTCCAGTTGTATCATCTACTTTTAAAAATTCTAAAAAATATTTATTGATTTGTACTTTGGTTGAAGAAGTATCCACACAGCGTATTACAATAGACATTTGTTCTTGATGACTTATATCAGGAGTGCAATCAAGTATGATTGAAAAATATTTTGCGTTCAAAATTTTTGTTAAAATTTTAGTCTTTAATTTTTGTTAAAATTTCATTTTCTAGCAAATTTATTAATTCATTTTGTATTCTATGTCCAAGATAATGATTATGAATTTCATTATCTTTAATTCGACAAATGTGTTCTTGCATTATAGGATCAAATTCTGCAATCATTTCAATTATGCATAAAAAATTTCCATTATTTTCTTGATATATCTTTTCATTTGTCCCACGAAAGGCCAAGTTATTTTTTCCAAGAGTTTTAACAACTGCAATAATTCTAAATAATACATTCCTCCAATGCTCCCTATCTCTATTTATTTTTTCTTGAACATGTTTGTCAATTGTTTTATTTTTTAACAATCTCATTTTTAAATCACTCCATAAACTCATATTAGTGATATGCTCATTACTTATCTCATGATTCTTCAACTTAGAACTAATATTTCTCCAATCCCTACTACCTTCACTTGCTAATTTACTTGTACTAGAAAGAGCATTAAATAATTTACAACAAAAACAAAATACTTTATCTAAATCTTGGGAATATACCAACCATCTTCTTTCACGCTTTTCTCCGTTGGACAACTTTTGAATGTAAAGTGATGACGAAAAATGTCTTGCAAATTCATCCTTAGGAAAATCTATATCGGTAATTTTAAGAGGACCATTTTCTACTAATAAATCTCTCAAACTTGTATCAATATTTGTCCATTGACTTGGATCAAATATATTTTTAATAGTAGATTCTTCTAATATTTCTTCTCTATCTTCACTATGGATATGAGAATCAATACAATCTTGTTCATTAACTAATACTTCTTCTCTATTTTCATTTTCATTAGTAACTTGTTCATCAACTAACATTTCTTCTCTATTTTCATTTGTGTCTATATTGTTAACTTGTTCAATAACTAAATCATTATATTTTTTGTTTGTTTTAACAAATTTATCTAAAGCACCTTTTTGTGATTCAATTAAAGCTTCAACTCTTTTTTTTTTAGTTTCGCATAACCTGATTCAAATTTCCTAGTTGACATTTATATATTTTTTAAAAAAAACAATAAAAATTAACACTAAATAAAAGCGCCACTAAATTAACACTAAATAAATTAACAATAAAAATTAACAATATAGAAAATTAAATATATAGAATTCAAATTAAATTATAGAGAAGTTAGAACAATACAACCTAGTCGGTCAAGAACTAGCTCAAGAACTGGAAGGCTCAAGAACAACTGGCCCAGTTGAACTGGGGGCCGGGGGAAGCGAGTCAAGCGACTTGTGGACTGCCTGGTCGCATGACTCGCACCGTCGTCCGTCGCAGTCGCAGGTTGTGGCCTTGTGGGCGGCTGCACTCGAGCGGAGCGGGGCTGCGGGGGAAGCGAGGCGGACTGGCGGAGGCCTGGTGGCGGCGTAGCGCCGACTGTGGGAGACTGGGAGCGGGAGGGACTCAGGGAGCGATCGCTGAGATCAGAGAGAGGGAGACTAGAGAGTTCGGAGAGAGGGAGACTAGAGAGTTCGGAGAGAAAGAGATCAGAGAGAGATCAGAGATGTGAGATGGCTGGATTGGGAATTTGGGATTTGGGGGATTTTAATTGAAATTTAGTTAGAGGCCGTTCGTAAATCAAGGAGTCATTAATGGAAACAGGAAACCTAATGGAAACCTATGGAAAGTGAATAGGCAATATAGGCGGGAGACAGTATAATAAAGGAGGCCTAAAGCTGCGGGGCAATATAGGAAGGTGAATAGGCAATTTGGGAATAGGCATATGACAGTATAATAAAAAAGCAAAAAAGGAGGCCTAAAACAAGGGAAAAAATTGGAGGCCTAAAGCCCTTGCTTTAGTTGCTTCCCCCTTGGGCCGGGCCTGTTCTCTATCCTAATTATGTTATCCCTCAATCTACCCCACACCTAATTAAGTAATATAAAGTAATATTAGTTAATGTAGTGTAACCAAAAAAAACTCTTCATTTATTAGGACAATAACTCTGAAAAGACATTTTTTTAATCTCTTCTTTTCTTTCACTGAGGGAGAAATAAAATCTTTGGAATTAGAACAGCCTTACTTTCAAAGTGGGGCTAAAAATTAGAACAACCCCTACATTCAAAGCTTCCTTCTTATCATTATCAAGAACTTGTTTCAGTATATATCATAAGGAATTCAAACAATTGCTTCCAATACAGTATGAGGAAGAACTTCAATACCCAGAGGTTTTTTTAGGTAGATCATAGATGGCAGTTTTTTTCCCTTTATTTTTCCTGCTAATTATCATAGATGACAGTTGGTACATACATTCCATACATTTCAATCAAATGCTTCTCCTGTATTTTGATAACCTCAATATTTGGGTGTTCTAATTGTACGCACATCTCCAAAGGCACGACACTTTCGGGAAGTTTTCACAAAGATGGAGACTGCATTAGCACAATGGAAAGCGCAACATACTTCTTTTCCCGGCCGGCTGATTTTGATTTAGTCATCTTAATTCAATTCCGACGCTTTATATTCCGAACCATGCGTGCATGTCCCTAAAGCGCTCTTGGATCATATGGAATAGTATTTTTCACGTGCGATGCACGTTTTAATAAGAGTTTGAGGATTTTCGCGTGTGATGCACGTGTTAAGAAATAGTTTTGGAGTTGGACGTGCGTTGTATGTAAATGGAAAAAATATTTTGAAGAAAAAGTTACGAATTGTACGTGCAATGCACATGTTCATAAGCAGAATTGAAGTTGTACGTGCAACACATGTGTTTGTTGTTTGGTGTTTAAAAAATATTGAAAAATTAAGGTGAAATTTTGTTCGTTTGTTTATTTGTTTTTGTTGTAATTAATGGGAGAGTTGGAGTTGCACGTGCAACACACGGATTTATATGTTGACAAATTACAACTCCAACTCTCCCATCTCTAATCTCTAATATTATAATGGGAGAAGGTCTTACTGTCATTTGTCAATTTACCAACACGTGCATAGCTAATATGAAGGTCTTAGGTTCACTATGTCACCAAACAAACATGTGCACCGCACGTGCAACTCAAAATCTATTTTTCAACACGTACTTCGCACGTACACATCAAAAATTTTCCTTCTTAATTTTTAAAAAAATAAGTGTATCGTCCGTTCAGCTCCATTTTTTTAAATTAAGCCATTCAGTGCACGTGCTATTTACTGTTGACTTACATGTATTGCACGTTTAACTCCAACTCTTTATCAAAACGTGAAAAATACTAGTTTCTCTATTATATATAGAGAGAGAGAGATAAGCTAGCTAGAGATTTTTTGTGGGTGGACAGACAAATCGCCATTTGATCAATTTGGCCGAGTCATGCAATACACTTTTTACAGGTGGCATGGGTCTAAGATCGGCTAAAACCGTTTATCGGGCCCTGATTGCTAAACGGGTTTACAAATTATTTTTACAGCAGGATTCCCTTTGGTTTCGCCTGGTTAGGGCTAACTATTCCTGTGGTTCGGGTGAATGGGTATGCATGTCGCGCTCATCTCATTGTTGGAAAGCTCTGTTATCTTCTTATCAAAATCTACAATTGCATGGGATGTGGGAGATAATAGTCGAATCCATCTTTGGTTCGATGCATGGTTACTTCCGAAACCTTTGGCCTTGTATCCATTCACATGGGATGTGTCCCATGTTAATAATGATAGGCTATATGTCCTCTTTGATAGTCATGGGGATGTGCTGCTGGATCGTTTAAATGTACTACCAACTTTTCTAAGACTGTTGCTCCTTAAAAAATGCGCATCACAAACACACTGTTTGGAGGATACTCCAAAGCCTTCCGTTGTTCGCAAGGCTGTCCAGCAACTTCAAGAAGAAAAATCACTGGTACACCATCTGATATCGGCAAACATTTGGGCTTCTAAACGTGTTTGGTAACTCACACGTAACTCACACACACACACTCTCTCTCTCTCACACACACTGTTGGTGTATGCCCTAAAGGCCATTGCATAATGACATTTATTTTTTATATAAGGCATTTCATTTATTGTGTTATTTATTGTGATTAAATGAGCATAATAAAGTCCCTAGAATAGTAGATTCAATACCATGGGCTATCAAGTGCATGACTTGATTGTAAGATCCTATTGGTTGTAATCAGAACATTATTCTTAAATATCCCTAGTCAAGTATTATTGTAAATTATAATAACAATAATGCATAGAGACTAGTATGTACGTAGACTGATGACCATATCTCACCGGTCATGGATATGAGATATCATGTCTTCATATGAGTACATGTTAGAGTAATAATGTACTGAACTGACCCACCATGAGAACGCTGCATGGATTGTTACGTGAGTATCATAAGCAGTTCTCACAGTGACCATGGTGTATGTAGTCCTTTGACTTGAAGTCACTACGGTTCCCTACATGAGAAGTTATATGTTTTAGTGTCGTCAAACGTTACCTGTAATAAAGTGATTATAAAGTTAACTATTGGATATACTACAAATCATGCGGGGGGATGTGAGTGACTTAGATAGGATTTGTCCCTCTTACATAACAAAAACGATATCTTCGGGCCCCTTGATTGAGTGAGACTGCAAAATGCATTGTCGTGCTCAAATGAGTTAATATGAGATATTGTGCTCATTAGTTTTAGTATGTCTACTCGGACATCAAGAAACCAAGAATTGAACTATACAAGGATGACACACTCTATGCCTTGTGGTCAATTAAGATATCTGGACAAAGGAACTAGACTACATGGTAACATTGGTCACGGATAGGTTATATCTAATCACTGACATTTCCGTTACTTGAGTAGCAGTGATGTATTGCTAGATACCAATCACTATTTATAATACTAGAATATGATTTTAGTATTACTGTCAACGTAACGAGAATCTACAGGATCACACATTTAGAATGGATCGAAATTGGGATTTAAATACATAAGATATATTTTAATTAGGAATCCAAGTAAGACTCGGACTCCTGACATTGGTTGGACATTTAATTAGATTAAATGGGCTGACTAAAGTTCAGAGGCCCACACACGAATCTGACCCAGGTCAGATTGTGAGCCCAACGACCTCATTAATCTCTTGGGATTAATTTTCTGTAGCTATATATATGATACATATATGTGGAAAAGAGATGAGAAAACCCTAGCCGTCACAGAAACTGTGAGAGAGATCATGAGGAACAGCTCCATCCTGCAGCTAGCACCGCGGCATAAGGAAAGCTTGGTTTTGATCCGTTCGTGTGGATACCTTAGAGGCACCGCAACATTGCAGTTTTGTGATCGACATATCTTGGAGACAGCAGATCCATCCATAAGGTATAATTCCTAAACACGATTTATGGTTTTCGCATGGATCTACGGCTAGGTTTCAATAAATTTTTTAATTTTTCCGCTGTGTATTCAATCTGTGTTTGCCATTAAACCCTAACAGTGGTATCAGAGCCACTTGCGAACCATAATTTGGTTATGAAAGATATGTGACTATTTGTGATATGTTCGCACTTTTGGTAGAAAGTTTCATATGAGATATAATTTTTCTTTGCAACACTTGCAATATAAGGATTCGTTTATGTATTGGTTGTTAACACAGATGTCATAATAAGGTAGCCATCGGTTTGGAACCATTGAAAACCCTGGAAAGATTTGATTTGCAGTGACGTTAGGGTTTCTTAAAGCATGAATAGTTCATGCACCTGCGTCGTCTGCAGTGGCGTTAGGATTTCTTAAAATATGAAAGTTCATGCTCTGCCGGTGGTAAGGGATGGCAATTTTTTTGCTCCGGGACCCCCGTTACGGCTCTGTGTAAGGTAGTTATGATTCCCCAAAAATCAATCCTTTTAATTAAACTAAATAAAATCATAACAAAATATTCTCTATTTATTATGTTCTATGATGCATGGTGCATGGTTGTGTCCTTAGTTATGTGATGGTTGGTTCTGTTATGTAATGCCTGGTTTATATTCTGTGATGTATTATTTATATTTTGGTATTTTGAATACGACCTGCGTGTCGTACCTTTCTTTCTAAATTCTCGATGTAATCCTTTCTCTCTACACTCCAATTGTACATTCTTTCTTTATATGGAAATGTAATATCACTGATGAGGCAAAGAAATGACAATCATACAAGGACAAGATAAGGAAGTTGCTAGGAGAAGATGGTATGATCTCTTTGCTCTGTTTTTTATATTCTCATTGGCTTGAGAGAATCAGTGTGTTAGGGCCACAACCATGTCACATAAATTTTATGCTTTTAATTTTGTATGAGATGCATTGTTGTATGATAATGAATGATGAATGGTGAGATCAACTAATAAAATAACAAAAAAAAAAAAACCTTCAAAGTAAATATTAAGTTGCAATAAGATGTCTTCCAAATGCATGACACTCGTCTAGGCAAGGATCGATTAAGTGTAGCTCTGCCAAAGCAGAGTGCCTTTATCTATCCTAGTAAGACGCGATGGGATAAAAGTAATATTCAATTGCCAACCATTGGGTCTGACTTAACTAAACTATTTTAATAGGATTGAAGGTTTAGAGGCATAGAGTTGAGCTTTAGTCTATGAGATAGATTAGAGTAAGTGTTATTCACCCAACTATTCAAGAGTTGCATATGATGTAATTGGGAAATGTTCCCCACCTAAATAACTGAATTTTGGGTGATCAGCCAAAGCTGACTCAGAACAAAGTGAAATATGGATCTTGGCCTACTAGAAAATCTTACGATGAGACTTTTCGAGTCAATTAGGAGGTTCGTTGATTTGAATAAAATAGTAGGAGGTATATTTAATAAAAGACTTTATTAAATATTTTAGTGTCATGATACATACTCTGCATATTTCTGTTGATGGTTAAATATTTCTTACTTTGGATATTTCTGTGAAATAATATTTATTTTGCATATTTCTATTGATAGATTACCATGGCATCCAACACATCAAATAATCTATCATTGCGATCCATCCTTGAGAAGGACAAACTGTATGGGAAAAATTTCCTAGACTGGTACAGGAACCTAAGGATAGTCCTTAGGCATGAGAAAAAGATGTATGTTCTAGAGCAGCCTATTCCTGAACCACCCACTGCAAGTGCCCCTCGCACCGAAAGGGATGCTCATAAGAAACATCAAGATGATGCCTTGGACGTTGGATGTCTCATGCTAGCCACCATTAACTCTGAGCTTCAGAAGCAACATGAGAATATGGATGCCTACGATATGATCATACACCTCAAGAGGCTTGCTCAAGATAATTGGGTACGTAAAGAACCTTGAAAGGCTTGGTTTTATTTTGGGTCAAGAGTTGGCCACTGACTTGATCTTGCAATCGTTTTCGGAAAGTTATAGTCACTTCGTCATGAACTAATGAGATTGACAAACCTCTATCAGAACTGCTAAGCATGCTGAGAACTGCTGAGCAGAACATTACTAAGGAAATGACCATTTTGATGGTTCAACAGGACAAAGGTAAGGACAAGGGCAAAAAGCAGATTAAGAAACCCAAGGACAAGGGGAAGGGCAAGGGCAATTCCAAGTCCAGCACTTCTGCGTTAAAACCTAAGAGTGGGGTGGCCAAGGAGGGCACATGCTTCCACTGTGGTGAGACCGGACATTGGAAGAGGAACTGCCATACGTACCTGGAAGAGCTTAAGAAGAAGAAAGTAAGTGAGACTACCACTACAGATATTTTTGTTATAGAAGCCAATTTATCTACTTCTTCATCTTGGGTATTAGATACTAAATGTGGGTCTCACACTTATGTAAATGTGCATCATCTCAAAAGGAGTAGACCATTGGCTAAGGGAGAAGTTGACCTATGAGTTGAAAATGGAGCAAAAGTTGTTGTTTTGGCTCTAGGAACTTATCATTTATGTAACACCTCGAATTTGTGAAATACCGAAAATGTCTGTTTTTATATATTTTGAGTGGTGAAAATTATTTTTGATGTATTTTATTTAAATATTGATATTGGTATGGATATTTTTGGTAGACTGGTATTAATGATATATTGGAGTTATGGGTCGAGTTTTATGTGAGGAAATATTATTTCCCTTATTTTCTACTTTTGGAAAATTTTTATTAGACAAATTTATGTATTTGATGTTGTTAGTATTTTTTTTTGTGGGAGAGTTGGGGGTCTATTTAAAATATTTTGAAGAGTGGAGGCTCATATGCAATTATCCCCATCTAATTATATTATTAATAATATATTAATTTCCAACCCCCCCCCCCCCATCCCCATTCCTTCCTCCTTCTTTCCGTCCTCTTCTGTTTTTTTTCCCGATCGAACAAAACCACCGAAAACCCATTCGGTTGGCAATCCCCCCTCCCAAATCCGATCCGTTTCTCGATTATTTCAAATTAATTCGGGGGGATAGCTAAGTGGAGGGTGCTCTAGCTCGTGGCGGAGTCCGTTTTTTGAAAGGATTTCGAAAAGGTAAACCCTATATTTTATTTTTGTATAAAAATTAGTGTGGTAACTTTATTTTGAGTAAGAGTATTATGGTAGGGAGATTAGGAGATGTTGGGAATAGTCGCGATGAGAAATTAGCACATTATGGGAGATTTTGCAAGTTGCTAATAAATTAGGATTTTGGGTTTGTAAAAGTAATTATATATGTGTGAGAATTATTTCTTTTCTAATAGTAGAAATTCCTGTTGAGCCATTAGAATACTTTAGGGGTGATTTTAGAAACTAATTGGGGATAAAAATCTCGTAGTAATTTGAATATTACGTGCAATGCACGTGTGCATCCCAGACGTTCGATAAAATGCCTGAGTGATATTAGAAATAGTGTTATTATTTTCTGTGATTGATTTGGATGATTTGAGCCTTAATTGTGTTGAAATTTGATAATAGGATATGTTAGCAAATTTGGATGTGGAACGGCGTGCTGGCGCATCGGATCTTCACGGGATGTTATGTGAGTATGAATGTATTTATGTGTTTGTTACTTTAAGAAAATTTTAGTATGATCCGAATGATTGATATGAATCCCGGAATGAGGTGTATGTGTATAGGGAAATTAGTGTTCGGTGTTGGTATGCGATATGACGATTAAATACTCGTCTCACGTAGTGATATAAATTTATAGACGATAGATTAGTTATATATATAAATGGGGGTGAGTTATATGTATATATGGATGTCGGTATATGGTGGATTGATGTGATTTTAAATATTCAGGGTGATGGTAATTTATTGTGTATATATATCTATGTGTATATGGTGTTGTGATGTGTTAATCTACTGGGCGTATGCAAACGTGTGGGAATGAGATAATAAATAGTATGGTATATTCACGATGTGTGAGGTAATGATCAAATAAATAATACAGTACCATTGTGATGTGCAATATTATGATGTGATGATTTTATATATTAATTACAGTGATATTTTCTTGGTGTGATTCATTGAAAGGGTAAGTGAGATGGTGATCATTGGTTATGCGAATAAGTTTAAATAAAAGAGGAGATGCTATGAGGATCAAGGGTGATGTTAACATGAAAAGAAAATGTTAATAGCAATAAATATGGTTAACTTGAGAGATGATACCCCAGGATGGACCTGGGAGAGTAGATACCTCCGCATAGACCGGAGAGAGATATGATACCTCAGGGTAGACCTGAGAGAGAGATGATACTCCAGGGTAGGCCTGGGAGAGTAGATACCTCCGGATAGATCGGAGAGAGATATGATACCTCAGGGTAGACCTGAGAGAGTGATGATACCCCAGGGTAGGCCTGGGAGAGTAGATACCTCCGCATAGACCGGAGAGAGATATGATACCTCAGGATAGACTTGGGAGAGAGAGATGATACCCCAGGGCAGGCCAGGGAGAGTAGATACCTCCGAATAAACCGGAGAGAGATATGATACCTCAGGGTAGACCTGAGAGAGATGATACCCCAGGATAGGCCTGGGAGAGTAGATACCTCCGCATAGACCGGAGAGAGATATGATACCTCAGGGTAGACCTGAGAGAGAGTTGATACCCCAGGATAGACCTGAGAGAGCAGATATCTCTGGATAGACCGGAGAGAGAGTTGATACCTCAGGGTAGACCTGAGAGAGAATTGATACTCCAGGCTAGACCTGGGATAAAATGAATATGATATGAAATGTGAATGAGAAAGAGAAGAAAGTAATTGGTGTAAGATGAAATGAAACAGTGAAGTAAGTGTATGGGTCGAAATGAATAAGTAATTACGAGATGAGATTTAGAAATTACAAAAAGTGTATTAATATGGATTAAATGAAGAAATTGTGTTGTGATAATGAATACGGGAAGTAGAAAGAATGCATTATGTATCTTATAAATGAATGTGAAATACAGGATGATTTGAGTTGATACACCTTGGAATTGTGTTGAGAAACTACCCGCCCGCTATTTCTGTGGAAATGGTGGGAACTACCTGCCTTGACATAATTCGCAGGGTGAGTGGCATGATATCGGTGATGAATAATGGAAATGAAGAATAAAGTAAGTGAAGATGAAAGTAAGTTAGTCATCAATTAGCTTGAATAATAGCTAAATGATATAACGGGATGAGAATGAGTTATAAAACATATTTTTTATGTGATAAGAATGGGTATTTAATAAGTGATATGTTCATGATGTGATGAAATGTGAGTAAATTGCAATGGGCAATGAAGTGTTATATTTTTGTCATAAGACATGAATTAATGTGGTATTATGAGGACATATGCATCGTGATGATATGGGTTATAAGAAATAAATGAACGCGGTGTTATGAAATATGAAATTGAGAAAGAATGGGTTTATAAATGAAAATGAGTATTAAAGAATATGAGTCGTGAGTTCGTAGAAGTAAATGAATGGTAAATGAAGTGCGTAGTTATAAAAGTATGAAGAAAAGAGATAGGGACCTTATGTGAGTATTTATGAAAATAAAGAAACGATGAGGTGGTCGAAATTATGAAATGATGAGTATTGGTGTTGGAGAATTCAAAATGAAAGGTAATGAAATGTGAGTCATTATGTTGCCTTGTAATTGAGTGTGAATTGAAGGAGTTGTATTTATATATATGTATATTTATGTATATACATAGTTACATATTAATATGATGTGTTTAGTGAAGGGGGTGAAGTTATGGATACGTATGTAGACGGATGCAGAATTTTCAAGTACTTGATATAAAGTTGTATTTGGATGCTTTAATGCTCCGATTCATGTTGAATCTTCTTACCTTGATAATTGAAAGTTTAATTTATTTTATTTATATAGTTTGATTTATTTATTAAATTAGTAAATTATACTCACACCAGAAATGGCAACCCCTTAGTGTTTGGGGGGTTAGGGGAGTCCGAGGACTACCCTAGATCCCCTACTGTCACAGGTTCCCATCAGTGCAGAGAGGAGGCGTAGATTGTAGGGTGAGGATTTATTTTAAAATTTTTGTATTAATCAGTTAGGATGAGAGGTAATTTTATGATTTAAATTGTATTATGAATGTATAAGTATGTAAATGATGATGATGAGTATAGTGTGGGGTGGTATGGTATGTTTGTGACCCGTACCCATCTCGTTGTGGAGTATCAGGCTCTGTTGTAAGGTTTATAAAGATTTTTCTAAATTTTTACCACGTTTTTCAAAGAAATTTATAGTTTTTATTTGATATATGATAATCCATTATAAGTTTGGCCCCCAGAGCATTATATTATATTGCCTGTGTGTTTCTGCTCATTTTGGCCTGGGGAGCCCGTGAAATGATTGCATGTATTGTGAGCTACGGAATTTTGAGCAGAATTCAGTAAGCTATTTGTGTATCGGGGCAAAATTTACAGGGGAAGCTCTGCCGAAATTTTCCTTGAATTATAATTTTCTCAGTTTATGTTTAAAGTGATATAGAAATTGAAAGAATTGATTTTGGAGTCAAAAAAAAAATTTGGGGCGTTACAATTTATCATTGCCCACTGGGCTTATTATTGAGCTAGAGAACTGTTATTTTATGTCTACTATTAGTAGGAATATTATTTCTATTTCTTGTTTGAACAAGAAGGGTTATTCATTTATAATAAAGGACAAAAGTTATCTTATTTATTTGAATGATATATGTTATGGCAGTCCACAATTGAGTAATGGACTTTATATTCTCGACCTTGAATTGCCCGTCTATAATATAAATACTAAGAGGTTCAAGTCAAATGATACGAACCCAACTTATAGCTGGCATTGTCATTTGTGCCACATAAATGAGAACCGCATATCCAAACTCCATAAAGATGGATTCTTGGACTCATTTGATTTTGAATCATATGAGGTATGTGAACAATGTTTGTTGGGCAAGATGACAAAAGCTTCATTCACTGGAAAAGGTGAAAGGGCTAGTGATCTTTTAGGTCTCATACATAGTGATCTCTGCGGACCTTTCAACACATTGGCTAGAGGAGGTTTTCAGTACTTCATTACATTTACTGATGATTTCAGTAGATATGGGCTTGTGTATCTCATGAAACACAAATCAAAATCATTTGAAAAGTTCAAAGAATTCAAGAACGAGGTACAAAACCAACTTGGTAACAGTATTAAAGTCGTTCGATCAGATCGAAGAGGTGAGTACTTAAGCCAAAATTTTGATGACCATCTAAAAGAGTGTGGGGAATATCTCAACTCACTCCTCCTGGAACACCACAATGGAATGGTGTCTCTGAGAGGAGAAACCAGACCTTGTTAGACATGGTTCGATCTATGATGAGTCATACAGATCTTCCTAGCTTCTTCTGAGGACATGCTCTATTAGCAGCTGCTTTCACACTTAACCGTGTTCCATCTAAAACGGTTTAAGAGACATCATATGAGATATGGACTGGGAGGCATCCTAGTGTGTCCTTCATGAAGATTTTGGGTTGTAAGGCCTATGTAAGGCACCAAATCCCTAATAAACCTGGTCCCAAATCTGATAAGTGCTTCCTTGTAGGATATCCCAAGGAAACCAAGAGATACTATTTCTATAATCCGACCGAAGGCAAAGTGTTTGTCGCACGGACTATTGTGTTTCTAGAGAGAGAATTTGTCTCCAAAAGAACCAGTGGGATAAAAATAGAACTTGAAGAAATTCAAACTTTTCAAAGTAGCAGCGAACCAATGGTGGAAATGGAGCAGACTCCACAAATTGTTGTAGAACAAACACCTGCTAAAGTAGCACAAGGCCTACGTAAGTCTAGTAGGATACCTCATCAACCCGAGAGATATGGATTTTCCGTGACTCAACATGGTGATGTATTGCTCATGGATCAGGATGAGCCTACGACTTATGAGGAAGCTGTAAATGGCCTAGATTTTGAGAAATGGCTTGAGGCCATGAGATCTGAGATGGAATCCATATATACAATCAAGTATGGACCTTGGTAGACCCACCTAAAGGGGTAAAACCTATTGGGTGTAAATGGGTATTCAAGAAGAAAACTAATATGGATGGTAACATGCATACCTTTAAGGGGCGGTTGGTGGCTAAAGGTTTCAAGAATGTTCATGGTGTAGACTATGATGAGACTTTTTTCCCAGTTGTCATGCTTAAATCCATTCAGA
This sequence comes from Hemerocallis citrina, assembly GCA_017893485.1. Classification (NCBI taxonomy): domain Eukaryota; kingdom Viridiplantae; phylum Streptophyta; class Magnoliopsida; order Asparagales; family Asphodelaceae; genus Hemerocallis; species Hemerocallis citrina. Next base: position 123,011,963 of record CM030361.1, on the reverse strand, counting down.
TCTTGCCTGCTATTACAGCATATCATGATTATGAAATCTAGCAGATAGATGTCAAAACTGCTTTCCTAAATGAAAATCTTCTCGAAGATGTGTACATGACACGGCCTGAGAGTTTTGTCACTCCAAGAGATGCTGGAAAGATATGTAAACTGCAGTGATCCATTTATGGATTAAAGCAAGCTTCTAAAAGCTGGAATCTTCATTTCGATGATGCAATCAAAGAATTCGGTTTTATCTAGAATGAAGATGAACCTTGTGTCTATAAGAAGGTTAGTGGGAGCACAGTTGTATTTCTGGTATTGTATGTAGATGACATACTACTCATTGGGAATGACATCCCTACCTTACAGCCTGTAAAGAATTGGGTAGAAAAATGTTTTTCCATGAAGGACTTGGGTGAAGTTACCTATGTATTAGGTATCAAGATCTATAGAGATTAATCAAGGAGGCTGCTTGGCCTGAGTCAGAGTACATATATAGACAAAGTATTGAAACGCTTCAATATGCAAGAGTCCAAGAAAGGATTTATCCGTATGTCACATGGTGTAAGCCTGTCTAAGGCTCAATGTCCTTCCACTCAAGATGAGAGAGACCGCATGACTAAGATTCCATATGCATCTACAATTGGATCTATCATGTATGCCATGTTATGTACTCGTCCAGATGTCTCATATGCTTTGAGCATGACGAGCAGGTACCAGTCAGATCCCGGTGAGAGTCACTGGACTGCTGTTAAGAACATCCCTAAGTATTTAAGAAGGACTAAGGATTTGATTATAGAGCCGAGGAAGAGCTTGTTGTAAAGGGCTACACTGACGCTAGCTTCCAATCCGATAAGGACGACTCCAAATTGCAATCAGGTTTTGTGTTTTTCCTAAATGGTGGAGCTGTGAGCTGGAAGAGTTCGAAGCAAGAGACAGTAGCCGATTCCACCACAGAGGCTAAGTATATTGCTGCCTCCAATGCAGCAAAGGAGGTTGTTTGGATTAGAAAGTTCATCACTGAACTTGGGGTGGTTCCTAGCATTGTGGACCCACTGGACCTCTATTGTGATAACAATGGGGTCATTGCACAAGCTAAGGAGCCTAGATCTCACCAGCGATCCAAACATATACTTAGGTGCATCCATCTCATACGATAGATCATCGATATAAGAGATGTGAAGATATGCAGAGTACCAATAGATGATAATGTCGCTGACCCACTTACAAAGCCCCTTGCACAGCAACAGCATGACGGTCACACTAGGTCTATAGGCATTAGATTTATGTCTGATTGGCTCTAGTGCAAGTGAGAGATTGTTGGCGTATGCCCTAGAGGCCAGTTGTGCATTGACATTACTAGTTTACATTGCATTATGACATTTATTTCATATATGAGGCATTTCATTTATTGTGTAGTTTATTGTGATTAAATGAGTATAATAAAGTCCTTAGAATAGTATATTCAATATAAATTGATTGTGAGATCCTATTGGTTGTAATCAGAACACTATTCTTAAATTCCCTAGTTAAGTATTATTGTAAATTAGGACAACAATAATGCATAGAGACTAGTATGTGCGTAGATTGATGACCATATCTCACGGGTCATGGGTATGAGATATCAAGTCATCACATTGGTACATGTTAGAGTAATAATGTACTAGACTGACCTATCATGAGAACGCTGCATGGATCTATACGTGAGTATCATAAGCGGTTCTCACAGTAACCATGGTATATGTAGTAGTCCTTTGACTTGAAGTCACTACGGTTCCCCACGTGAGAAGTTATATATTTTAATGTCGTCAAACATTACCTGTAATAAGGTGATTATAAAGTCGACTATTGGATATACTATAAATCATGCGGAGGGATGTAAGTGACTTAAATAGGATTTTTCCCTCTTACATAACAAGAGCGATATCTTCGAGCCCCTTGATTGAGTGAGACTGCAAAATACATGGTCGTGCTCAAATGAGTCAATATGAGATATTGATCTCATTGGTTTTAGTAAGTTCACTCGAACATCAAGAAACCAAGAATTGAACTATACAAGGATGACACACTCTATACCTTGTGGTCTATTAAGATATCTGGACAAAAGAACTAGACTACATGGTAACAGTGGTCACGGATAGGTTATGTCTAATCACTGACATTCCCGTTACTTAAATAGCAGTGATGTATTGCTAGATACCACTCACTGTTTGTAATACTAGAATATAATTTTAGTATTACTGTCAACGTAACAAGAACGTATAGGGTCACACACTTAGAATGGATCGAAATTTGGATTTAAATTCATAAGATGAATTTAATTAGGAATCCAAGTAAGACTCGGACTCCTGACATTTGTTGGACATTTAATTAGATTAAATGGGCTGACTAAAGTTCAGAGGCCCACACACGAATCTGAGCCAGGTCGGATTGTGAGCCCAACGACCTCATTACTCTCTTAGGATTAATTTTCTACAGCTATATATATAATACATATCTGTGAAAAAGATACACACGAGAAAACCCTAGCCATCACAGAAATTGTGAGAAAGAGATCGTGAGGAACAGCCCCATCCCGCAGCTAGCACCGCGGCATGAGGAAAGCTTGGTTTTGATCCGTTCATGTGGATACCTTAGAGGCATCGCAACATTGCAGTGTTGTGATCGACATATCTTGGAGACAGCAGATCCATCCATAAGGTATAATTGCTAAACACGATTTATGATTTTCGCATGGATCCATAGCCAGGTTTCAATAATTTTTTAAATTTTTCTGCTGTGTATTCAATCTGTGTTTGCCATTGAGACCTAACACACACACACACACACACACACACACACACACACACACACACACACACACACACACAGCTCAGGAAGGAGGACAAATCCCTCGTCCTCCTCCCCTCCCCCGCCCCTACCTCCCACCACCTCTATGCACGGTGGTTTGATCATCGATGATATCGACGAAAGGAGTAGAAGAGGCTTTTGGGGGAAACAATAGTTCCCATAAGTTGAGGCACACTGGCTCGCCGGTGAATGGCATCACCATCAAGCATTCCTCGGCGAGTGGTAGAGATTGAGGTAGGAGATGGGTTCATCAGCGAACAATAAAATTTGAGTTGGGTTCGCAGACAACGGAGATGAACATGAATTCAAGAGATGGTGAGATTTAGCACGATATCGTCAGCGTTGATCTGGGGGCTTAGCCGAAGTTTTCAATAGGATTAGGTGTCGGAAAATTCCGGAGGAGATTGAGAGTGGATTGTCAAAGGCTGGAGGCGTGCGAGTTGATCTCAAGGGCTGGTCAGTGGTGGATGATGCCATCACGGATTGAAATTTAATTTTTTATTTTTGATTTTCAAATTTTGAATCCATTTTGCAGTGAGGCCCTACCTTTTTTTCAATCTCAAATTTGACTTGGATTTTCATATTTGAAAAAGGATGTGTTTGAAAAAGTGTGGGCATCTGGATGGTGATTGGGTCCATACTAGGTGCATCGATTGGGTTCCTATTCTTGAAGCTGTGAAATTTGGGGTAAGGTTGGTTTTGGGACAGTTTATACCAATTAAGGTTATAGGCGCAATTGATAAAGTTCAGGCAGTCACTACAAGATTGGGTTGATGGGGTGATCATCACGTGGTATATATGCAAGTCAATGCTAGAATGGTAGAAGTACGATGAATCGTTTATGAGTGGCGTTTGAGTTGTTTCCATTATGGCTGATGTATGAGTTATCGTTGTTGTATAGACGTGGTCATCTTCCTTGTAGTGAATTGTGAGAATCATTGCAACTATTAGAGATAGGTGAGTCATTGTCATTTGTGATTGACAGATGAATCGGTAGCATTGCAATTGATTAGGACATTATGTCGATTGATGTTGGAGACCATGGAAAGCATGTTATCAATTTTAGACAATAATTTAGACTTAGGGAGGGATAAATTTTAAATTGTAGTTTTGCTTTTGTAGGTTATGTTTTTCGATGTTCCTTCTCTGAGGACCTACTTTTGATGTAATTTGTTTTGTTAGTTTCTTATTAATGGAATGGGGTGGGAAATTTCCCACTTTTTACTCAAAAAATTAAAATAAAACATGTTTGGTGGTTTTTATGGAAAGTGGTTAATCAACTCTTGCCAACAAAGGCATGGTTGCAACGACGACATGTACCACTGCCTTCTAGTATGCGTTCTATGTTGGGACAACCAAATTGAATCAGTCCCCCATTTATTTATTCATTGTCAAAAATGGCTTGTGTTTATTAAGGTGATGAAGGTAAAAGTCTCTGTGAATCAGGGCCACACGATTGAGGCACGAATCTCGTAGCTTCTGGGGGTGAAATAGTAATTTTACAGCAAATACGAGCATGTAGGGAGAACATGGCAGTTTCCAGACCCATCAGCCCAAAATAGGCCTACAAGCAAGGAGTAATCTGCAACTCAATCAAAGGAGTCATGATTAGTCAAAAACTCTTGACCAAGTCCTCAATCCAAAAGTGAGTATCAACTCAGCTTATCTCCTAACAATGAGAATCAATAATTTGAATACAAAATAAACTCTTCTAAGCTAATATTTTGTAACTAACTTCTAGCATATAAATAACCCCCACCACTCTCAGAATCAGGTAATCATTATTTTGCTACCAAAAACTCTAACATTATTCAGAGTTCTGACTTGAGCATCGAAGGGTCTTTCGCTGGGGAACACCCCGGTGTTTAGACTTTTTGCAGGTTTCTTGGAGCGATCTTGATCGTCCAAATCAGATCCAAGCATCCACAATCGTGTGAAAATCAGATTAAGGAGTGGTTAACATCAACTAATTCCATCCAAATATAGGTTAGAATTTGATAAAGGAATGGGAAATCTTCTTTCTCCTGTTATATTTCCATTAAAAGAATTCACATCATCACCATGAAATCTCCTCTGCCACTGCCAAAGAAAAACAAGGGAAGATATGAGAAAATATAAAAAGTAGAAAGAGATCAAATACTAAGTACTTAAATAAAGTAAAGCAATTAAATGCTAAAGTCGTACTAGGGTTTATCGGGCTCAGATTCCCCTGGAAGAGGACCTCCTTCGTAACATGTCGCCACTTCAACGGTTCCCGCTTCAGGAGCTCCTCACACATCTGCTTCTCATCCTCACTCAGTACCATCTCCGCTTTCACCCTCTTTAGAACAAGGATCTGCCACTTAGTCAGGATCCCCTATGGCTCCATTTAGGGATGGCAACTGGGCCGGGTCAACCGGCGACCCACCCGCGACCCGGCCCACCAACTCGGACCGTTAAATAGCTTCGCGGATTCGGGTCGAACCCGGTGAACAGTACCGGGTCGACCCGGGTCGCCATTTTCGCGAATCGAATACGCGAAACCCGGCCCACGAACCTGGCCCAACCCGTGAATTTGACCCGCCAACCCGTAGGTTGACCCGCGGTTTCGACCTTTTAGACCCGTACAGGTCGAACGGTCAACCCATGACGGGTCGACCGTTGACCCGCGGGTCGAACGGTCGAAAATCACACCGTTGCTGCCGCTGTCTCCTGTCTGTCTGGCCAGAGCCATTGTAAACGGCTCTTTGAGCCGTTAGGTTTTTTTTTTCCCACTTATTTAGCCTATAAATATCCCCCAAAAATCTCATAAAAAATCACACCTCACTCTCTTACTCTCTCTACTATTATACATCATTTGTAAAGAATTTTTGAACAATTGTAGTATTCATCAAACAAGTATACAAGGAGGCATATACACGATCAAATTTCGGTCGTATCGGAAACAAAATTCAACGTCTTCAACTCTCTTCAACCCTCGTCAAATCTACTTCAACCTCTTCTCAACTCTTTAATTGCGGAATCGGCAAAGCGCTCCTCCATCTTTTCTATTCTATTCTTATTTTAGCGGTTTTTTTTACATACGCGTATTTCACGGTGAACGGTATCAAAATATCTCTATCTCTCTCGTTAACTTTTTTTTTTTGCGTTGTAGTTAAAATTATTGTTCGTTTTTTTGAACTAGTCTATCTCAACCCTCTTGTTTTTTAGATTTTTTTTTGTATAATTCACCGCTCCTACATTGTATATTTTTTTTACATACTTTACTTTAGCACATTACTACATTATGTCTAGATCACGCGGTAGCGGTCGTAGCGGACAAGATTCCTCCTCCTCTTCACGTAGGCCACCAATTGTCCCAACTAGTGAGCCCGCCCAAGATTACATTGATCCTACTATGGAACAATAGGGTACACACGACATGGATGTTGTAGGTGACATACAATTAGAAGAAGAAGAACAACAACAACAACCCGAAACCACACAACTCCGTAGAAGTAGGAAAAGTAGAGGAGAAACTAGCGATTGGCATAAGTTTTATGATTATATCCCGGACGAACATACTCCGGGTATAGGTTTGAAAGTGTATAAAACATGTAGTAAAACATACAAATTCAAGAGGGATGACGGCACCGGTACAATTAGTAGGCACATACAACATAATCATAAAGAACTTCTTGATCAAATACAAGGCCAACAAAAAACCAACCCTAGGACCGGTCAAGTAGATAGCCACCCTTATGATCCCGAACTTGTTCGTCAGGAAATGGCCCGATTAGTCATTAAGGAAGAGTTACCATTTTTCTATATCCCGAGAGTAGGAACTTGGAAAATTTTAATCAAACGGCCTTAAACCCTCATTTTAAAAGAATTCTGAGAAATACTTGCAAATCGGATTGTTTTAAAGTGTACATGGAAATGAAGGACGCTTTAATTGCAATTTTATGGAGTTTAACTTGTAGGGTTAGTTTAACTTCGGATTGTTGGACGGGTGTCAACAATATTCCAACGATGGGAATAACCTGTCATTGGATCGACAATGATTGGATTCTTCATAAAAGAATCATATCACTTGTGTCGTTGCCGTATCCCCATAGTGGCGCTGAAATAGCAAACCGTATTATAGAAATTTGTGATGTTTTTCATATTCGCGACAAAATTATGGCTATTAGTTTTGATAATGCATCTAACAACAATGTAGCAATTACTATTTTAAAATCTGTATTAAACCCTCCATCTGACAATATTTTTCATGTTAGATGTGCGTGTCATATTATAAATTTATGTGTTCAAGATGCATTAAAAATAGCTGATCCATATATACATAAAATTAGAAATTGTGTACATTACATTGCATTAAGTCCAAGCATTTTACAAGAATGGAAAGCTTGGTGTAGGGTTAGAAATGTTCCTTTTAGAAAATTTCCAAAGGAAGTTAGACACCGATGGAACTCTACTTTTGATTTACTAAATGTTGTCACCGATTATAAAGCAGTTGTAAATGATTTTTGTATCACAAAAAATATGCACAATTTTGAAATGATTCCCAACGATTGGTTTTTTGCCGAATCTTTGTTGAAATTTTTAGAAACTTTTAAAACCGCAACTTTAAAGTTTTCAAAAACATATGAATCTACTTCTAGTAGCATTTTTATTGAATTAGTTAGCATGATGCAAATATTTAACGAAATGTTAAATGATCCCTATATTAGTGACATTGTAATACCTGCATTTCAAAAAATTTTGAAGTATTATTTTCCTCCTCCTATGTTGATTTGTGTTGCTACTGTTATGGATCTCCGTATCAAATTAGAAGGTACGAAGAATTTAATACAAATGTTTTTTGGATATTTAGAGGACAATGTAGAATTAATAATTGATTGCGCTACTTTTTTAGTTCAGTATGAATCTACGTTAAATAACTTGTATGATTATTATGATAGACGTTTTGCTTCTAGTAGTACAACTTCTGTAGTTAGTTCTTCTTCTGGTAGTTCTAAAGGTAAGGGTAAAAGTAAAATTGATGATAGAACATTTAGTTTACTTGAACAAATTCAATCTAAAAAACCTAGGACTAATCAACCAAATGAATTAAATTGGTATAACCAACAGGATACTGAGCCTACTCTTTCTCCACTAGAAATTTTACAATGGTGGAAAGAACATGAACACACTTTTAGTATTCTGTCAATTATGGCTAAAGATTTACTAACTCCTCCTGTCTCTACAGTTGCTTCTGAGAGTGCATTTTCTACAAGTGGCAGGGTTCTATCTGATTACAGGAATCGGTTGAAGCCCGAGGTATTAGAAATGCTCGTTTGCATAGAAGACTGGCTGAAAGCTGAAGATAGGACGCAAGGGAAAGCACTATCAAGTTCCACAAGTGGGAGCAACTCGTCCGAAGAACAACAACAACAACAACAACAACAATAGCTTTGCTTGTTATGTCAAATTAGAAAACTTGTACTCAATTAAAATTGTATATAAGAAATATGTTATTGTATAAAACTTATTTGTGAATTGAATTCTTCATTTCGTTATAAATTGTTCAAATTGTATAACTTAAATTCATATGAATAATATTTCAAAATTTGTTGTCAATTTCACTCTTTCAATCTTATTATTATTATTATTACGATTTTTTTTGTTTATTAGTATTATTACTTACTTAGTATTATAATTAAACATCATTTGGGGATATTTGAAGAATTGTAGTATTATTACTTATTAGTATTATTATTGAATTACTTACTTAGTATTATAATTAAACATCATTTGGGGATATTTGAAGAATTTTAGTATTATTACTTATTAGTATTATTACTTACTTAGTATTATAATTTTTGAAGAATTGTAGTATTCATCAAACAAAGATATGGTTGTTTGTATACATCATTTGTAAAATTATTATTATTATTATTTTAATTTAAGCTACCAAAAAAAAACAAAAACAAAAAAAAATTATTAAACGGGCTAACTCGCGGGTCGACCCGGCCCAACCCGGGTTGAACCCTAAAGGGTTCACGGGTTGGGCGGGCCACCCAAACGAAAGCTTAGCCCGGCCCGGACCGGCCCTTATAAGGGTGCAACCCGGCCCAGACCGGCTACGTATTCGTGCCAACCCGTACGGGTTGGGCCCGGCCCGGCCCGTACGACCCGTTCGCCATCCCTAGCTCCATTACCCACAATGAAGAACATCTTCTTCTAAAACTTGATCAAGTCTGTGACCTCCATCAACTTCACACCCACACATGGGGTAAGATAGAACCAGCGCTCTGATTTGCTCTTCTGGTGAAGCTTGAATAGCGCCCTGAGCACACTCAAACTGGACTCAACTCCCACCTCTCGACAATGTAGCATGAATTGTATCGAACTGATGGTGTACCACCTCAAAACTTCTCCCACGAAGGGGTGTAGATGGAGATGAAGTCCGGTGTTAAATGCATCAAAAGGGAAGAAGCGGTACTCATGGAAAAGCTCTAAGCATACCCTAACTCTCGTACTAGGTAGAAGAAGCTCATAATGAGAAGGGATCTTGACAGCGGCTCTAATATGATGAAGATCCCCATCTGTCAAGATACTCAAAATTGAGTCGGCCTCCATCACCTCCCGATACTCCAGTTCTTCATATCGAAGATCGCATTCAACTAGATCCCGAACTCCCCCGGATAGAACCGGATGTTTGTAAGCCCTGAAAAAATAATAGAGTATCTTCCGAACTCCCCTGGCCACTTATCCACCTCTAGAATCTCCTCCACTTTGACTGAAGAAGACCCGGCTACTCCCTTCCCCTTCTCCCTTCTCGAACACGAGGAGCAGCTACTTCTTCAACCGATCGATTTGAAGAAGAGGAATTGTTGCCCGATGAAGCCCTAGACATCTTATAAATAATAAATATATTATTTACCTGATGTGACTAAGCAACGATTTGACCCCTACGGCCGGATGGAACCACGTCGGAGAAAAGATGGTCGGACTTCTAGAAAGAGAAAGAGAGGTTACGGAGGAGAGTGAAAGTGAGTGGAGTGAAAGAGAGGGAGGAGGGAGAGAATTATAAAGGGGAGCAACACGTGGTGCCATGTGTCATGCCATGTCAGCAACAACCAAGTGGCCACTCAACACCACGTGGCAGTTAGCCAACGCTAATTCAGTGCTAGGCAGTGCCACATCAGCAACAACCCAGCAACTCGTCAACACCACGTCTGTGCCACATGGTAGTCAGTCAATACCAGCTCAGCGCCATGTGGTGTGCCACATCAACAACAACCTGACGGCCAGTCAATGCCTCATTAGTGCCATGTGGCAGCAAGTCAATACCAGCTCAGCACCACGTGTTGTGCCACATTAGCATCAAGGACCTAGTCGGTGCCTCACTCTGGGTAAGAGTTGCACCAACCAACACCAGGAAAATGTTGGTCCCCATCGTCAGATCTTCTCAAAACTCGCGCGCCACCTGATGAACACGCCATATCTCCTCAAAAAGCATGTCGGAGCTCCATACCGGGTAATAGTTGCACCTGGTAAGTCGCAGGTTAGCGCAAAACTGGACCGCCCAATCTCCCAAAAAATCGTGCTCCTCATACCCAACGGCCCGATTGTGCCATGTGTTCAGGTTCGAATTTTAATTCAAAAAATCCATGTGAATAATTATTAATTCAGATAAATTAACTAAAAATCCAATAAATAATTTAAAAATTGGAAAAACCATTAAAATATCTAAAAAAAATAATTATTAGTTCGGATAAAATGATAATTAATCTGAAAAATAATTAAAATTTTAGAATAATTAAATAAAAAATTAAAATGGTTAAAAAATCTGAAATTAATAAGTTAAAATAGGTGGGATATCCAAAAATTAGTTATAAAACTCGAAAATTGATATAAAATTCCCAAAAAAAGATTAATTAAAAATTCATAAAACTCATGGAAAAAAATTCTGGAAACTCTACAAAGCTGATATAGCTCTCAGAAGCTCCAAAATAGGCTTCCAGCCTCTCCAATCGTCCCTAAAAGCCACAAAGTTGTTCCGATCACATGAAACGAGTTGAACTACTCCTGGGGACATTTGGTAGGGAAGTTTTTTTGGATTCCCGGGAATCATGATTCCTGGGAACGATGATTTATGGGAATGTTGAAAATGTGTTTGGTAGGCCTTAAACATTCCTGGGAATGTTTCATGGTAATCTTGATTCCCATATTTGGTTTAAATGGTATCTTTCCTACAAAGGTTATTTTTATTTACAAAAATACCCTTAAATATAGATTATATGAAAATGAAAATTTTAAAATATTATTAAAATGTTAAAAATTAAAATAGTTTTAAAAAAGTATATGTAATTATTTTTCTATGAATTATAATTATTATTATTTATTATATATAAATTCTAAAATATTAATTATATTACTAACATTAATTCTATAAACATAATTATTATTTTAGAAAATTCAGAATAAAATTACTTTCTAAAATAATAATTATATTATAATAAAAAACAAAATAATTTAATATTTATTTTAATAAATAATAATAATAATAAATTCATAATAATAATAATAATAATAATAATAATAATAATAATAATAATAATAATAATAATAATAATAATATATAATTTTGGAATAATTATATTACTAATAATATAATAATTAATAATAATAATTGATAATAATATATAAATTCAAAAAATATATTAAGAAAAATTATTATTAAATTTAGTATAATAATAATGTATAATTAATAATAAATTCATAATAAAAAATATTTTCTAAAATAATAAATATATTATAATATAATATAAATATTTTAAAATTTATATGTAATAAATAATATTATTATTAATATTGTATATGGGAAATTAGGATATAATAGTCTTTTTAAATAAAAAAAATTTCCAAACCCATGGGAAACTAGGATTCCCACCCCCTCCAATGGGAATGTTTTGGGGGGAAATATAGCCAAAAACATTCATGGAAATGTTAGTTTCATGGGAATGTGTTTTTCAAAAAAGCATACCAAACATGGAAAATTAGGATTCCCAAGTCAAGATTCCTAGGAAACTAAAAAGAATCCCTCGACCAAACGCCCCCGTAGAAGGCTGAAAAACACAACCTCAGGAGAGAGAGAGAGAGAGAGAGAGTGAGTGAGTGTGTGTGTGTGTGTGTGTGTGTGTGTGTGGGTGGGTGGGGGGGGGAGAGGGGGGCTTATGATGAGGGTAAAAATCGCAACGAATAAGGGACACACGATTGAAGCACGAATCTTGAAGATTTTAAGGGGAAAATAGTAATTTTACAATGAATACGGGTTTGTATGGAGAACATGGGTCGTTTCCAGGCCCATTAGTCCAAAACAAACCTACAAGCAATGAGTAATATGCAGCCCAAGTTCATACGATACTAGATCCAGTTGCATTCGGCTGGAATTGAGAAAAAACAATATAAATTGATTTAATTGCACTTCACGCTCCGAATGATTGATTGTTCAATCTATACAATTTTTCCTGGGCGAAATAGAAAAGGGGGCGAAGTTTTAGTAGCGTAGAATTGTATCTCAAATGTTCTTCATTTTTCAATCTTGTATCAAACTACTTGTCTCCTTGTAGTTGGTTCTCCAAGTTTTTGGATTGCTCAAAATTCTACTTGAGCATCCAAAATTGGATCAATACCAATCTAAAAGAGAGTTATCAATTAATCTTATCTTCTAACCATGGAAATCAATAGTTTGAAAACAAAAGATACTGTCTTAAGCTTATCTTTTGTAACTAACTTCTAGCTTATAAATAACCACCCCCCCCCCCCCCCCCCCAACCTCTCTCAGAATCAGGTCATCGTTATTATGCTATAAAAAAAACTCCAATATTATTCAGAGTTTGGACTTGGACGTCGGAGGGTCTTTCGCTGTGGAACACTTCGGTGTTTAGATGTTTTGCGGGTTTCTTGAAGCAATTTTGGTCGTTCAAATCCGATCTAAGTAAATGTCAAAAATTGATAATTTTCATTAAAAGAATTCACATTACATGTTTGGTCCCACACATAAAATAGTAGCAACATAAGGAATTTGAGGCTTAGGGCTTTGATGCACATAAGGGTTAGGGACATGGAAGAGTGGTTACTTACTGCCAAGTCTAAGAAGCCTCGGTAGCAACTTCTTCATATGATTCTGGCATACAGACTATGGTCATGGGGATGACTCATCGTACAACACTACACATTGGTCAGGAACAATTAGGCTTGTCACATCGCCTTCTGAATATTCCACACTCTGTAGTTTTGCAATGAATCGAACCTCGCTTTCCCTCCATTGCTGCTGTGCTTCCTAGTTAGCTTTCTGCAACCACCAGACACCTCAGTTACTTCATCGTTTTCCTTCTTTAGTTGCTTTATTTGGCTATTTGAATTTTGCTTGGCGGGGGGGGGGGGGGGGGGGGGGGGGGGGGTAACCTCACTATGCATACATGGGAAGCACAGATGAAATAGATGGTTAAATTATTACTGATGCTGCTTGTTATTTGGTGTGGCGGCAACAGGTGTGAGTTCTTGTAATTTGTGAAGCGGAAGACACAGTACTGGCACTGTTCCCACCCTCGGATGTAGGACCGGCTTGGGGTAGTAGGAGTGAGGTAGAGGCCAGATTCTTGGCTCGAATCTCGTAGCTCGGCTTGGATCTTCGAGACTCGGCTCGGACTTTGTACCTGCATAGTGCCTAGAAACACTAGGAGAAGTCCCAGCGACAGGCCCTCTGACGATCTAGTCAGTCACTGAGAAAGCAATAGTAGTTAGGGTTCAGGTGGGGAAAGATTTATTACCTTGGGCAAGGATGAGGGAGTCTGGTATTTATAGGCAGGGGTAAACGGGTCTGGGACCCTAACGGGCCGGATCGGACCCGTTTGCCTGTGGGCCTGAGTTGGCAGAAGCCCGTTGGACTTGCTGACTTCATGATCTGGGATGAGCAAAATCTGAGGAGATCTGATGGTCCCAATGGGGCCACATCATTTATACCCTATCATGAGCCTCCCACTCCTGGAGGGCTGTGTAGGTCAGCCAAGGAGGAGTAGTCTGTCTCTGTAGGAAGAGTGGAGCGGTGTGTTCGGTGAGTATGAATTGTAAAGTCTCAAAGAGGTAATGGGGGGTAGGGTGAAGGAAATCTCCTGGAGAGTAAAAAAGGCCAAGCATCGAGCAGCAAGGGTCGGGAGCCGAGCGTCGAGGCCTAGCCTGTGAAAGGGCCAGGAACTCAGGGCTCATGCCGAGCATTTAGGGCCGAGTGCCGATGATCGATTGTTAAGCCCCCCTACTTGTTGGAAGCTAGGGTGGTGCTCGAGGTCAATACCGAGCATCAAGCCCCCTATGCTTATGAGAAAGCCAGGGTGTGGCTCGAGGTCAATGCCAAGCATCAAGCCCCCTGCTTGTGAGAAAAGCTAGAGCATGGATCGAGGTCAATGCCGAGCGTCGAGCTCCTATGCTTGTGAGAAAGCTAGGACGAGGCTCGAGGTTAATGCCGAGCATCGAGTCCTCATGTTTGTGAGAAAGCTAGGATGTGGCTCGAGATCATTGCCGAGCGTCAAACCCATATAGCTTGAGAAAGCTAGGGTGTGGCTCGAGGTCAATGCCGAGCATCGAGCCCCCTATTCTTGTGAGAAAGCTAGGGTGTGGCTCGAGGTCAATGCCAAGCATCGAGCCCCCATGCTTGTCAGAAAGCTAGGGTGTGGCTCGAGGTCAATGCCGAGTGTCGAGCCCCCCATGCTTGTGAGAAAAGCTAGGGTGTGGCTTGAGGTCAATGCCGAGCATCGAGCCTCCATGCTTGTGAGAAAGCTAGGGTGTGGCTCGAGGTCAATGCCGGGCATCGAGCCCGCCATGCTTTTGAGAAAGCTAGAATGAGGCTCGAGGTCAATGCCTAGTGTCGAGCCCCCCATGCTTGTGAGAAAGCTAGGGTGAGGCTCAAGGTCATTACTGAGCGTCGAGCCCATATAGCTTGAGAAAGCTAGGGCGTGGCTTAGGGTCATTGCCCAGCATCAAGTCCCCATGCTTGTGAGAAAGCCAGGGTGTGGCTCGAGGTCAATGCCGAGCGCCGAGCCCCCCATACTTGTGAGAAAGCTAGGGTGTTGCTCGAGGTCATTGCCGAGCGTCGAACCCATATAGCTTAAGAAAGCTAGGGTGTGGCTCGAGGTCAATACCAAGCGTCGAGCCCCCCATGCTTGTGAGAAAGCGAAGGTGAGGCTCGAGGTCATTAACGAGCACCGAGCCCATATAGCTTGAGAAAGCTAGGGCGTGGCTTGAGGTCATTGCCGAGCGTCAAACCCCCCTACTTGTGAGAAAAGCTAGGGTGAGGCTCGAGGTCAATGCCGAGCGTCGAGCCCATATAGATTGAGAAAGCTAGGGCATGGCTCGAGGTTATTGCCGAGCGTTGCGCCTCCCTGCTTGTAAGAAAAGCTAGGGTGTGACTAGAGGTCATTACCGAGCGACGAGCTCTCCATGCTTGTGAGAAAGTTAGGGTGTGGCTTGAAGTCATTGCTAAGCGTTGAACCCATACAGCTTGAGAAAGCCAGGGTGTGGCTCGAGGTCAATGCCGAGCATCGAGCCCCCCATGCTTGTGAGAAAGCTAGGGTGTGGGTCGAGGTCAATGTCGATCGTCAAGGCCCCCCCCCATGCTTGTGAGAAAGCTAGGGTGAGGCTTGAGGTCATTGTCGAGCGCCAAGCCCATATAGCTTGAGGGAGCTAGGGCGTGGCTTGAGGTCATTGCCGAGCGTCGAGCCCCCTACTTGTGAGAAAAACTAGGGTGTGGCTCGAGGTCATTGCCGAGCATCGAGCCCATATAGCTTGAGAAAGCTAGGGCATGGCTCGAGGTCATTGCCGAGCGTCGAGCCCCCCTGCTTGTAAGAAAAGCTAGGGTATGGCTCGAGGTCATTGCCGAGCATCGAGCCCCCATGCTTGTGAGAAAGCTAGGGTGAGGCTCGAGGTCAATGCCTAGCGTCGAGCCCATACAGCTTGTTGGAAAAGCTATGGTGCTACATGTGATGCTGACGTCATGGGGGTGGGGAGAATCGAGGTGTTGAAATCTTATCAGCCGTTAGATCTTGATGATCAAGTTTGAACGGTGAGGATTCTAACATGGAATTCGAGGCGTCGATAGTTTCTCTATAAATCCTCCACCCCCCTCTCCATTTCTTCACTTTGCTTTCTCTTTCTAAAAATCAGAGCTTCTCTCTCTAGCCGTCGGCGACAACTTTTCCATTGACCTCTCCGTTTTACGAAATCCAGGTTAGTATTGCTTTTGTTATGTTGCAAACTCAGTCTGGTCCGAAGCGAGTGCCTCTGGTCGTGATGAAGGGGGTCATCAGTCAAAATCCACGTCTTGGGATCTTGATGACCGAGTTTTGGACGTAGTGCCACTCCGTAGTAGCAAGTCATATGTGGTGGAGTCAAGCAATTCTGCTGGTGAGGTGGAAGTACTAGGTGAGGAGGTCGAGGAAGGAGCGGCGGACGAGGAAGTCGGGGAAGGAGTGGTGGATCAGGAGGTCGTGGAAGGAGTCGAGGAAGGAGTGAAGGAAAGGGGTAGTGAGGAAAAAGAGGTTCTCCCGCCTTTGGCGACACTGTCTCCTCCGAGGGCTCCTTATATTTGAAAGAAGAAGCGGAAGTGGCACCTTCCGGACAGTCTGAGAATGTCGGATGAGATCGAGCCCGCACACGGGCTCGACATCCCGTACTTTAAGAACTCGCGGTCTATTAGGATGTATCCTGACGATGTTGAGAACTTGGTTCAATTTGGGGTGGAGGCGTCTTCACCGGGCCGGACCCAGATACAGATGGACAAATTTCAGTACGTCCTGAAGGCCGACTACCTGCCCGTGATAAGAGTCAATTATTTCATTAGGTGGGATATGAGCTGATGATTCCGAGCCCTGGTCTCTGCCCTACCACCAAGTTTGCCCCCGGTTTCTGTATGTTTCCGGAGGACGCCTTCGTTTTGGGGTTAAGGCTACTGTTGCACCTGTTTATCAAGAGGGTGCTGAGGTAGGGGGATATCTATCCGATGCAGTATGGTCCCAATTCTTGGAAGTAGTTGGTTTGCTTCATTCTGAAGTGTGAGAAGAAGAAGGTGCCCCTAAAACTGAAGTATTTCCGGGCCATCTTAGGGGTGAGCTCACTTGGAGATCAGAAGGGTATATACTATATATCGCCTCGCCCCCACAAGAAGGTGATGCACGGGCATCCGGATTCCATCAAGAGGTGGAAGGCTAAGTACTTCATGATCCGAAATGAGGTGCCTTGGGAAATTCCTACAGTTTGGAATTTTTCCAAGCCGAACCACAAACCCCATAGGCAGAGAGATTTGACGGAGGTGGAGTGGGCTGATGTCGATCAGATTGTCGAGGGACACACCATTGGTTGGCCGAATGTGACAGAATTGCACTTGGCCCAGACCGGACTAAGCTTAGCCGACCCCTGTATGTTTTATTTCATTTTAATTGAACTTTCTGCCTTCGTATTAACACCCTCTTTTTCCCTGCAGCGATGGACCAGGAGAAGCTCGATGCACGGAAGGCCTTGAAGGATCTGGCCCAGAAGAAGAGGGCCGAGAAGGCAGCGTCGAAGGCGGGGTCCGCTCAGGGGGGGCTCCGAAGGCCCCTCGGAATGGCCCTATAAGAAGGCGAAGGCCCTCTCTGTCAGAGAAGTGCCCGAGCCGGCACAGAGCTCCAGCAGCCGCAAGGTTGCTGGGGTCCTGAAGGCCGGGACCCCCTCCTTGCGCCCGACGCCCAGGCGATGGTGGGTAAGAGGGGGCTCAGACCGTTTACCCCTGATTGGTCGGTGAAGGAGGGCAACACACTGGCGGAGGGCCCGATCTTGGTCGAGGAGGTAGACCACCTCACCACGGTGCACGACCGGTCTATCCTGGCGACCGAGATGGTCGAGACATACTACATGAAGTGGGATCAAGCCCACGTGGTGGTAGGTGTTTGTTTGTCTGTTAAACTTTTTACTTAGTGGCGTTGCT
Organism: Hemerocallis citrina; assembly: GCA_017893485.1. Taxonomy (NCBI): domain Eukaryota; kingdom Viridiplantae; phylum Streptophyta; class Magnoliopsida; order Asparagales; family Asphodelaceae; genus Hemerocallis; species Hemerocallis citrina. The sequence goes on along the minus strand of CM030361.1, from coordinate 122,994,167 downwards.
TTCTGATTTTTGCCTATTACCCTTCAATCAGGCATCTATGGTCGGGGCGTAGCTGAAGAGGTGCTTGATGTGAATATTTGCAAGTGTACAAAATCGCAATAAGTAGTATAGATAAGTGAAAAGAGTGTCGAACCCACAAGTACTAATTAGTTTATTGAGTACTGATATTACTAGATTAACTACTATTTGGAAGATCAAAATTAATAAAGAAAACAACTAAATTAAATTAATCTAAATAACTAACTAAATTAATTAAGAGGTGCGGAATCTGAAACTTTTGTGATTTGTTAATGGCAAAATTAATTGTAGGGTTTTTTATTTCACCTAATTAATCCCACACAATTAATAATTCCAAGTGAATAAAATATTATTTTTCCAAGTTGTAGACCAAATCCCAAATTTATTCAATGCTTTCTCTCGAACAACACCAAAAAATCTCCAACTAACAATTTGTCCTAGTTCATGCATAAATTACTAATTGAAAATTCATTAAGATCTATGGATTTCTTAACGGTAGCATTAACAGCAGTTCGCTCTTGTAACGGTGTTTAATTTTTATTAATCACAAATTACCAGACCGGTCTCTTCATGATTTAATAGATCATACAAATGTCTGTCAACCAATTGTACGCATTAAGAATAAAAATCAAACACACAACCTTGAAAAAATAGAAAAATAATATGGAATTAAAATTGTGTTCTCAAAACTAGGCTTTATCGAAGCCCTAGAAAAAATAAAATTTCGTTCATAATAAATTTATTGCAACTACCAAATACAGTCTTGGATTGCATGATAAAATTAGACGAAAATAAAAGATGGACAAAAGTGACTATTTTTGTAAAAGAGATTACAAACCGAGATGTCTCGTTCCGCCGCGCCCAAACAAGTCAAATCCCCACTCTCTCTCTCCTTCTTTTCCCATTTCTGTCTCGTTCCACGTGCAGCCAAAGCCATGTCAGCACGTCGCTTTCGCCACTAACGTCATCGTTGCCCCCAGCTGCTCCCTATCTTCGTCACCACGTCAGCAGAAAGCTGAAGTCGCTGTCGTCTTCTTCTCGAGCCTCACGAGCAAACAAAAACACAGCGCTTCTTCGCTGTTTCGTTTTTTTTCTTTATAATGATTAGGGATCAGCCGTCGCTCTCTCCCTTCATTCAGCGCTCCCTTCTTTCTTCAATCTGCTGTGGTATTTATAAAGGTAGGAGACGTAGGAATTAGGGTTCACTTTTGCAGAAACCCTCATATCTTTATTTATTTCCTTCCTTCTTTAATTTGATTTCCTTCCTTCTTTAAAATCAGAAATTAGGATTAAAATAAATTTAATTAGTTTAAAATTAATTAAACTAACCAAAAATCATATTAGTTCATTTAAACCACTTTTTAAAATGTTTATTGCACTTTCAGCTGAATTGGCAAATTAAAATTTATATTTTGCTTTTTACAAGGCCAAATTGTAAAATTTAAAATTCAACAAATCAATAAAAATTAATAAATAAATCTGCTTGTTTTGTTTGTTGATTTTTTACCGAAAATCTTCACATTTTGTATCAAAAATCTTATTTCTTCAAAAATAATTAATTACTTGAAATCTTATGGAAATAAGACGAATTATAAACAAGATAGGCGAATACAAGCAATTTTAATGGTAAATGAGTACAAATATTTGTATAAAAATTAGACACATCAAATACCCCCAAACTTAAGATTTTGCTTGTCCTCGAGCAAAAAGTATAATCATGAATAAAGGAATAATAATTAATAATATGCTCAACTCATCACACCAAGAGATCTCATCATGCAAGCATCAAAATTTCAATTAAAAATATAATCAATAGCAAATAAAGTAAAACCAAGCATACCCACTTTCTCCAGTTCAATTATTTATTCATAATTCCAAACCCAATCATATTTGTCATGCAATTAATGTAATTATAGTATGTAACAACTCCATCTGTGATTACCCCTTCTCATTATACAAACCGAGTAGCAAACTAGAGTTTTTTTTTTCTCTCTCTATGTTATCACTTGCCTTTTGACGCGAATGCAAATATTTGTGATGAATTCACCCGGTTACTCAACAAGTCACAAACTTATAGTGCTTTGCATACTCATATTTCAAGCTGTCGTTTGACGTAAAAATAAACATTTGTGATGAATACCCCTAGTTACTAAGCAACTCAAAACATAGGAGTAGATAGACTTTATTTATTTAGTTTATTTACTCATTAACACTCTATTTACTTAAACTCTGTTTAGGACTAGATCAAAGGGGATAATCACAAGAAAAAGCATCACACTTTTCTTTTATGTATAATTACATGACTGTCATAATTGTGTATGTAATTTTGAAATTCAATAATCCTAAAGTAAATAAGTATGCTTAATCTTGTCTTATAAGAAATTGTATATCCTAAAAAAAATTATTTCGATGCTTAGCACAATAAAGAACTCAAAAGTGTAATGGTGACCCTAATTGAAATTCTTTTTTGTTTTGTTTTTTTTCTTTTCAAATATATATAAAATAAAAATAAATTTGTAACCCTTCCTCCAAACTTGAATATCACATTGTCCTCAATGGGAAAGGAAAAAAGAAAAACAAAAAGAATGCAAAAGGTTCAGAATTTCTCCCCTGATTCGTCTTAAAATCTTGCACGCACGACATTCAGTGTTTCAGTGATATCTGGAGCTATAGGTGTCCAAATGGGCTTTTTTTTTCTGGAAAGCTAAGACAATTGTCTACAATTTCTCTTTGAAGCATTTTTCCAGATTCTGACTCCGTACTGCTTAAAAAACAACCATCAATGTAGGTGTATAAAACAGCTCCGCCGGCGACTTTCAAAATAATGCAATCCTACAAAATAAAATCAAAAATTATAATTATAATAAAATAAAAGAAAATTTAGATCTAAATGCAGTAAAAGAAAACATGGGTTGCCTCCCAAGAAGCGCTAAGTTTAAAGTCTTTAGCCAGACATAGTAGCTGCGATGGTTATGTAACGCCAAGATCCAACAACATCAAAACATCTTTTCTAATACTTCTCTTCAGGTGTGGATCAGGTTCAAGCTCTAGTTTGAGTCGTTTCTTTCTTGATGATGACGTCTTTGATATCCCTACCTCTTTGAATTTTTGCTGAGAAAATGAATAAATAGATGGTGCAGCATCCAAATACATAACATATTTCAAAATCTTTTCTTTCTCAGTTTCAAGAGTTGATGAATTTGTTGGACATACTTTTCTAGGTAACTTTTCAACTTTGGCCTTATGTTTCACGCCCACAATTAAATCTGTTTCACTTACTTGAAAATACGACTGTTCTTCGGCAGAAAACTTATTGGACAAAACATCAAAAGTTACTTTCTCATGCTGTGTTTGTTCCTCCACAATTGGTTCGTAATCTTCTTCCTTTTCAACTACATTTTGTTCGCCACGTTTTTCTTGTGGTTGCTCAGTTGTCCTCCCGCTTCTTAATGTTATTGCTTTGACATGCTCATTGGGATTAACCACTGTGTTGCTTGGTAATATTCCTGCTGTTCTTTCGTTAAGAATATTTGAAATTTGACCAATTTGAACCTTAAGACTGTGAATTGAAGCTGAAGTTGAAATTGCAACATTTTGGATTGCCAAATCTGTCTTCTGCATGTATTGCTCTGTCTTCTGCATGTGTTGCATGAACATCTCTTCAAGTGTCAGTTTCTTTTCTTGCTGTGGAAAATTTTGAAGTGATCTAATTGCTCCTTGATTGTTGTTCCATGAAAAATTGGGCGTGTTGCTCCATTCTTGATGATACGTGTTGGAATAAGGATTGTTTTGATATTGAAAATTGGACACGTAATTTGCTTGATTGAAATTTGAATGAGAAAAAGGGTTCCCTACTTGGCAATCTGTACGTGAGTGATTTCCTGCACAAAGATCACAAATCATATTAGATTGAATAGCATTAAAATTCATATCGCCTAAATTTTTAGATATAATATCAATTTGTGCAGTTGAAGTAGTAATAGGATCAAGTTCAAAAACTCCAGCCACTTTTCTTGGCATTGTTCTTTCTGAAGACCACTGGTAATTATTTAATACCATCTCCTCTAAAAGTTCATAGGCTACTTCATGAGTTTTGTTCATAAGTGCACCTCCAGATGCTGCATCAATCATGGATCGATATGTAACTCCCAACCCATTATAGAATATTTGAATTTGCAACCATTTCGGTAGTTCATGATGAGGACACTTTCTCAATAACTCTTTGTACCTCTCCCATGCATCATACAAAGACTCAGTTTCAAATTGAATGAATGTGGTAATATCATTCCTTAGCTTCGCTGTCTTTGCCGGCGGAAAATACTTAGCCATAAATTTTTGTGCAAGTCTCTCCCAAGTAGTAATACTACCGGGTGGTAGATAATTTAGCCAAGCCTTCGCTTTATCTCGTAGTGAAAAAGGAAAGAGTCTCAATCTGATTGCATCATCTGATACTCTGTTGTGCTTGAAAGTGTCGCAAATTTCTAGAAAGTTTACAATATGAACATAAGGATCCTCGTGCGATAGTCCCCAAAATTGAACAGTCTGTTGAATCATTTAAATAATTGTTGGTTTAATCTCAAAATCGTTAGCTTCAATAACTGGCCTCTTTATGCTTGATGTTGCTTCATGAATTGAGGGCATAGCATAGTCTCTCAAAGCCTTGTTCTCATAGTTCGCCATGATAATGTATTTGTATGTCCTGAAATATAAGTATTGAAAAGAAAAAAAATAGAAAAACTTAAAAAAATAAAATAAGAAAAATAAATAAAAGTAAAAGTTAAAAGAAAATAAAGAGGTAAAATAATAATAAAAATTAAAAAATTAAAAAAATCCAAACTAGTAATAATCTTGCAATTTTCAATATCAATAAAAGAATAACTAGTCCCCAGCAACGGCGCCAAAAACTTAATGTGAATATTTGCAAGTGTACAAAATCGCAACAAGTAGTATAGATAAGTGAAAAGAATGTCGAACCCACAAGTACTAATTAGTTTATTGAGTACGGATATTACTAGATTAACTGCTATTTGGAAGATCGAAATTAATAAAGAAAACAACTAAACTAAATTAATCTAAATAACTAACTAAATTAATTAAGAGGTGCAGAATCTGAAACTTTTGTAGTTTGTTAATGGCAAAATTATTTCTAGGGCTTTTGACTTCACCTAATTAATCACACACAATTAATAATTCCAAGTGAATAAAAATATTATTTTTCAAAGTTGTAGACCAAATCCCAAATTTATTCAATGCTTTCTCTCGAACAACACCAAAAATATCTCCAACTAACAGTTTGTCATAGTTCATGCACAAATTACTAATTGAAAATTCATTAAGATATATGGATTTCTTAACGGTCACATTCACGGCAGTTCGCTCTTGTAATGGTGTTTAATTTTTATTAATCACAAATTACCAGTTTGGTCTCTTCATGATTTAATAGATCATACAAATGTCGGTCAACCAATTGTATGCATCTCTAATATTATAATGGGAGAAGGCCTTAGTGTCATTTGTAAATGTTTTGTCAATCTACCAACCCGTGTATCACACGCGCATAACTATTATAAAGGAGGTCCTAGGTTCAAATCAAGACTACGTCTACATTTTTATTTTAAAAAACTATATTTATTAAAACGTGCATCGCACGTGTAAACTACTAGTTAAGAATAAAAATCAAACATACAACCTTGAAAAAATAGAAAAATAATATGGAATTAAAATTGTGTTCTTAAAACTAGGCTACATCGAAGCCCTAGAAAAATAAATTTTAGTTCATAATAAATTTATTACAACTAACAAATACAGTCTTGGATTGCATGAAAAAATTAGACGAAAAGAAAAGAGGCACAAAAGTGACTGTTTTTGTAAAAGAGATTGTGAACCGAGATGTCTCGTTCCGCGCGCCTAAACAAGTCAAATCCCCTTTCTCTCTCCTTCTTTTCCCATTTTAGTCATGTTTCGCGCGCAGCCAAAGCCACGTCAGCACGTCGCTTTCGCCGCTGACGTCATCGTTGCCACCAGCTGCTCCCTGTCTTCGTCGCCACGTTAGCGGAGAGCTGAAGTCGCTGTCGTCTTCTTCTTAAGCCTCACGCGCAAACAAAAACACAGTGCCTCTCCGTTGTTTCGTATCTTTTTTTCTTTATAATGATTGGGGATCAGCCGTTGCTCTCTCCCTTCGTTCAGCGCTCCCTTCTTTCTTCAATCTGCTGTTGTATTTATAAGGATAGGAGACGTAGAAATTAGGGTTCACTTTTGCAGAAAAACCTCATATCTTTATTTATTTCCTTCCTTTTTTAATTTGATCTTTATTTCTTGCTCCTTTTTCTTCTCTTTCTTTTTCTTAAAACACGTGCTGCACACACAAAATAAAATCAGAAATTAGGATAAAAATAAAATTAATTAGTTTAAAATTAATTCAACTAACTAAAAATCATATTAGTTCATTTAAACCGCTTTTTTAAATGTTTATTGCACTTTCAGCTCATTTGGCGAATTAAAATTTATATTTTGCTTTTTACAAGGCAAAATTGTAAAATTTAAAATTCAACAAATCAATAAAAATTAATAAATAAATCTGCTTGTTTTGTTTATTGATTTTTTTTACCGAAAGTTTTCACATTTTGCATCGAAAATCTTATTTCTTCAAAAATAATTAATTACTTGAAATCTTATTGAAATAAGACAAATTATAAACAAGATAGGCGAATCCAAGAAATTTTAATGGGTAAATGAGTACAAGTATTTGTATAAAAATTAGACACATCAGTGCTACGAGAAGAGGAACGGCGACAGGTACTTGCGCGAAGCGAAGGATCTGAAGGTCGAGCTGATGACAGCTCAGGGGGTGGCACAGGCCCTTCAAGCCGACCTTGCCTCCGAACAAGACCAGCATCTTCGTGCCTTGGCGGAGGTTCAAGCAAAAGCGGCTGCGGAATATGAGGAGTTGCAGGCCGCGGCAGGGGAGGAGGTAATGAACGCCCAAGACGAGGCCTATGATCGGGCGAAGGAGCACTTCTTGCTTCTTTACCCTCAGGCCAAAATTCACCACCTCCACTACGGTTGGGAGCCGCCCGTGCTTCCGCTGATTCCCGGGGGAGGGGGTGACGAGGTGGAGAGAGACCGACCCTCGAGAGAGAGGCAGGGGGGGCAAGAGCCGACGAAGAGGTGCAGATCCCCCCTAAGATGTAGTTTTAATCTTTTCTTCTCCCTTTTTTTTGTATTTGCCGAACGCGGACTGGCCACCACTTTTCGTAACGATTTTTTGGGGAAATTAATATAAACATATATTTTTGGCCGAACTGTATGACTTGTCACTTTTTGAAAATCTTGGAGTGAAATCTTGTTTCCTCTCATTTTCGTCAGATGGACGAGACCCTGGGAGCCGACCTCAGTTCTGCCAAGGTCAGGCACCTTCGGAACAGGCTAGAGTCCAAGGATACTGTCTTGATTCGCTATCGCAAACAGGCCCGTGATCGGAAAGCCGCTGTAAGCTATTTCATGAACAAGTTCAGGGAGCTCAGTTTAGAGGCGGCATGCCTGAAGAAGGCTATAGCCGACCGAGACTGGGGGAGTGCCAAGACGGCCTGGTCAATGTCTGATGCCTCCACCAGGTGGCCAACCTCCGAGTCCGTTCTTCGTAAGGTTGTGGTAGAGAAGGATATGGAGAATCACAGGTTGAGGATCATGCTTAGCACAGGCGGGTCTCGATTCTGCTTTTTTGGGGAAGGCGGCCCCTCCGTCTTGGGTCCCTCCTCGACCCTGTATTTGGATATGGCGAGGCAGGATGATGCACAAAGCTTCATTGCCGGAACGTCTACACTGGCGATGCCAACGATGCCAGACGAGCTCACTGGAGGGCAGACCCGCTCGGTAGGGCTCGCGATGGCCCGTGTTAGCCAAAAAAGCCCCCATGAGAAACACTTAGGTTGGGAAAAAACCGTTGTAATAATCTCTAATGTACTGTGGCATTTCAAGGCGTTATGATAAATGAAATTTGATTTTACTGTCCCTCCCCAACTTGTGAGAAGGTTAGGGTGTGGTTCGAGGTCATTGCCGAGCGCCGGGCCCATACAACTTGAGAAAGTTGGGGCGTGGCTCGAGGTCAATGTCGATTGTCAAGCCCCTATGCTTGGAGAAAGCTAAAGTGTGGTTCGAGGTCATTGCCGAGCATTGGGCCCATACAACTTGAGAAAGCTGGGGCGTGGCTCGAGGTCAATGCCGACTGTCGAACCCCCATGCTTGGAAAAAACTAGGGTGTGGTTCGAGGTCATTGCCGAGCGCCGGGCCCATACAACTTGAGAAAGCTGGAGCGTGGCTCGAGGTCAATGCTGAATGTCGAGTCCCCATACTTGGAGATAGTTAGAGTGTGGTTCGAGGTCATTGCTGAGCGTCGGGCCTATACAGCTTGGGAAAGCTGGAGCGTGGCTCGAGGTCAATGCTGAATGTCGAGTCCCCATACTTGGAGAAAGTTAGAGTGTGGTTCGAGGTCATTGCTGAGCATCGGGCCTATACAGCTTGGGAAAGCTGGGGCGTGGCTCGAGATCAATGCCGATTGTTGAGCCCCCGTGCTTGGAGAAAGCTAGGGTGTGGTTCGAGATCATTGCCGAGCGCCAGGCCCATACAGCTTGAGAAAGCTAGGGCGTGGCTTGAGGTCAATGTCGATTGTCGAACCCCCATGCTTTGAGAAAACTAGGGCATGGTTCGAGGTCATTGCCGAGCACCGGGCCCATACAGCTTGAGAAAGTTAGGGCGTGGCTCGAGGGCAATGTCGATTGCCGAGCCCCCATGCTTGGAGAAAGCTAGGGTGTGTGCCGAGTGCACGGAAATTTGCACAAAAATTTTTAAAAATGTAGAAACAAAGATTACACTTTATTATTTACACAAAAAGGAAGGACACGTAGTGCCGATTACAGGGGGACAATTACGTAAGTTCAGTTACAAAATGAGTTTAGTCCTCCCTTTCGAGGAACTTGATGAGGTGTTCCGCGTTCCAGGGCCTCTTTACTATTCTGCCCCCAGGTCTTCGAGTCGGTATGTGCCGGGGCGTACCATTTCGGAGACCTTATACGGGCCCTTCCAATTAGGGGCCAACTTTTTCTTTATGCTGAGGTTGAATACCGCTAGCTTTCTGAGCACGAGATCACCTCGCTTGATGTCGGTGGGGCGAACCTTCTTATTATAAAATCTCTCGATCCGTTGTTGGTATATGCTTCTTCTGATGGCAGATTTTTCCCTGACCTCGTCGATTAGATCCAAGTTGGCTCTGAGGTATGTTGAGTTGTTCTCCTCGTTGAAGGCCATGATCCTGGGCGAAGGGAGCCCGATTTCTAAGGGAATAACCGCCTCAGTGCCGTAGGTTAGGTTGAATGGTGATTCACCCCTGGGGATTCTCTTAGTTGTCCGGTGCGCCCAGAGTACGCTCGGTAACTCATCGACCCACAGCCCCTTAGGTGAATTATCCAACTGCTTCTTGAAGTCATCTAGGATTTGACGTTTCGTGTTTTCGGCCTGGCCGTTTGATTGAGGATGACATATCGATGAGAAGCGCTGCTGGACGCCAATGTCCTGGTAGAATTAGCGAAAGTTCTTGCCCGCAAATTAGGTTCCGTTATCAGTGATGAGTACCTGCGGGATCCCAAACCGACAGATGATGTGCTTCCAGAGAAATTATTGAGTTTGGTGTTCTGTGATTGTGTCGAGGGGCTCTGCCTCGATCACTTGGTGAAGTAGTCGATGGCCACCACCAGGAATTTCCTTTGGCCAGTCGCTTTTGGGAAGGGGCCGACCAAGTCCATCCCCCACATGGCGAAGGGGGTTAGGCTGGCGAAGGAGCGGAGGTTGGCTTGTGGAAGCCGCTTCACCGAGGAGAATCTCTGGCAAGGGTCGCACCTTTTAACGAGGTCCTAGGCAGCTTGCAGTACCCGTGGTTTAGAGATTTTCTGGCGAGCGACCTGCTCCCCATGTGGCACCCCCCGATCCCCTCGTGTAGTTCCTTCAGTGCATACTTGGCTTCATCAGGGGCCAGGCAGCGAAAGTAGGGTCTCCCGTCTACCATTGTGTACGAGCACTTGAAGAGTTTCCCATTGATTATGATGAAACTTACTGAACGGATTCTGGTCCTTCTCGCCTCGACTTGTTCTTGAGGAAGCTCGCCCTCTGCCAGAAACTTCCGGATGGGAGTCATCCAGTTGTCCGGTTGAGGCTCGGTGGCAAGGTAGAGGGCCTCGAGGAGGTCGATGCTAGGCTTGAGGAGAACTTCGATTAGGACGGTATGGTCGAGGCCTTCGAAAGACGATGAGGCGAGTTTTGACAAGGAGTTAGCAATGGCATTTTTCTCTCTAGGGATTTGCTCCACCAAGGTGAAATTTAAGGTAGTTAGGAGTTGTTGGACTAGCGCCAAGGATCAGACCATCCGAGCGTCACGAGCCTCATACTCCCCGGTGATCTGGTTAACCACGAGCTGGGAGTAGCTAAACGCCCTGATTTGCCTTGCCCCATCCTTATGTGCCAGGGTGAGCCCTGTGATCATAGCCTCATATTCTGCCTCGTTGTTAGAGGTGGGGAGTTCGGATATAGGGAATACTGGATGGTAAAGTTGTCGGGACCTTTGAGGATGACGCCCATGCCGCTTCTGGCTTCTCAAGATGAGCCATCGACATAGATCTCCCAAATGGGATCTCCTTCTTGAATTTCGAACGGTTCGGAGATGGTGCACTCTGTGATGAATTCGGCAAGGGCATGCCCTTTAATGGCTGTCCTAGGTTGATAGTTGATGTCGTACTGGCTCAGCTCGATCGACCACTTGACTAAGCGGTCTGGCTTATGAAGGACGGCCTTGAGGGGTTGGTCCGTAAGAACCTGGATTCAGTGGGCCTCGAAATAAGGACGGAGCTTTCGTGCGGCCATGGCCAGGGCATAGGCAGCCTTCTCCATCTTTGTATACTGGGTCTCAACCGAGAGCAGGACTCTGCTGACATAGTAGAGAGGCTTCTGAACCCCGTCTTCTTCTCAGACGAGCACGGCGCTGAGCGCGTTTTTTGAGGCTGAAAGGTATAGCAAGAGAGGTTCGCTCAATTTGGGTTTGCTCAGAAGTGGAGGGTTGGCGAGGTAGGACTTTAATTGGTTAAATGCCTGTTGCTGGGGGTCGCCCCATTTGAAGCCTTTAGCTCCTCGCAGAGCCTTGAAGAAGGGGAGTAACTTCTCTCCCGACTTGGAGAGGGAGCGGCCGATGGCCGCCAATCTTCTCATGAGCCATTGAACCTCCTTAACATTTCTGGGAGGGGCCATGTTGATTATGGCATGGATCTTCTCAGGATTCGCATCTATGCCGCGCTGGCTGACGACGAATCCGAGGAATTTTCCCGATGGGACGCCAAAGGCACACTTGGCAGGATTGAGCCTCATGTTGTGGGACCGAAGGATGCCAAAGGCTTCCTCGAGGTCGGCCACATGGTCCTGCCCTTGTCGACTTTTGACGAGCATGTCATCGACGTATACCTTCATGTTACAACCGATCTGTTCTTTGAAAACTCGGTTGACGAGTCTCTGGTAGGTGGCACCGGAGTTCTTAAGCCCGAAGGGCATGACCCGGTAACAGTAGAAACCTTGGTTGGTAACGAAGGACGTCTTGGTGATGTTCGAAGGGAACATCCGAATTTGGTTATAGCCTGAAAAGGCATCCATAAAGGTCAGCAGCTCATGGCCCGACGTTGCGTCGATCAGAGCATCGACGCTTGGGAGGGGGAAGGGATCTTCGGGGCACGCCTTATTGAGGTCCGTGAAGTCTACACAAATCCTCCAGCTCCCGCTGGCCTTCTTCACCATCACGACGTTAGCCAGCCATTCGGGATAGCTGACCTCTTGAATGAATCGGGCGGACAACAGTTTGTCCACCTCCACTTTTACCGCTTGTTGCCTCTCGGGGGCGAGCTTGCGTCGCTTCTTATGGATCGGCTTGGAACCCGAGTGGATGCTTAGCTTGTGCATGATTAGGTCTTCGGAAATTCTGGGCATGTCGGACGGGGTCCAAGCGAAGAGGTCAATATTGTGGCAAATACAATCATTTAAGGTTGGTCTCAGATCGGGGGAAAGGGAGCGGCGCAGACAGAACCACTTAGACTAGTCTTCTGCCTCGAATGAGACCTCCAATTTGTCCGCGGGTTCCGACTCGGACTGATTTCTTTCAGGTGGAAGCTCGACTGCGTCAAGGGGAAACACCCCGCCTCCTACCGCGGTCATGTAGCACGAACGTGCAAACTCCTGATTCCCTTGGACAACACCGACCCCGAGGTCAGTGGGGAACTTCAGCTTCAAGTGGTAGGCCGAGGGGACTGCCTGAAATGAGCAGAGATCGGGAGGGCCGAGAATGGTGTTGTATGCCACCTTGACATTGACCACCATGAAGTCCATTGATTCGGTTCGTATGATGGGGGTCGTACTGGCCGTTACATCCAGTGTCACGATCCCTTCGATTTGTATGGGAACGCCCGAGAACCCGTGAAGGGTGTACCCGGCCGGCTTTAGCTTATCCCGGGACAGTTTGAGGTTTTTAAAAGCTTCCAAGAAGTGGATGTTGACTGAGCTTCTGTTGTCCACGAGAATTCGACGGACTTCGAAGTTTGCCATGACGAGGCTGATGATGAGGGCATCGCAGTGCGGGAGTCAGACACCCTCCAGGTCTTCTCCGGAGAAGGAGATTGCCCGTTGCTGAACCTGGGCAGAGGGATGGTCTCGGACATAGTTAACTTCTCGCAGGAAGGCCTTTCGATAAGTGTAGGATTCCCCTCCCATGGGTCCGCCATGGATGCAGTGTAGGACGGCCTGCCCCCAAGTTTTCTCGGGCTCGGGATCCTGCTCGGATTGCCGGTTGATCGTTCGAGGGGGAGGCGAAGGCCTCAGATCCCTCCGGTCTCTTGGGTTGGCCCGGGTGAACTCCTTCAGGTACCCCTGCTGGATGAGGGCCTCGATCTTATTTTTAAGGGCACGGCAGTTGTCCATCTCATGCCCATTGTCCTGGTGGAAACGGTAGTAGAATCTCTGGTTCCTCTTCTTGTTGTTGCTCGGGCGGGGAAGGAGTCGGACGAGCCCGTTGTCCTCGATCTCCAAGAGAATGGCCGACACGTTCTGGGTCAGCAGCATATATCTTTCGAAACGGGGACCAGAGGAGGCCTTTTCAGGCCAGTTGCCTCTTTCGCGGCTTTCTTGGCGGGCTTAGCGTCGTCCGCCTTGCGTTTCCCCTTGGTTGTGGCTTCTTTGGTGCCCTCAGGGTGTAGGGCCTCTTCCGCCCTAATGTACTTCTCGACTCTGTTGAGCAGGTCGGGAAAGTCGATGGGTGGTTTCTGTTAGGGTTATATACTGAAAGCATCACTTTTGTATTAACTTTATTTCCTTATTTTTTTGAATGAGAATCATATGGGCATATGTTTGCATATTGTGTTTATTATAATATTAATGCAAGTGTCTGATATTCTATAAGGTTGATAATATGGTGTGAGGTGACACACAGAAGATCATATTATCAGTTCCCTATGGAATATATAAATAGTTCACAACCTAGACGGACTTGGACAATCCATTGGAAAGGTTGTAGTGTAATCTGGTATTAGTCTGTCTTGACTATAGGTTTACACTAGTACACTTTGTGTGTATTGAACAGGACCACTTGAGGTTGTTCTCTTTGTACTGACTACAAAAGAGAACAAATACCTCTGTTATTATGGATGCTTATGCTCTTAATCCAGATATAATAACAGACATGTATATGCAGTGTGCATTACTTTGACTCATAAAAGAGTGAGATTCATTATGGATCAACAACCTCTATGAATTGGGTAATAGCATTGTATGTATGATGGGCTGTTGATTGTAAAAGAAATCCATGTCCCGATACGTCGGGTTGATGATGTCCCCTTAAGGAGCTCATAAGGATTGTCATGTAAACCCTGCAGGTGGATTACATCCGACATGACAAATAAAGTTGAGTGGTACTACTTAAGGATAAAAGATGTTGATCAATATAGTTGTCAGTAACTTAATTTGATCGACGGACATTCGATATCTTAACATGGGGAGTTGAACGAGCATATAATAAAAGGAGCCCATAAATATAATTTGGGATTAGGAAGGTAGTGCAACAATAGCTCCTTAGTGGACCGAGCTATTGTTAATGGGCCTGGGTTGTGTGTTCAGGCTGAACACGGGATACCCAGATTCGTTAGGAGACCTAACCCTAATTTCTCCTCATAGGTCCCTGCCGTAGCCTTATATATATCCTCTATTCTCTGGCCGTCATTGACAATCTGAAATATAAGATTTTTTTTCTCAAAACTCGTGATTCACGTAAGGAGAGAAAGAGAGGTCAGCCAAGGAGAAGAAAGGTTGGGAGATCGTCGCCCACACGACGTCCAACCCGAGGAAGGAATACGTGCAGAAGATCTTGGGGTCGCTGTCGTCTTCTTCTCACCGCAGGTATAATTTGTGAACCCTAGATTCTGCTATATAGGGTTAGATCACATTTTTAATCTGTTTATATTTAACGATCAATACGCACACCAATCCGTAGTCCTGGGAATCATCTCAGTTCCATCAGTTTCTTGGCTAAGGAGGCCTTGAGCTGGCCGTGGCGAACATTGTGTCGGAAAACTGCGGAAGTGACGCCTACTGACCTCCGAACGAACTCGCGGAGTGGCTCCCCTTCCTTCTGTCTGAGGTCCAGAAGGGACACGCTCATCTTTTCGACCTTTCTGCTGGTCACGTAAAGTGGGCTAGAAAGCTTGCTTCCAACTGGTCAAACAAAAAGACCGAGCTGGGGATGAGCTTCGAGAACCATTCCCGAGCCAGACCACGCAAGATGGCAGGAAAAACGCGGCATAAGAGAGGATCCGATGCGTTGTGAATCAGCATGAGGGTTTTGAACCCTTCCATGTGATCAGCAGGATCACCCTTGTCGTTGTACGTCTCGAATTGGGGTGGCCTGAAATTTTTGGGGATCTCGGCTTCCAAGATTTAAGTGGAGAATGGGGGTCGGTTCAACCTGTAACCATGGCCCAGCATCGGCCCGCCCTCGCCGAGATGGGCGAGGCGGTTCTCCATCTCCCGGAGGTATCGAAGGACGGCATCTTCTTGTTCAAGTGGGCCGACCGATCGGTGGGATTCACCGCCCCTGGCTTCTAATTGAGGGTAGGAGTCGTTACGCGCCTCGGTCCTAGGACCGCCTCGAATCGCCTGGAGGACCTCATCCCTAAAGTTTTGGAACTCGGGCCTCGTGATTGGGGCTTGCTCCACCGGGTCACGCAAGGGTGGAGGTCCTCCGGGTGAGTGGTTGTGTCCCGGCTCCCGTTCTGGGGTCGGCTGTCTGCCCTGGTTCGGGACCGAGTTGGAAGCGGGCCCTCCCCTGGTTCAACTAGCCTGCCGATTCTGGATGATGCGCTCAAATCAGTCGCGACTGGGTGAGAAGTGCCTGGCCCGGGTCCGGCTGCGCCATTGACCCGCGGTTGGTTAGAGCCCTGGGCGTCCGCGCGGCTGTGAAGGGGAGGAGGGTCAAGACAACGTCCAGAATTGACGCCCCTTCTGGCTTTGGGAGCCATGAAAGACCCTAGATTCGAGATGACGTCCTTAGCTGGGATCGGACCGGCGTCAGTACCTAAGAAGTTCCCACAACGGCGCTAACCTAATACTGCTAGTTTTGGGGTGTGGGGGCAACAGGTGTGAGTTCTTGTAATTTGTGAAGCGGAAGACGCGGTACTGGTGTTGTTCCCACCCTCGGCTTTAGGACCGGCTCGGGGGTAGCAGGAGTGAGGTAGAGGCCGGATGCTTGGCTCAAATCTCGTAGCTCGGCTCGGATCCTCGAGGCTCGGCTTAGACTTTTGTACCTGCACACTGCCTAAAAACACCAGGACAAGTCCCGGCGACAAGCCCTCCGATGATCTAGTCAGTCACTGATAAAGCAACAGTAGTTAGGGTTCAGGTGGAAAAAGATTTATTACCTTGGGCAAGGAGGAGGGGGTCTGGCATTTATAAGCAGGAATAAACGGGTCTGGAACCCTAACGGACCAGGTCGAACCCGTTCGCCTGTAGGCCTGAGTTGACAGAAACCCGTTGGACTTATTGATCTGGGATGAGCAAAATCTGAGGAAATTTGATAGTCCTGATGGGGCCACATCATCTATACCCAATCAATTACATATATCGTCGATACAAAAATAGATCGAGTCGCTATCTCTAATATTATAATGGGACAAAACCTTAGTGTCATTTATAAATCAATCAACGTGTGTGACACACGTACATAGCTAATATAAAGGAGATTTCATATTTAAGTCCTCACTACATCAGAATTTTTTTTTTAATTTATTAAGACATGTATTATTCATGCATAACTAATATAAAAGAAATCTCAGATTCAAGGCCAAACTATGTCAAAAAATTTACTTTAAAATATATATATTTAGTAAGATATACATTGTATGTGTAAATTACTATTCCTTTAATCGATAAAAACATGATCCAAGAATTGATCCTTGAATTTTCACCAGAATTAGATAGGTAGATAGTATAGTTCACTATCCACAAACCTGTCATCGTACCGAAATAATTCAACTCTATAGATGAAATAGGGGATGAATAGTTACTATACTGCCTCTGATCAACTACTCTCCTATACATATTTTCTTAACAAGTCTCACCGAAACCGACAAAAATAAATACCCAACATACAAGATTATAGAATTCATCACATAAGTACCCAATGAAAAGCCCCTTATAATTATTCTTTATTTACAAAACACCCCCTATCTCAAATAGCAAGAAATGCAAAGAACCATACCATGAACAAACTGCACAAAAGTTAACAAAGATCTATAATACCATGAGAGCATTCACCTTTCAAACTCAGCCTCTCTTTCCAGTTATCTACACTGGCTAAAGTTTTCCTATACACTGATTTTCTACACCCTATGCATTCTTTTCATTCTCCTCACTATCTTTTACCAAGCTGCTGCTCACTTTCTCGCTCAAATCCACAGATCCCTCTGAACTTTGTCCAGAAGACCATCTAACAAGTCCCATGTCGTCCCCACCTTCAGCTACTTGATTGCTCTGAGATGTTTTAGTACCCATTATTTTCCCGGCTTTCGCCTGCAAATTAGAACTCGAACCCTTCGTTTCTTTCGATTTCGGATTTTTAACAGGGGGAGGAGGCATCAAGACATTGGTTTGTTGGTGGATTTTGTTAGTGGGTGATAGATGAGAACCTCCAGGTATGATATGAATGGCTTTCTTAGCAGCCTGCCTGAAAGAGCGAGCAGAAACAGGATCTGCTTCGCGTCCCCCAGCAGCAAGTACAGCAGTTTTGAACAGAGAATTTTGAGATACAGAAGGAGATTTCGTAGAAGGTTGTGGGCTCTTTATAATGGTTTGAAGCCCAGCAGCAAATACTGCAGTTTTTGATGAAGAATTGTGAAATACTGGAGGTTTCAAAGAAGGTCGAGGTTGGATTAATGAGGCTAGGTGGCTTTGTCTTTGCTTGAAATTTGGAGTTTCAGCTACACTGCATGGGATTGTAGGGGTTGCGGGAGATTGGGTCACACCTGCTTTCAATTTTAAACAACGATATATTAGTATCTTTCAACTTTTAAATTCCAAAATTTTATCAAACAGTTGATCTAAAAAATAAAATATCGAAGCAATGAAAGGATGAAAAGGAAAATTGAAACTAACAGCTCTAGAAGAGTAACACTATAAACACTAAAAGGTGCACTTAAAGAATTACACTAAATGATGTGGGGGCATGCTTAGTCAGCATAGACACAAAAGCAATTTAATTTTAAAAAATCAATAAAAACAAATCAATTAGACGCTAATTAAATATCTCTCCTCCAAAACAAATCAATTAAACCCTTACTGGGGTTTTATAGATTTAATTAATTACTCTTTAGTAAATTAAACAGATGATGTGGCTATGCTGACTAAGCATGCCACATCATCCAGTGTAACTTTTTTTGTGTTTATTTTGTAATTGTGGCAAGTATTATTGGCCCTACAATTGTTCTGCATGGACATATGTTGACTACCACTACTGTAGATAATCCTTGAACACGTGTTGGATGCATTACAATCATGTTCTAATTTCAAATATATATGAGCAAAAGGGATATGAGCAACTTGCTCATTTAGTATATGAGCAATTGATGAAGTAGCATGCATGTGATACATTGGGCAATAAACCATTAAACCATTTATAAGATTTTTCAATCACATGCATGTCACATCATCAATTGCTCATATACTAAATGAGTAAGTTGCTCATACCCTTTTTTCTCATATATATATATATATATATATATATATATATATATAGGGAAAGCTTCGGTTGTGCACTACCTCTAGTGCACATGGCGTGTGCACTAGGCCTTCGGAAGTTCATATACTCGATCCGAACCGTTCACATTGATCTACACATCTAAATTAGTCTAAATATGTAAAATCAAATCATTTGAAATTCATTTACCCATCCATTGAAGTGTTAAAAAATTGTATGGCTGAAAAACATTGTTTTTTTATAGCCACATGATGGATGGGCAAATGAATTTCAAATGATGTGATTTTACATATTTAGACTAATTTAGATGTGTAGATCAATGTGAATGGTTCAGATCGAGTATATGAACTCCTGAAGGCCTAGTGCACACGCCGTGTGCACTAGAAGAGTGCACAACCGAAGCTTTCCCTATATATATATATATATATATATATATATATATATATATATATATATATATATATATACTCACTTGGCGGGACCCTTATGGAAGATCCACTCTGTCGATCATGTTTATCATGTTAATGAATGTATGTGTAGAAAAAATCAAATGATTTGGAGATCATTTACTCATGTATCATGTGGTTGAAAATTAAACGAATTCAACAGTAATACAAATCGAACCAAAATTTGGACTCACATGATGCATGGGTGAATGACCTTCAAACCACTTGATTTTTTCTACACATACATCCATTGACATGATAAACATGATGGACAGATTGGATCTTCCATGAGGACCCCACCAAGTGAATATAATCACTTTGTATGAGGAAAATTTCCTCATACAAATATGAGGCTCACATTACTCTCTCTCTCTCTCTCTCATTCTATATATATAAAGAGAGTAATGGTCCGTTGTGCACTAGGCCTCCATGTGCACTCGGCCTTCCGCCTTCGTATCGACGATCCGAACCGTTCACATTGATCTACACATCTAAATTAGTCTAAATATGTAAACCCAAATCATTTAAAATTTATTTGCCCATCCATTGAAGTGTTACAAAATTGTATGGCTGAAAATCATTGTTTTTTATAGTCACATGGCAAATGAATTTCAAATGATTTGATTTTACATATTTAAACTAATTTAGATGTATAGATCAATGTGAACGGTTCGGATCGTCGATACGAAGGCGGGAAGGTCGAGTGCACACGAAGGTGCCCATCCATTGAAGTGTTACAAAATTGTATGGCTGAAAATCATTGTTTTTTATGGTCACGTGGCAAATGAATTTCAAATGATTTGATTTTACATATTTAAACTAATTTAGATGTATAGATCAATGTGAACGATTAGGATCGTCGATACGAAGGCGGGAAGGTCGAGTGCACACGGAGGCCTAGTGCACAACGGAACATCTCTCTCTCTCCCTCTATTGCAAATGCAATGAATGTGCAAACGGTGTGTCTATCATATGAATGATCCGAACCATTCACATTATTTAACATGGCCAAATTAGTCTACGGATGAAAAATCAAGTCGTTTAAGATTCGTTTGCCCATGTATTGAAGTATTACAAATTGTATGGCTGAAAAATCGATATTTTTTATAATGACATGATGCATGGACAAATGAATTTCAAATGACTTGATTTTATATTTATAGACTAATTTTACCATGTTAAACAATGTGAACGGTTCGGATTATCCATAGGATAGATAGACGCACCGTTTGCACTTCCATTGCGTTTGCAATGGAAGACTTCCTATATATATATATATATATATTGGAAGTATCTTTATTACTTCTTAACCATGTAAGATTAGGGTTGGGTATTGGAATGAAGACACTTTTCGGATATAATTCAGATCCGACCTAACTCAATTATATGATCAGATTCAGGCTAGAATGGGTCAGATCTGAACAGAATCAAACCCCACCCACTTAAAAGACATGCTATTTTTCTTTTTAATCCCTATACATTAAACATTTTACAATAAACTATTATTTCATTAAATTTTATATGTATATATATACAACTACACAATAAAAACCAAAACCGAAACCGAAACTCCTTACAAACTCGACCGAAACTTATCAGTTTTTTACGAAGCAAAACCGAAACCGAGTTTTGAAACCTTTGATGAGGACATCAGTTCGAGACGATTTGGGCGCTTCTATCAGCGCAAACATCGTCTATGATAGCTGGTTTAAAAGCCTTGTATTTTTATTTCATCATTCATATTTATTTTTGGCAATTTAAGCCATATATAGTTTTGCAATTTGCACCCTTTATTTTCTGCATTGGAATATTTTGAAAAGTTGTATTGAAATTTTGTTTTGAGCCTATATATAGGCCTAGAGAATAATGAGAAGGTCTGCTATTATTGATTAAAAAAATTATTGTGTGGAGTTGTTGCTCTTCATTCTCCTTGTGTGTGAGACCATAAGAGAACATTAGGGTTTGTGAGAAATTCTACAGTATTAGGGTTTGTGAGAAGCTTTAAACTACACCCAAATCCCCAAATCTTTTTCCAAAACCCCCAAATCCTAACCCTAATTAATTAAACTCTAATCTAATCCTTCCCCATACCAGCTGCCAACTCCCATCTTCTTCTTCTTCGTTTTAACCCATCGACGTCCCGCAACCTCCCAACCACCACCACCATTGCACCAACCCCGAGCCTCCTTCCTCAAACCTGAACATCTGCACCCAACACCCCCTCGCTGCTCCTCCGAGTGCCACCGTAGCATTCCGAGCTCCACCGCAACCCGAACTCGACGCCGTTACCTCCCTGCCTCCAACATCAGCGCCTTGACGCCCCCCGCCGCTGCCCTCCTCCATCTCTTTCAACACCGCTGCTCCTCATCATCCCTCCGCTGCCCTCACCCGATCGATGCAGCTACCACGGCACCACCCCGACATCCCACGCCACTGCAGCCACCGACGCCACCTTGCTTCCTCACCTGCAAGTCGAGCACCCCTATTCCTCATCGCCCGACCACCAGCACCCCCAACCGCTACTTGTTCCTCAAATCCAGCAACATCGCAACAGTGTCTACGAGCCCGGCAACTTCTTTCCACTCTTCAATTTTTGTGATACTACCAATCACCTCTAAAATATTATCTAAATTTACTGTTGTCCAAAAATATTAAGTGTGTGTGCTTCTACTTGCCGATTAGCGTACAAATCATTATTGAATATCTTACTTGCTAATAACACTTAAGTATATTAGTTGATTGTTAGGCTTGACTCTTGAATTGGGACTATGAACGTATTCAATTGCTTGAAAATCCATCAAAACAGTTATTAGTAAACTTTCCAACTCAATCTGCATTACATGTTGGTAAACTTAATCTTTTAATATTCTTGGAAATTCTCCACTTAGGGTTAAGTTTACATCAACCTTGGTTCTAACTGATGATACAATATTAAAAAAGTAGAATTTTTGGATGTTAATACAGTCAAAGTTGGAAAAAGCTTCAAGTTTGGATAAAACATCCAGTAGATTCAGGAATTTACGAAACCTAAAAAATTTCCAAGTCTGTGAAAGTGGCAAACAGGAACAAAACTGGAGGCGAATTATAGATGATTGAAAAGAAATAGACCAAGAAAATAAAATAGCACCTGACAGTATCCCTGATGAGCTTCTAGAAACAGGCATCTGAACAGCTCTGTCAATTGCAATACGTGCTGCATCCAGCATCTCTGTTCGCACTTGGCTGATTGACTTGCTTGCTCCCTGCAGCTTAGGTTTGACCTGGCGCTTCTTAAGGATAGACCATCTCTGCACAAATCAACAATCTTAGTTTCATTTTAATGATAATATGCCGGGAAGTATATCCTAAATTTTATGGGAGAGAGGGAGGAGGTGGAGGAAAACAAATCAACAAATCTTAGTTTTAGTTTAATGCATAATCACCTACATAAAGTACACAATTTCCAGAATTACAAATGCACAAATGAGGTATACAACATTCCTTTATTCAAACTAACATCTATTTCAGTATGCATACTGCTTGGTTGGTTCACACCCATTATCTGTGAGGCAGAACTTCCTAATGTCTTGCACCTTTGTGTATTGTGACTCAACGGCTGTGCCTTCTTAGCAGGTGTTACAAACCCAACATTCTACCTGATGGCTGTTCAGAAAGGTGCTTGTTTAAGGGGGTTTTACATACAAAATTAAGCATGGTAGTAAGTCTATTCTTGAAGAAATATAGATAAAAGAACAAAAAAACAGGAATCTGGATCTCAGAGAAGAGATTAAGTAGTATCTACTGACTAACACAAGAAGAATGTACCAAGTATTGAATAGCTATTGTATTTATCTCCATTACGGTAGCTGGTGAAGGGAATAATACAAGGTTGAGCAAGGTTTTAGTTTGGAGAAGAGGACATCTCCTTTTTCTTTTATATATCTTTTAAAGAGAATAATGGCATGTTCTCATGAAGTTCTCATGAAGTTGTTCTCATGAAGTTGTATTTTTATATATCTTTTATTTATCTTTTAAGTAGTTGTTCTAATGAAGTGGTAAAGTCTTTCGTAGTAGATGTTTAAGACGCATGAACACAAATATGATGCGACACGACACACCAACACACAAAAATTCTAAAATATTATACTAAAAAAATGGTAAGTTCAGTATTGGCACATGTTTGCTGCAACACAATCCAACTAGAAGTGTTCATGTTTAATTGGTAGAATTAATTAAAATGATGTTGAACACTGATCTTCATGTATTATTTGTTTGGAAGACCAAGTTAGATGATTAATAAATGGGAATTTGCTGTTTTTTTTTTATCTATAGATTTTAACATCCAAACTTTGCAACAAGACCCACCCTACCTTTCTGGCACATACTTCCCATTTAGTTGCCGCCGGCTGAGTCTAGATGTCACCATGGCAAGCAAGGCCAAACCCAACCATAATCCATTAGCTCAACTCGACCCAATTGCTAACCAAATCAAACCACCACCAACCCAAACTGACCCGGCCCTTTTGCAAACCAATACCCAAATCTCCACAGTTACCCATCCACTACACTACGGTCACCCCCAATCCGATGAATCAAATCAACCCACTCCAACCCGAAACCCGTAATCTTTTAAGTCGCCCCAACTCATCAACCACCCTTACTCTAACCAAATCCCTCTCCCACCACTGCAAATCTTGACACCAACCTGATTCCCTTCCTTGATCCCTCACCAAATCTTCCCTCCACCAAACCAGGCGCTGGTCACAGAGCAGCAAAAGGAAATCCCCACTCCCTCCCTACAAAAACTACCATCAGTGATAATCCATCCACTATAGCAAATCCCACCAAATCTAACCTACCCAGCCTGACCTCACAAAAATCCAACTCAAACCCCTTTGGGTGCAGCTCAAATCATGAAGAAGTCAGCACCGCAACTTCTCCTAACCCGAAGTCTTATTCTACCAAGAGTACAAGGAAGAAGTGGCTTAAGCATCCCCTTCGTGGGCCTAAGACCCATGGGCCAGAGTGTAGTCCAAATAAAAGGAGGGCCTTACTGAAGGAAAACATCCAACCGGGCTGTCCACTAGTCCATCAAATTCCAAAATCTTCTGAAAAAGGAAAGTATGGATTCATCCTCCCTGCCACCAGCTATGATGAGTAACAACCAATCCCCCGGGAGGAACAAAGCACAGAAGCTGCAGGAAACAAAATCAACTATCCTCCCTCCAACAAATGCACTAACCATATAGGCCATGCCCCCCTCTCCTCCCCCACACCCCACCAAATAAACAAACAAATAAATCTATAATTTTATATATATATATATGTTATAGTTAGTAATGCTACTTTTAACTTTTTCGAGAGAGAGAGAGAGAGAGAGAGAGAGAGAATGTATTTTTCGATTTGTATGTTTGATAAGTGTTAAATAAATGGTTAAACTTCACACACCCAGTGGGCCTTTTCACCCTCAGCAACTTGGGTAAAAAAACTCAAAAATTGTCACATAATCATGCAAGTAAATATAGAATGGCATGGAGGCCATTGGGCTGTTGGATCTCCTCCAATCAAATACCCACCTGGGTACATATTTGAAGTTTCAATTCAATCTAAAAAAGGAAATAATAGTAAAATAAAATATGATTACTCCACTATGCTTCATGCTTTTTCCCTTGTCCATGTAGCTCCGAAATTAAAATGACTATTTTCACAATATATATCATTATCACTTGATTCTACCATCCTATATATGTAGATATTTTCATAAAATATAACATTATTTACACTCAAAATTTGCTCATCCCGTAGTTTACTAAGTAAAAGTGAGGTATATTATTTGGGTAAAATAGAACCAATCCCCCCCCATGCCAAACATTTGACTTAGATATAAAAAATATCCACGCATTAGCAGAAGGTACAAGTATACCCTTGCGTTGAGTGTTCGTCGTTATCTATCTTCTCTCTCCTCTAACTCAGCATTGATCGTGTTTGACCCTTGCTAACTAGATATAAAAAACAGAAAAACCCTAAACTATCCCTCCCCTTTAACCGAGTAAACCCCCCAAATTAATACCCAAAAACATCATCAAAATATAACCTATTCTTATCATCTTCCTCCCCATTCATCTCCTTCTTTTCACTATTAAGGACTCAACTCAACTCAACTCATCCCTTCAAAATCTAGAACCCAAATCTCCACAACCCAAAACCTAAACACCCGCTTTTCTTCTCCTACTCTTCAACCTAATTATTGCATCACCACCTACGCCAACCACAATACCAAATCAATAACCCTAATCACCAAATATTTTCTTCTCTTAAATTCACACCAATTCGAGAACCTACTCCTTCATTTTTCAAATCCTGAAAACCAATTCACCAAATTCCCAAACCCACATTCTCTCTACTAATCAAAGCTAAGGGAGGTAGTTCTTAGAGCAATTGAGAGATGTTGCATCAGAATTTTTAGGGCATGTTGATAAAAATTGTGTTTTTGAAATAATGTCAGTTTTTTGTTTATATTTGAAATAATCTGCATTTTAAAGCACAAATACAAGATTTGGGGTGGGATAAAAGATTTGTTGTGAAAAGGAAGGAGAAAGAGGATAAGGGATTTGGGCTTACACAGTTAAGGGGGAGGGGTAGTTTAGGGTTTTTTAAAAATCCAGTCAGCAAGGGTGAAAGACAATCAACGCTGAGTCAGAGGATAGTGAGGAAAATAATGGAAAAAACTCAAAACGCTGGTATACTTTGTAATTTTTGCTAATGTGTGGTTTTATTTTTATTTTTTCTGTTGTTTGGGGGGGGGGGGGGGGGGGGGGGTATTTTACCGATGTTATTTTTCGATAGTTAAATATTTTTTATTTGCAAGGATCTGCTATTGCGATGTCATAAATGGGAGGAAGTGTATTAATTATCAATCTTCAGGTCAAAAAGTTGTGAAAATTTTAATTGTTTTAAAATTCTACACCTGAGGCATAAATTGTAAAGCTAACCACTATAGATATTTTAGACCCCTCAATATGCAATCCTGGTTGGTTGTTTCTACAGGGTTTGCCCCGCAGACACATATGTTTGCAAGTTACTATCGTGTGAACATATATACGGTTTTTAACACCTAGATCCCTAACAGTGATAATTTCATGTTTGTGCCCCACAATTCAATTATTTTCACGTTTGTCTCCACAAAGACCCCACAACATTGGGCACATGCTTAAGTTATCCTTTGGCTAAGTTTCTTTAGGTTAGACCTTTACTATGCATGTCAAAATTCAAATGACCATTTAATCCTAACTAACAAAAAAGAAAACAACCCAACCCTATATCACCTTTTCACACTCTATTTCCCCTTTCAACTTTTCCCCTAATTCCCAAATCTGTGTTCTTGCTCAGCATGTTAAGGAAGAAGGTGTAGAAAGGTAGGCAGTTGGTGGTGGATAAAGGAGATAAGGAACAAGCTATTGGAGGGAAACAGTGTAAGGAGAAAAGGTTATTTAGGTCAAATTATGCATGTCCCGTGAAATGTAATGAAAAACTCCATCAGATTTGGATGGCAGTTAATTAAAGGGTTATCTTTAGCATGGTCCCCAACTTATTGGGGAATGGGGACAAATAAAATAGCATACTTGTTAGGGACATATAGCCACGTATGTATTAAAAGCCTATCTTCATGTGCGCGCTTGTGTTGTGCTCGTGTCCGAACATTTAAAGAATTAATTTGTTATAATATTTGGCTCGTGTTGTCTCGTATGAAGCATGGATACGGATATGGGTACCATACGAAGCATGGATACGAATATGGGTACCGACACGGGTACAAGTACGAGTACGGGACACATCAAATTTGTAAAAAGTAGAGTACGGAGACACGACTATAATATTATATAATATAACTTAATATTACTTCAATTATGTATAATTTAAATAGAAATGGAGTTAAACAATACAACTTGTTGCTCATAATCAAAATATTAAAAAATATATTGTCTACAAAATGTGATGATACTTCATTGTACACCATAAAATTGGAGATGTGTGTGAATGTAACTAAAGTTAATTAGTAAAAGAAAGAAGATTTTGTATTTAAAATTAATTAATTGTGTTCTAACTTTTAACAAATGTTAGAGAAGTGTCTAAGAGGTGTCCAACATAAAAGATATATTAAAATATTTGGGACATGCATGAGAACTGTCCAACCAAGTGTCCAAGTATCCATGTGTCTGGTACAGGTACGGCTCATTGCTAGAAGTACCCATGCTACATAGGTTGTCTCATGCTTAACATGTTTGAGCCTAAAATCCCACTCTCAAAGGTGGGTTTCTTGCTTCGACAAGTATCAATATAGCTATAGAAGCCCTTAACCATGGTTTTAAAGATTGCTGATCTCGACCGAAACAACCCCTAAAACTCGGGATCGGCGAGATAACTCGTGGTTCAGCCGAGTTAGTAATTGGATGGGATGGATCGCCCTCGATCCCAACTCGAAACCACCAATCCAATAATTAAAAAATTTCAATTTTGAATTTCTATTCCACATCCTGTTATCCAAGTAATGAAGATGTAATTCTGTAATTAACAATCCTCTCATGTTTAGCTTATATTATTTTTTTCTTGTGTAAATAAAATTTGTATAATTTAGTCCACATATTTCTATTGTTCTAGTTTTTTATTCTTTGTTAATAATTCTCTGAAACTAATCGAAATGTTTAGTTTGTAATTGAAAATATGAAATTTGTAAATAAAAAAAATTAATTCATTAATTCTTTTTTAAAAATAATTTAATTATAGAAACATGTTAGATATATTTTTTAATTTAAAATGCCTAATTCAAAAAACCTGATACACCGATCCGATACTACCGATCCGGCCGATTCCGAACCCGATCAAAAATTCGGAAAAACCCGATCCCCGCTCCCGATCCCGAGTTTTAAAACCTTGCCCTTAACAACGAAAAAAGTTCGAGTTGGATCCCTCACTCCGCTTTTCGCTTTATAAAAAGGGAAAAGTTTGTGTTCTTAAAATATACAAGAAGATCTACTGGTGGTTCAGTATTTCTACTAGAGTTCTGTCGGTCATTTATTATGCTTAGTTGCTGCCTACTATTCTGGGGCAAATCTACTATCAATGTTCTAAAAAGCGCTAGGCGGTAGTCGGGCGGCCGATGGGGGCCTATCGCCTAGACCTTGTAATCGGGGATTAAGCGGCTAAGCGCTAGGCGGTTTTTTAAATTTATTTATTTATTTATTTATTTATCGATCTTTTGGGTTTATTTTGTTGTTACCCCTTTTTACTCTTTATTGCTACTCATTCTTAGTTTCTTACTATTGAACTTTTTCTCCTTGCAATTGTAGGATGGGCTTCACATAGTCGAATCGGTGTATTATTGTATCGGTGAACATGAGGACTCTATCTTCTTCATATCCGATGTAAATCGAGGAGCTACGATTTGGGGTGAAAGTGAAGAGCGCGATTTGGGGGTGAAAGTGAAGAGCGCGATTTAGGGTTTTTTACTTTTTTTTATTAGGAGGAAAAAATGAGAGCGGTGGGTTTTTTTACTTTTTTTTTAAATTATTTAGGCCTAAGCGGGTCTAGTCCGCCTAGACCCACCTAGACCGATTAAACGCCGCCTAGGTCCGATTTTAGCCGCCTAGAACCCATTTCCGATTTTCATAAACGCCTAGGCCCTAGTCGAGGCATTGGGGGGCCGCCTAGCGCCTAGGCAGCCGCCTAGGCCGCTTTTTAGAACACTGTCTACTATTGTAGTGATCTGGGAGGACACTTTCAGCTGGCAGTGGTCTATTTTTAGTAAGATATATGGTAATCTATATCTATATAATAAATCACAAGACAAAATGAAAAAAAAAACTATCAAGTGGTTCACCTTCAATTGAAAAAAAAAAAAAAATCAATGGCTCACATTCACCCTTCCAAAAGATATTTTTCTCCCAAAAGTTTTTCCCCTAAAACAAAATTTTTCCCTCCAAAACAAAAATCTTCCTCGCTTTATTAATATCTCTCTCATCTCTTCACTTTTTCATATTATCTCTCTCATCTCTTCACTTTTTCATATTATCTCTCATCTCTTCACTTTGTCAGATCTCTCTCTCTCTCTCTCTCTCTCTCTCTCTCTATATATATATATATATATATATATCCAGAAACTTAAATTTTCACATATCATGTTTGTAAATTTTTGAATTTTTCAGATTTTTTATGCTTCGTTTGATTGCTCATGTAGAAAATTTCACTGAGTTCCCTAATTAATTTCAAATGGAATAGAAGATTTAAATGGATATTCACTTTGGTAAATTTCAACCTTTAAAGTTACACTGAAAGTAGCAAATATCTCCCCAAAAGTTAAATTTCATCATTTTTGTTCTAAGAAGTTAGATTTTACACCCCATTTATAATTATTTTTCAACATATGCTAATAGAAACATGGACTTTTATTTACAACTAATTGTTGTCTTACAATTCAAATTTGAGCTACATAAACTCCTTGATGAAAGTTTCAAATTCATACATCTTAAGTGCTAGAAAGTAAATGTATCCCCTACTCTTTGAAACTGTCAAGAATTGTATGGTATATTTTACTGTTTATCGGGTTTTTCATATGTTGTATTGTTCGGAAGACGTGCCGTAGGCACGTGCCCACGGGCAAACCTAGTGTTCTCTAAATTGGGCTTTAGTTGTTAGAATTGTATTTTGTTGATTCTGAAATTTGTAAACTGATTATATGTAATAGTAGGTATATGTTACTGCTAAAGCTACTGTTTTCAACCTAAATTTCTCATATGTAAGTATAAAGGTTCCATTAAAGGAGAATGATTATGTACATAGTGATAAACTGCAACTGCACCAGGCATAATGAACAACTGGGGTTATAGAGAAGGATGGTTCCGAATGAAGGATAAAGAAGCCAAGCCCTAATAGCTGGGATATGGCTTGATCGTTATGGTAGTGGTATAAGACGACGGAACAGTCAAACATTCAAGTGATAAATCAGATTAAGCACACTAGTCTTCTCAAAAAATAAAGTGCAGCAATCGAGATGACTAAAGTTGAACACCACCTGCTTTAACTGTAAAGGAGTTCTGTCGTACTTGAAACCTTCTTTCAGAATGGCCGCCCAATTCCCTTCACCATGCTTGTGAACTGCAACAGTTAGTTCTGCTTCCTCCTCTTCAGTCCATACTTTTCTCTTTTTTTTGTAGGGTGTTGCTGTATCATTTCCTTCAAACCCTTCAGTGGTTACACATGTTGTATCCAGTAGCTTATGAAGCGAAGCAGTAACATTATTTGTAGAAACAGGACAAGCCACTAGTTTGTTGTCCGCTATAGTATTTGCTTGAGAATGAGCTTTTATTGCTGGGTCATTTGCTGGGCCAGAGTGCTTCAGCAATTTACTAGCCATTAAAACCTGAAGAGGGCAACATGTAATAAAATCAGAGTGATCAATCGGTAAACTACGTTTTCGGTTAAGTGGAAACTTCATCAAACAGATAGCTAGATATGACCTGCGGAATGCAGGTATAACAACCAAAACAATTAGAAGTGAACGGGAGTAAGCACATTACGAGATTGAAGGGGGAAAAATTTATCCCCAACTACAAGTGTACAAAAAACTATATTGCAGTCATAGCTTGATGCAGGCAACAAATTGAAGAATTGTAATTTCTGCCTGATTGGATTCAGTGTTCTCCACAAACAAAAGAGTATAATAATTGCATAGAAGTGATAATCAACTTACTGAATTTAGCCACTGTAGACTGGTATGGTGCCAAAAAAGGTGACAAGCAAACATAAAATACTATCTAGGAGTACAAAAGAAATCTCAAAATAACAAACCATACTCTACAAGACCACAAAGGATTTGAAACCCTACTGCTTCGGCACAAGAATGCCCTAATATAACTATATAAGATAATGCCCTTGCAAGAATTAGTAGTTACCAAACCAGATAGTTCTTAAGGGACTACAAGGGCAGCATGCGAGATAATGAAGCAGGTTAAGAGCAGTAAGCAATAGAACTTTATTCAAAAGAAAGATTTGAAAGCACATACAATGAGCAGTGTCCACATGCCTCTCTTTTGCATCTACTGGATCATAAACTAAACCATGCAAGTATGGCAACTACAAATTAGTACTAGAAAAAAGTGATAACATAGATTTAAAGGCCTTGTTACTTCACAACATGTCAATTAGTAAATGAATGCATACATGTTCCATGAATGGATGGTAATATGATACTAGCAAGAATGTCAAAAGGACACATAAATCCAGCTGTTGAGCATAAGAAAAAGGATCAGGATTCAAGCGAGAATTACAAGAAAATATTACAAAGGCTGATTTTACCTTCACACATTCTGCAGCCTCTGATGAAACTTCATTACCGACAGCAGGAGCAATGTCTAATTCAAATTCTAAATCACTATCATCATCCTGCAGTAATGTTTCAGTTTCACCATGTTATTCTCAAGAATAGGAATGTTTTGCAAAAGACCAAATCTATAAATGAGTTTACTCTACTACATCCAATTATACAAAGCAAAAAATGTTGAAGTAGGAAATGACTATGAGATGTTAACCTGCTGCTCTCGAGAACTAAATTCAATGGGACATGAAGAATGTGGAACAGTGTGCCACAACTATGATTAACTGGAATGGGGATGGTGGAGGGCAGAAGATATTAGAGATCTCAAATAAAATCATATAGAGAGAGAGAGAGAGGAAACCTAGAGTGACTCATTTGGCATGCATTCCACCCCTGAAATACATGATCCACACCGTTGAATGTGATCTACATGTCATAAAGCATTCAAGTATGTAAAATCATGAGGTTTGAAGTTTGAACATGTTTCGCCCATGTATCAAGTTGACTCAATTTTTCCTAGTGTTGAAAAACTACTCATCTTGCAAGTATGTGATGAACGGGTATAACATGTTCAAACCTCATGATTTTATATCCTCATAAGTTTATGGCATGTTAGATAACATTGAACGGTGTGGAGGAGGAAGGCATTTCAAACGAGTGACACTAGAAAAATTTCCAAGAGTGCCACTTTAGATTTCTTTTTCTCATATATATATATATATATATATATATATATATATATATATATATATATATATGGAGTCTTTAAGAGAGCACTACGCTCACAACACCTTTATGAGCACTAATTGAGAATCCATTGGTATGAACCTCTAATCCGAACAAATTATCCTGTTCTACATATCTAAGATAGCATGGGGACACGAAATCAAGTTATTTGGTATTCACTTGCCCATACATCATGTTGTTAGAAAAACAACAATTTTTTATCCATACAATTTTGTAGAGTTGTAAAGCATAAACAAATGAACTTCAAATAACTTGATTTTACACTCTTAGGTTATCTTAATCATGTAGAACTAGATGAACGGTTAGGATTTTCATGGAGATTTTGTATCAACGGTTGCTCACGAAGTGCTCACAAATGTTGTGCTCCCTTGAACGTCATCATATATATCATCATCATCTAACCTTATCCCATTAAAATGGGGGGTCAGCTACGGAGTTTAGGATCCTAAAAGATTTGACAAAGTTTTATGATTAGTTGTCAACCTGACCCGA